>CAMZMU010000035.1:55607586-56009343 GCA_947311845.1 Poa pratensis
ACTTGCTAGTTAGCAACTCAAGTTGAGCCCTTAGCTCAACATTCTCCTTCAAAATAGATGCTTCACGAGAAGTGGAGTTAGTAGCACAAGCATCATTAACATTAGAAATGGAAGAAGACAACTTGGCAAGCTCATCATTTTAGATAGTTGAGTTTGGAGTTGATCATGAGACTTGATAAGGAGAGAGTGTTCACTTTCTAAAGCCTTGTGAGCTTTGTCAAGTCTCTCTATGTCCTCACTTAGTCTAGCATTGCCAACACCAAATTCAACTTTTTCCTTTTTAAGCACTTTATTTTAGCAATAGCATGATCTCTTTCCTTAATGATTTTAGCAATAATAAGATCATTTGTTTCATCAAGAGATTCAAGTTTCTCCTCAAGAGACACTCGAAGCTCTTGCTCTTCCTCAAGAGCATTTTCTAAGGATGCCTTTTCATAGCATCTCTCTCAATTTTACATTTCTCATCAAATTGAGTTTCCAAGTCCTCAATGATTTCCCTACTCTTAATAGCATAAGCAATGATTTCACATAGAGGAGGGATAGCTTTGCTACCTTTGGGAGAGCACCAAATACCATCTCACCCTTCTTTGTTAAGGATTCAACATCCATATGTTCTCCATGAGAATCCTCATCCACATCATCACAAGATGTAGAGGGTTCAAAGGTGGAGATACCTTTGAATCCTAGCCATAAGGCAAAAGTGGTAATGGACGTTGATGATGAAGAATTACTTGAAGCACCATTGAGGCCATGTCTTGTTCCAACAAATGTTGGGATTCCTCTACATTGTTAGCCACACAAATACTAGAGGATATGGAAGAATTATTTTCATGGCAACAAGACATAGAAGCATATCATCATGAGATTTAGTTAGCAACTATTACATGATATGCAAGGACTAGCAACACTAGCATGTAAAACATTTGGAGTGCTAGAAGTGTTTAAGTCCAAAGATAGATCATTGCAATGAGATAGAGATGAAGTATAGTCAATAGAATATTCACCATCAACAAAGCAATTTCTATCACCACTCACCATATCATTACCTTGTGACAAATCACATGTTGGTGAAGTGGAAGAAGTTGTGAACTCATCACGGCCGAGGTGGAAGGAGAACAATCATCCTCAATAATGTTGGACACTTCATATATATCTTGAAGCTTGGTCCAAAGCTCATGAGCGTTCCGAAAAGGCATGATTGAAGCAAGAACTACATCGCTCAAAACACAATAAGACCATTAGAAACAGAGTATCGAGATGAGAGTTTTCCTCATCCTCTAAAGATAATTCTTGGGAATCCTTTGGAGGAGAAAAACCCACATCTACAATCCTCTTAATATAATTTGGACCCATGGCCCTAAAAAGATTAAGCATGCGAATTTTCCAAACATCATAATTTGTGCCATCGAATATAAAGTGGGATCGTGCACTAATTCTCTAAACGACATCTTTACTCTCTAGGCGGTAAAGCCCAAAAAGAGAGCCCAGGCTCTGATACCAATTGAAAGGACAAGGATGTCGCCTAGAGGGGGGTGAATAGGCGATTAAAACTTTTCCGGTTTAGGCTTGATAATTGCGAATAAAACTAGGTGTTTAAATTAACAAGCCAACAACCTAAATAAACTAGGCTCACCTATGTGCACCAACAACTTATGCTAAGCAAGACAAGCAACAAGGTGATATAATAGAATACTTCAAGCACGAAGGCTATCACAATGTAAAGTGCATAAGTAAAGAGCTCGGGTATAGAAATAACCGAGGCACGCGGAGACGAGGATGTATTCCCGAGTTCCTCCTTTTTAGGGGAGTACGTCTCGTTGGAGAGGTGTGAGGCACCACAAAGGTCGATCTCAACGCCACAAAGGCTCACACTATTCTCCGATGAACCGCACCACAAAGGATTGGTTCACCTTCCACTATCAGAATCCTTCTAGGCGGAAACCGGAGCCTTTACAACAACGATCCGGGGCACACACCCACAACCGAATTGGGGGCTCCCGAACAGCTACAAGTGACCACACAAGGTCTCAACCACCACAAAGCGTCTAGGGTCCAAAGACCCAAGAGTAACAAGTTCACAAGCTTTCAACTTCCACGAATCCTCGTGGAGAGCACAAACCGATGCACAAAGCAATGGCAAGAGCACAAGTGCTCAAATCCTTCACTCTCAAATCCCACTAAAAGCAACTAATGCTTTGGGGGAGAAAAGAGGAAGAACAAAGTAGGAGAAACACCAAGAACTCCAAGATCAAGATCTACTAGGTTCCCCTCACTTAGAGGAGAGATGGATTGGTGGAAATGTAGATCTAGATCTCCTCTCTCTTTTCCCTCAAAGATATGCAAGAATCATGGGAGGAAATGAGGAAGAGGCAAGCTTTCCAATGTCAACAATGGAGGAGAGAGAGGGGGAAAACGTGCTTGAAAGAGCTGGTTGCTTTGGGGAAGAAGGGGGCCTTTTTATAGGTCCCTACAAAAAGAGCCGTTGCAGGAAAATTAACCCCGGAAACTCCGGTCTGCGGGGACCAGAGACTCCGACCTGCCCAGAGACTCCGGGGCATTTCCGGTCCTCCTCCGGACCCCTATACCGCAAGCGCCGTCCGCGGGGACGAAAAACGAAACGCGCAGACCGGAGACTCCGGTCTGGGACCGGAGACTCCGGCCAGGAAAAATCTGCAGCAACACCGAACACGAAAACGAAGATATCTTGAGCAAACGAACTCTGTTTTCGATGTTCTTGGGCTCGTTGGACTCACCACAACTAGCACTGTAAGATCATGCAGAGAAACATCATAGTCCAACAATGGAGCATAAAGCCAAATGTAGAAAGGTAAACCTTCTCTATAAAAGAACAACCGGTAAATTTTCCAACATCAAAACTCAACAAGATATTCATCAAGACTTCGTTTTTTATGATCTTGGGCTTGTTTCGAAGATAATCACAAGACCTACAAGATCATGCATATACACATCATAGTCCATCATGTGAGGAGAAAACCTCAACGAGAGAGTTTGACCTCTCGAGAAAAGATAAGCCGGTAAAACCTCCAATATAAAAAACGCAACAAGATATGCATATGAAATCCGTTTTTGATGAACTAGAGCTTGGTATGAAGATGAACACAAGCTCTAAATTCTCACATGGATAAAAGCCAAATAAGAACCAAGAAAGATGATATGCCAAGTATGCAAAGGTTTGAGCTCTCCACAAAGATGCGATCAAGTTACTCACTTGAGAGCCCCTCTTGATAGTACGCCGTCTATCCTATAACCCGGTCTGCCACTAACACCATGAGACTGGTAAAATAGAAACCCTACCAAGATCATACCTTTGCCTTGCGCATTCCACTTGAGTTAGATGATGACGATCTTGATCTCTTCAAGTGGACCACCTTTCTTGATTGCGCTTTGCTTGGTGAAGACTCACATAACGTTCCCCCATACACCAAGATGGGAGTGCCTCTCTTAGGAACATCTTCACTTGACCATTATCTCCAAATGGGTTGCAAGCTTCAAGCATATGATATCTTCTAGATGCTCATCTTGAACTTGCACATCACAACCTTGATGATGATCACCACTTGACGTCATCCTCCATGAGCTATAAGTAATCTTCCTTTTGATGCAAGCCCATGGAGAGATACCTAACCCCAACAAAGGAATGCCACACACACATAATGGGTTAGTTCACAAAGCTATATGGACAATTTCTTACCATGCCATTGGATCACATGATCCCACATGGTATATCATTTAGCTTTGTGTGTTGATCAACTTGAAACCACTCTTTGCAGTTAGCCATGATCAACCTTGTATCTTTTCATTTTCTTGATCATATCAAATATGTCCATCATAATTAATGATCTTGATGGCATACAACCTTGAATTCAACACATAGAGTTCAAGCGATGCCAATGGACAAACCTATAAGAATAACTCAATACAAACATAAGTCCATAAGGATTGTCATTAATTACCAAAACCACGCATGGGGGCAACATGCACTTTCAGCGGGTCTCCGTGTTCTACCTCAGTAACAAAGACCAAGCCCTCTGGTACCTTTGCAGTAAATACCGGGTATGTTGGATGTTTCTGCTCGAGAAGCTTATTCTCGACAGCAAGAACAACATCATGGAGTTCACGCATATCACCAGTCAACTTTTTGACCAAATGCGGTCGCAGGATCTCTTTACCCAAGTTATGTATCGAATGCCAGTTTTTGATGGGTATCCTATCCACAAACGGGGGCTTAGTCCCCTGCACCGACTGGCTGTTGGATTTGTGAGAGTCACCTTTCTTATATATTTTCCGTTCCTTCTTCTTAGGCTTATCCAGCAGCGCATCTTCTGGGCATCTTCTGGCGTATCATGGTCGGGTATATCTGGCCCGACATTGATTGAGTACCTGCTGGAGCCGAAGCTGATCATTGGGGGAGGCCCTTGTTGGCCTCCCTCAATCCAAACCCTAACAGACTCACAGATGGTAGGAAAGAGCGACGTGAGCATCTTTGTCACTGCCTCTGCGATGAACGTCCGAATCAGACGATTTTCCTCTATCGGTTCCTCGCCTCCTGTTCGAGAAGCCCCGGCCTCATTATTGTCAGCCATGTTCACACCTATAAGAAAAAACGTCGAAGTTAGTACAACAAATATAAAAAAAATCACTTAATTAAGTACTAAGATACCCACATGCATTAGTCGCAATACCCCATATGTCCTATTTTTAGCAAAGTCATATTAAAATTCACGAAAAAATTCGGCATGACCTTTGCTAAAAAAGGGACATATGGAGTACCCGAATTTCCCGGAACGAAAGTTAATCGATGTTCCGGCAATCTCAAGGGCCTCATGGGTTCCTGCAAACATTTCCACCATCACACACATATGAACATAGCATCCCACATCAACACTTTGTCATATAGATCAAATCCATCATCACACACATATCAACATAGCATCCCTAAACCCCATATGTCCTATTTTTAGCAAAGTCATGCTAAAATTCACGAAAAATTTCGGCATGACCTTTGCAAAAAAAAGGGACATATGGAGTACCTGAATTTGCCGAAACGGAGTTAATCGACGTTCTGGCAATCTCAAGGGTCTCATGGGTACCTGCAAACATTTCAAAAATCATGTTGGCCGGCATCGCCGGCCAGCAAAATCACACCACCACAACTGCATTTCCGGCCGGCATCTCCGGCCGGCAACAAACACAATATCACAGATTTTCGACCGACAATAAGAAAATCACAAGAACATCCGCAAAATATAGGACGGCGATGGCGGGTACCTTATGTTCATCAACATTCATCAAACTACAACAATATTCATCAACATTCATCAAAACTTATCAAAATTCATCAAAATTACAGAAAATTTCATCTAAACATTTCATCAAACACCTTATGATCATTATTTTAGAGAGAGGAGAGGAAGAAGAGAGAAGAACCTTGGGCGATGGAGGTGACAGCGACGCCGCTAGGAGGAGGAGACGGCGACGCCGACGGGAGGAGGAGACGACGACGCTCAAGCGGCCGGCGGCCGCAGTGGGAGCGGGCGGGCGGCGCGGGAGGGCGGCGGGGGAGTGGGAGAGGGCGGCGCGGGAGGGCAGCGGCGGAGTGGGAGAGGGCGGCGTGGGAGGGCGGCGGGGGAGTGGACGACGAAGAGGGCGGCGGGGGAGTGGGAGAGGGAGGCGCAGGAGGCGGCCGGCCGGCGAGCGGGGGAGAGAGGACGGCGCGGTGTGTGTGGGTGTGGAGTGGGGGGGCGCGCGGGCGGTGTCGGGGGAATAATTAACCCGCGACTTATTCAAGGCCAAAACAGCGACTTCACGATCACGCTATTATTGGGCCACGTAAAAGATGGGCCGATCAAGGATCGCGGCCTGCCAAAGGAAGGCTCCAGAAGGTCGGTGGTAAAACTTGCCTTGGATGACAAGCTTGCAATCGGCTTCGTGTAGAACTCTTGTAACCTAGCGAGCCTCTGTGTATATAAAGAGGACTCGCAGGACTTAGACAGGTCAAGCTATCAAGCCCTAAAACCCTAGCTCTTACGGCGAGTTCCCAGATCGGATCGCCTCCATTGTAACACCACATATATCATATCAATACCAACTAGGGTAGGCAGGAAGTAGGTCTTTACCTCACATTGAGGGGCCGAACCTGGGTAAATCTGTGTTCGTCCTTGTTCCTGCGATCCCAAGCTCGGAGACGATTGACTCGCGCAAATCCCACACCTACGAAGTCATCCATGACATCTGACGTGACAAACCCACGACAGTTGGCGCCCACCGTGGGGCCTGCGGTCAAGAGCGTCACGTTCCGCGCAGGATCGATGAAAGGAGCTGAAGATCTCGCCATTGGCCACATCATCATGGTCGATGGCACGCCTCTCATTGACGATTCAAGCTGGGGACCAGAAGCTGATTACCTGGAGACCGGCCGTATCATCCCGTTTGGATCTATCAACGTCTTCGTCGGTTTCATTGGCGGCGGATCTGTTAGCTCAGTCCAAGAAGGCGACTCAGCAGAAGGAGTCGCCAGTGACGGAGAAGAGTCTCTGGAGAGCATGGACTCGCAAGAATTTGGGTCCATCATACCAGCTCTTGAGGAAGTTACTGGGATTACGCCAGTGGTAGAACAAGAGGCGGCACCAGTTGGAGTCTACATGGCCGGAGGTGCAAGTACGTCAGGAACTGCGGGAGAAGCCGAAAGATCGACACCTCCCGGCAACCCACTACTTATCCCGGTGTCAGCCGCAAACGCCGCTGTCCGCGCAACAGAAATTGAGGCCGCCAGGGCCGAGCTCCTGTACGAGGTTCGGAGGATGGAAGCAGAGCGCTGCAGGCTCGAACAGGTGAACCAAGGAATCCAACAGGAACGGCAAAGGATAGCCGCGCTCGCCGCGACTCAAAGACAAGTTGACTCGCAGGCGCAAGCGCGCGCGACTCAACCAACAATAGAACTTCCACCCACTCCAGCTGCTGGAGACCAACCAGTCGCAAGGATTTTGGAACCATCGATTGTCCACGAAGCCCAGCAACTACCATCGCAACAACCAAGGAGGTTTCATACCCCACAAGGCCACTACCAAAGCCCGGTCGATAACATGTATGCAGCGGCTAATATCTTGACACAGATGGTACCAACAGGCGACGACCCAATCAACACTGAAGCACGGCGTGCGATACAGATGTTGAGCACTGCTGTCCTACAACAGGCCAACAGGGCAGAAGCCGAGGGGCAGCAGCCCCCCGTACGGCCGGCCGCGGGATCGCGGCAGAAAGAAGCGTCCAAAGCAGGCCACCGGAGGATATATCAAGGGTCGCGCAGAGGCAGCAGGAACAAGCCGCAGAAGCACAGGCTATCATGCCAACGATGCAGACGCGGCTCGTGGAAGTTAACAACCCTACGGGCACATCCACAGCTTTGTCCTCGCGACTCAAAGGTCCGGCATGCTTCACTGAGAAGATCAGATCGGAACCTTTCCCTGAAGATTTCAAAGGACCACGCAAGGTGGCAAACTATAACGCCAGCATGGACCCTACCACCTGGCTAAACAACTACGAGATGGGGATGAGTATTTTAAATGCTTCAGAAGAGATATGCGCAAGGTACCTCAACATGATGTTGGAGGGCGCGGCTCACATATGGCTACAAAATCTACCCCCCAACTCCATAAATACCTGGGAAGAGTTGAAAGACGCTTTCGTCAAAAACTTCCAAGGAACCTGCAAGCGACTCTGCAATATAGAAGATCTAGAGCGTTGCGTTCAAAGGAAGGCGAGTCAAGTCGCCACTGGATGAGGAGGGTGGCAGAAATTATACACTCCTCAGACAACATACCTCCAAGCTCAGCTGTCCTAGTCATGGAGAAAAATTGTAAGTTCGAACCACTGATCCATAAGTTAGGTCGCATGAAGGGCAAGGTCAAGAGTCTCAGCGAGGTAATGGCTGCGGCTAACAAATACGCTGGCTCAGACAAGACCCGAGATGCGTCAGATGGAGAAGAGGAGAAGGCCGCTGTTGAAGGAAAGAAAAATACCAGCAAGCCTCAACAGCAACAAACTAGCCACAACAACGCGAATCAAAACAAGCGCAAGAGTGAAGAAGGAAACTCTGGGCTTGTCGCCAACACACGTGGAGGTTTCAGGGGCCAACGAGGAAGAGGCCGAGGAATCGGCTCTCGTCCAATTAACATGGAAGAAGTTTTTAATCGGCCGTGCGATCTTCACACGGGAGGCGACGGGCGGCCAGCAGACCATACCAAGGCGCAATGTAATTATTACAAGAAGTGGAAAGAAGAAAGCCAACACAACAGGGGAAACCACCATGAAGGAAGCCCTGGTGCGACTCATGGTTCAGGCGCCGGCCGCACAATGCGAGTAACCCCAGGCAGGTGGGGCAGTACCATACAATAGTTATCAACACCTCCAAGAGGGAAGAGAAATTAAGTCGCAGAAGCCAGCAGGTAAATGTGTGATACCAGCAACCCCCAATTGGCTAAAATGGTCAGAACATGCAGTCACTTGGAGTCGCGACGATCATCCGCCGCAAGTGCGAGAGCCAGGGAAGCTGGCGCTAGTTGTGGCACCTTATGTAGCAGGATACAAGCTAACCAAAGTACTTATGGACGGGGGAAGCAGCATAAATATCATGTACTACGATACGTTCAAGCGCTTGGGGCTCATGGACTCCAGCCTGCAACACACGACGACCGTATTTCACGGCATCGTCCCAGGAAAGTCAGCACAGCCAGTGGGAAAGATAACCCTGGGAGTAACCTTTGGGACGGAAGAAAACTTCAGAAGCGAGTTCATATGCTTCGAAGTGGTAAAATTCAGAGCCCATATCACGCCCTGTTCGGACGAACAGCCTTCGCCAAGTTTATGGCCAGGCCATGCTACGTTTACCTACAGCTGAAGATACCAGGACCAAGAGGGGTCATCACAGTGCACGGCGATAGAGAAAAAGCAATAGAGTGCGAGGAGGGAGATGCAGCCTTCGCAGAATCAGCTTGTGCCGCTGAAGAGCTAAAGAGTTATAAGTCGCAGGTGGATCCCAATGATATGAGCGTAGTTACCACGCCATCTGCCGAACCACCAATGAAATTCAAAGCGGCCCAAGACACCAAGCAGATAGATCTTGTTCCTGGCGACTCATCCAAGCAGGCGAGCATCGGAGCCCACATGGAGAAAGAACAGGAGCGGGCACTCATCGCTTTCCTTCAGGAAAACAAGGACATCTTCGCATGGAAACCATCAGATATGCCAGGGGTGCCAAGGGAATTGGCAGAACACAGCCTTAACGTGAACCCCTGGCCAAGCCAGTAAAGCAACCGCTGCGGCGTTTCCACGACGACAGGAGAAAAGCGATAGGGGAAGAAATAGCTCGCCTATTGGCCGCAGGATTCATCACAGAAGTATATCACCCGGAGTGGGTGGCAAACCCAGTCCTAGTTATGAAAAAGAACGGCACATGGCGAATGTGCATTGACTACACCAGTCTCAACAAAGCCTGTCCAAAGGACCCATTTGCCTTGCCAAGGATTGACCAAGTGATTGATTCAACAGCCGGATGCGAGTTGTTGTGCTTTCTAGACGCCTATTCAGGCTACCATCAAATCAAGATGAAGAAGGAGGACCAGGAAAAGACATCCTTCATCACACCCTTTGGGGCCTTTTGCTATGTAAGCATGCCCTTTGGATTGAAGAACGCAGGTGCGACTTACCAGAGGTGCATTCAAAGTTGCTTGCATGAGCAGATAGGTCGCAACGTTCACGCCTATGTGGACGATATCGTCATTAAATCGCAAGTAGGCCAGGATCTCATCAGTGACTTGGAAGAAACCTTCACAAATCTCAGAAGATATAACATGAAGCTCAACCCGACGAAGTGCGTCTTTGGAGTACCAGCGGGGAAGCTATTGGGGTTCATAGTGTCAGAAAGAGGCATCGAGCCAACCCTGACAAGATAAAGGCTGTAATGGACCTCCAAAAACCAGAAAAGATCAAGGACGTACAGCGACTTACCGGTTGCGTCGCGGCGTTAAGTCGCTTTATATCAAGACTGGGAGAAAAAGCCCTGCCTTTATACAGATTGCTGAAAAAGTCAGATACCTTCGTTTGGGACTCAGAAGCCGACGAAGCTTTAACAGCCCTGAAGATTCAGTTGACAAATGCTCCAGTTCTGGCAGCTCCAAAGGATAAAGAGCCCATGCTGTTGTACATAGCTGCAAACTCTCGTGCCGTAAGCGCCGTGATGGTTGTAGAGAGACAAGAGCCAGGCAAGGAGTACCCAGTCCAAAGGCCAGTATACTACGTAAGTGAAGTGCTCACGGCTTCAAAGCAGCGTTACCCTCAGTGGCAGAAGCTAGTGTTTGGAGTATTCATGGCGAGTCGCAAGCTGAAGCACTACTTCCAGGAACACCCAATAACTGTGGTCAGCTCGGCACCACTGGCAGACATCATCCGCAACCGAGAAGCAACAGGAAGAGTAGCCAAGTGGGCGATCGAGCTGGGTCCACACCATATAAGCTACGAGCCGCGCACATCAATTAAGTCGCAAGCTCTCGCAGATTTCATCAATGATTGGACAGAAATTCAAGTCGCTCCCACCATGGCAGAAACAAAATACTGGACCATGCACTTCGATGGGTCAAGACAGCTACAAGGCTCGGGGGCTGGAGTTGTACTACTTCCCCCAAGGGAGACAAGCTAAGATACGTGCTCCAAATACACTTCAATTGCACAAACAATGTAGCAGAATATGAGGCATTGCTTCACGGACTCCGTATAGCAAAGGAGATGAATGTCAGTCGCATCCGTTGCTTTGGAGACTCAGATTTGGTAGCTCAACAAGTTTCTGGAACATGGGACAGTAAGGATGCAAACATGGCTGCATACAAAGAGAGGTGGACAGAGTTGCTGGACACTTCACTGGCTTCCAAGTTGAACATGTTGATCGAAGACAAAATGAAGCAGCAGATGCCTTGTCTCGGCTAGGATCCAATAGGCAATCAGTCCCGCCCAATGTTTTCTTGGATGAGTTGCATAACCCATCAGTTAAGCCTCCAGCAGAGATTGACATCGCAGAGCCAGAGGATGATTCAACTTTAGTCGCAGCCCTGCATGAACAGCCGGCATGGACAGAGCCATACATGGCATATTTAAGTCGCGGAGTGCTACCAGAGGATGAAGTAGAGGCGCGCAAGATAACACGGCGATCCAATGCCTACACAATAATAAACAACTAGCTGGGTGGCCCGCGCACTTGCGCGGCTAGATTGTGTAGAGTATTTGATATGAAATTTTGTATTATGTCTTTCTACGAAAATCTTTTATTTACCTCGATGCATTATTAAATTTGTTTTAATTTTTTCAATTCGAAATATACGTATCCGACGATGCGTAGCATAAATTGCATGACTCAAGAAACATGATTGCATTTCAATATTAGAAATATTTCCATTTATTTTATTAAGTATCTTCCGAGGACTGTTTTGTAGTGACAACATAAGATTAACGATAGTGGATCTGCATGCTGCATATGCCACAATAGATTATACCATACGAATATTCAGTTTTTTCTTCAAATCCTCATCCCTGATGTGTACCTTCCCATCAATAATTATTTCTAGGAGCTTTTCGTGCTTAATACTTGTGATATATATATTCATCTATGATTCATCAATGGCCGTATTGTGGTCTTATTTTTTGACAACTCCAATCATTCTTCCAGTCATGCCCATGTTAATTTTTTTCTCTGTCAATTTTTGTATTTCAAATCGAGTTTGTTACATTGTTTATGGATGGAAACCTCGACAATACCAATATAAACCTACATTCGATAACTTGGCGACTTGAATCTATGCCACGTTTTTTTTAGTACAAATGTACCTGAACACAAATAAGCTATGGATGGAGTGAAGCCTTATACAAAGTTCAGGTACCTGGTTGCAGCTGCTAACACGCTCATAGCCTCATAATTTTTGTTTCAAAAAATTCAGACGTACCTGGTTGCAGCTGCTAAACATTAGTCTGACTCAGCCTTGTTCACCATCACGAGCCTTGTTCACGATCACGGTCGATGTTCTCCGGCCGGACAAAATCGATCTTGGTCGTCTTTGTCTCCGGCTTTCTATCCTGCATACGTATCTATGTATCGTCGTGTGAATCCTAGCCATGGAGCTGTTCTGCGACGCCTTTCATCATCTGGTTGAGTGCTCCAGACCTACGGTGTCCTCTCTAGTGCCTCCCGCAAGTATATGACAGGAGATCGCCGCTCTCCATCGGCATGGCTGACACCTTTTGCAGAGCGAATCAAGTTGGTGCAGGCGGCGTCGCTAATCTAGTGCTCCTTGCCGATGGCCTCCTATTCGATGTTAGACGGCAGATCGCCTTGCTTCATCTCATCCGCGTGGAAAGAATTAGCGTCAAGGGAGGAGATGGCCGATTGCTCCTTGCCAATGGCCTCCTATCTGATGTTTGCTGCGGCTGCCGGCCTGAGACGGCAGATCCATCGTCGCCATATAGACTCCTCGAAGACTTTGAGGTAGGCTCGGGTCATCTTTCATGTTTGTCGGCGCGATATTGCCATTGTCTCCTCGAGCTCATGGATGGGTTTATGCTGGGCCGAGAACACTACCATCTCCAAATCCACCGGACGGCCGTCCTGAAGTCAGAGCAATCAACCTGCATGCTGAAACTGCCGCCGAGAGTTCCTCCTGCAAAGAAGCACCAATCAGTTTTAAACGAAATAAAAGTTCATACTATCCTCGTGATAGGTATGGTATATATCTTCCGTGGGTTCCTAATCTACATATACGTGTTGTGCCCTAGAAGGAGACGTGATTGATTATGGCTTGTACCACTCACGGAATTTTTTAAATAGCCTTTGGTCATCAGCTTTTGTGCACGTGGTCGCTCCCCCATTATTATTACTAATCGTAGCTCTGAAGCGTTTTGTCTAAATCAAATCGGAGCCTTTATTTTCTGTCACCCAAATAGAGAACATCTTGTTTAGCTTGCGTTGGATCAGCCGGACTCTCCACCCTGGTTAGCTTGCCTTGGATCAGAAGGACTCTGATTTTTTTTTTGTGCGTGAGAGAATTTGGAATCTGTAGGTTTCTGCGCATACATCTGCATAGCTCTTAAAAATCTAAGACATTCGCTCGCAAGCACTAAATCTGAACCGTTAGTTATCCTGTGTTTTAATTATATAATAGATGAGCTATACAAGCGCATCGTTGCGGGGACATTCCAAAGATGCGTATCACCAGAAGAAGGACGAAAAATCTTGGGCGAAATTCACGCAGGTGATTGTGGCCATCATGCTTCGTTAAGATCTTTGGTGACAAAGGCGTTCAGACATGGTTTCTTCTGGTTAACGGCGCTAGCAGATGCTGAGTAGATTGTCAGAGTGTGCGATGGATGTCAAAGATACGCCAGACAAGATCATATGCCAGCTCAAGCACTTCGTACAATATCCATCACATGGCCTTTCGCCGTATGGGGTTTTGACATGGTAGGGCCCTTCAGACGGTCCCCAACGGGAAAAACTCACCTCCTGGTCGTGGTGGATAAATTCACAAAGTGGATAGAAGCAGAACCCGTGGGAGATTGTGAAGCTGAAACAGCAGTCAAGTTCTTGAAGAAGGTCATATTCCGCTTTGGATATCCCCATAGTATCATTACAGACAACGGAAGCAACACCTCTGAAGGAGCTACACAAATATTTTGTGCGAACAATGGGATAAGGCTGGACCTCACGTCAGTATCACATCCGCAGAGCAATGGACAAGCTGAGCGAGCTAACCAGGAAATTCTCCATGGGATTAAGCGGCACCTTATTGAAAAAGTTGAAGCATCTCCAGGATGTTGGTTGGAGGAACTGCCAGCCGTACTATGGAGTTTAAGAACAACCCCTAATAGATCCACAGGATTTACTCCATATTTTATGGTCTATGGAGTAGAAGCGGTTATGCCCAGCGATATCATACATGATTCACCAAGAGTTGCGGCCTATGTCGAAACAGATAATGAAGCAGCTCGGCAGGATTCTGTGGACACATTAGAAGAGATCAGAGATTTGGCAGTATCAAGGTCAGCGGTGTATCAGCAAGACTTGCGACGCTATCATGCCAGACGCATCAGAACCCGCACCTTTCAAGAAGGAGACCTAGTGCTGCGACTCAAGCAAGACCATAAGGGAATGCACAAGCTATCTTCTCCATGGGAAGGACCCTACATCATCAGCAAAAAACTAAACAATGGATCGTACTATCTGCTAGATGTGAGAGAAGAAAGCAGTGATCGCCATGATTTCGAGGATCGTCTAGAAGCGCCTCGCCCTTGGAACGTCGCGCAACTGCGACCTTACTACACATAAAAAACTAATCAGAGCTAAGTTTCATCTTTTCCAGCTGCCTATAGCTGAGTATCATCCTAGCCACTAAGGGCTCTTGCTTCAAAATTGGTTGCCACCTAGGCGCGACCTGCAACACCTGTATCAGAAATCGGCCGCCACCTAGGCGCGGCCGTACCTTATGTATCAGAAATCGGCCGCCACCTAGGCGCGGCCGTATGTCTCAAGCTGGGATCGCCGCCTACGTGCGACCCAACCCTATGTATAACACTCGGTTGCCACCAAGGCGCGACCTTATGTGTCATCATAAACAAAGCTGTTTATAGCTATATATCATTTGTTTCTTGGGGGCTTTGTACCCTGAAACAGCCAACCTACTGGCAATTATCAAACTTATCTTAATTCGGATTGCAACTTGCATTATGCGTCCAAACTACTAGGGTGTGGCGTCAATCGAGCTTGATTGCCTATCATGGCCGCTCTCGACCCTGAACACACATGTTCCTAGGAAATACTGAGTCGCGCGAGTGCCCACTTAATGGATTCAGAAAGGCCTAACTAGAGGTCAATGTACTGCTTATAGTACGGCAACACCAATTGCAATTGCTTATATCTTAACAATTGTTTCTTATCTATGACATCCAGCTACAGGTGACGATCTTAAAAACCTCTTGAGAAGAATTGAGATGATTGTCAAATCACATCAGCTCAATCCTTGGGGGCTACAACATATTGTTATCAAAAATTTGAAGATTGGTCATCATCAAGTGTTGGCAAACCTTGACAGAGTAAGAAGCTCACGAAGTCAGATGCATTTTCATGGTCGCCCCAAAAGTGCGGGTAAAAGCCAGTCTAACGTGATCATGAGTCGCAGAGCAAGGAAGTGCAAGCCATAAAGAAAAAAGTGCAGCCTAAACGTTCAAGGAACCTTTCAAAGTCAAGAAAACATATCAAGATATTCCATAAAGTTCAGGCTACACTTGGGGGCTAATGTCGGGGAAATAATTAACCGCGACTTATTCAAGGCCAAAACGGCGACTTCACGATCACGCTATTATTGGGCCACGTAAAAGAGGGGGCGATCAAGGATCGCGGCCTGCCAAAGGAAGGCTTCAGAAGGTCGTAGTAAAACTTGCCTTGGATGACAAGCTTGCAATCGGCTTTGTGTAGAACTCTTGTAACCTAGCGAGCCTCTGTGTATATAAAGAGGACTCGCAGGAATTAGACAGGGTCAAGCTATCAAGCCCTAAAACCCTAGCTCTTACGGCGAGTTCCCAGATCGGATCGCCTCCATTGTAACACCACATATATCATATCAATACCAATCTAGGGTAGCCAAGAAGTAGGTCTTTACCTCACATTGAGGGGCCGAACCTGGGTAAATCTGTGTTCGTCCTTGTTCCTGCGATCCCATGCTCGGAGACGATTGACTCGCGCAAATCCCACACCTACGAAGTCATACATGACATCTGATGTGACAAACCCACGACAGGCGGGCCGGGGGGGGGGGGGGTTAACTGATTTTTTTTGTGGTAGCGTGCGGGTCCTAGCCGCACGCTACCACTACTTTTTTTCTTATGTTTTTTGTTTATTTAGTTTTTTTGTTTTTTCCTTATTACTTTTTTCCTTATTTTCTTTACATAATAAAATATTATATTATTTGACCGAAAATACAAAAGAGATACTACTAATACTAAAATGTCATATGGATGCAATATTATATTAAGTATTGTTTGCATAATAAAATATTACATCATTTTGACCGAAGTACAAAAGAGATATATAAATCTTCATATTCTTTGTTCATTAGGTCATCGTTTCTCGGCGTCGGCGTTTCACAGTGACCTGATACCCGATGATGTAGTTACCTGCGTCAAAAGAATATGGTTAGGTTGAGACTCCAAGTGCAGAGTGTGTAGTAAGTGGAAGACGTGTTTTGCCCACGAGGGGTGACTCGAGGGTTTAATATCGAACTCTTGGGGAATCAGTAGTGAAGATTTATCTTTCCTATCATTCTTTTGGTTAACTACAAAACAAAGTAAATGTTTTGGTCCTCAACATCACCTAGTGGTTGTCAAGCACAAGTGTGAGAATGATATCAAGATAATATGCAATGCAAACAAGAAATAAATATGCAATGTGGTAAATTAATATGCAAGGATGGTGATAGAATTATAAATGATATTTTTGGGTTTTATATGATGAATGCAAGATGGAAAAGTGTTTTTGTATTTTCAGATTTTTAAATGGCAGAAAATGGTAAAGTGGTAAAAGTTGTTGGAAAGGTATTTCTTATGATTAAAAATGGACCAGGATTCATGGTTTCACAAATGCACTCTCTCTTTAATAAAGTGGTAGACAATGGAACACTAGAGTTGACATATGAGATTGCAACACAACAGTTTAATGACAAGTTATAATTATATGGGCATCACATCCTAACATAGAGACCTTTTGGTTATTAGTCTCTCTTATACTCCACCAAGATGCGAACTAAATCATAACACCTCAGTAATTAAGATAACTCATAATATAGCAATAAGTATCATGACATGAAGTTAAAATAATAACATGCTAGATCTAGTCATGGAGTAGTGGCAATGGTCACACCCACATCTCCGGTAGCATGGTATTTCTTTTTATCCCTAGTGAGGCAACAAAGTAAGGTAGAGATACCCAAGTGGATCGCAGAACTTTCTCTCACGTTCACTGCACTAGCCACCCCCTGTTACTCCAACTAATGCACACGTTCCCCCTCACACGCTCTCATAAACATGCTTGATCATGACAAGTAAATAAGAACGGGGTAGATAATATGCATCTACTTTCATAACTGAAACAAAACCATTGCAATCTCAAACATATATTAACTCATAAAAAGATCCACCACAAAGGTATTACATAGATGACCGTAATCATGTTCAGCAGCTCATACGGTACTAATTAGTGAAGCTCAAGAGAGAGAGAGATACATAAGTTACTTCCACAAACCCATAGTCCAGAGGTGGACTACTCCCTCTTCATCATGGAGACGGTGGAGAAGTCGTTGGAGAAGATAGAGACCACACCGGCAGCGCCCCGCCGGAGTTTTCCCCCTCCAATCTACAACTCCAGGTCTCTGTTTCGTGATTTCTGTGTTTCTGCAGCGCTCCTTTCCGAAGGGCGTCGGGGACTATTTTTATAGTCGGTTTTAGGTCAAGACAGAGTCGTGGGCAAAAAGATCGACGGCAACGGAGCCTCGAGGCTCTAGATGGTGGGTCCCACGCGGCCCAGGTACTGGCCGCGTGGGCCACCCTCTTTTGGGCCTCGGGCCTCCGCTTGTTCGCTTCCTTCGCTCCCAAGTCTTCTTTCCAAAAACGGATGCTCGTAAATTTCCAGGTCATTTGGACGTCGTTTGGGTCCCTGAAACATTAAAATATGGAAAATAGGGTTTTCTGCCTGCGCAGGGTTAATTCCATAAAAATAGGAAAATCATGAAATATTCCAAAAATCATTATAAAACAGTGATATAACCCTTATATGATGCAAATATGACTGGAATATAAGTAAAATAATGCAAAGTTCATGTATACATTTTACATGCATCATGACATTCTTGCCTTTCTTGTTCCCAGTTGAATAATTTAGACCCTCGTCGTGACCTTTTGTTTTGAAAGCAAAAGGGTGATCTATCCTATTAGGTAATGTAGTCATGTTTCTTCTTTTGACGTATGATTCATCGTCATCGTCATCTTCCCTCATTGGGTTGCCGTACTGGTCGTAATCCTCCTCGTTGGCGACTCTGTCCATTCCGACGATGCTCCTTTTGCCTCTCCTCACGACAACACGGCTAGGCCTGCTCGGGTCAGTTATGAAGAAGCATTGGGTCACGTGCTTAGCGAGTACCCATGGCTCGTTTTTTGCTGTGACGTTCGCACTAGCACTCTTGGATTTGGCATCGGGTATTATCATGGTAGTGAAATAACGGTTCTCTCTTTCGACCGACTTAGCCCATCTGACACGGAACATCGTCACCTTGTACAGTCCAGAGTAGTCGAGCTCCCAGATATCTTCGAGTCTTCCATAGTATCTCCGCACATCGTTACCGGTGGCGGATTCTATCGTCACCCCTGAGTTCTGGTATTCACTATTTTCGTCTTTGGCCTCTGTGTAGAAAGTGTAGCCATTGATATCATATGCTTGATAAGTCGCGAGGTTCCACGCGGGGCCATGAGCTAAGGCGTATATGAGTTTTCCTTGCTGATCACTCTCTGACGGGGGATTTTATAGAAGTTGCTTCTTGAACCAATAAAAGAAAGACGAGTTGTGTTCTCTAAGTATGTCTCCTTCCGTCTTGTCAGCCTCTGGTCATGGTATTTTTTCGCAATCTCTTTTTTGTGCCTTTTCACCCAAGGATCGACCACATGTAGGTGTTGTAGAACTACTAAGTTTGCTCTGTCAAAGTCCGTGCGTCTACCCGACTGGTCCACATGCAATTCCTTCCGACCATTCCTGTGACCAACTCCTTCGAGCCTGCCGAGGTGCTTATTGACAGGCAAACCGATCGGGTCTTCGATGTCTAAATAATTCATGCAGAAAGAGATGCACTCTTCGGTTAGAAAGCCCTAGACGATGCTTCCATCTGCATGGGCCCTGTTTCGAACGAATCCTTTGATTACCCCGTTCATCCGTTCGAACGCCATCATGGTATGCATGAATGTTGGCCCTAGATCGATGATATCATCCACAATATGGACAAGCAAATGAACCATAACGTCGAAGAAAGCGGGCGGGAAGTACATCTCAAGCTCACATAGTATGACAACAATATCCTCCCTTAGCCTATTGAGTTGCTTGATACTGATTGACTTTCGAGAGATAACGTTGAAGAAATGGCAGAGGTCAATAAGCGTTTCACGGACGTGCGCGTCCATTATACCTCTAAGTGCAACCGGAAGCAGCTGCGTCATCATCACGTGACAGTCATGAGACTTCATCCCGCTGAACCTTTGTTTTTTCTCATCTAGATATCTACTTACCTTTCCCGAGTAACCGGAGCTAACTTTGATACCGTAAAGGCACTTGAAAAATTGATCAGTCTCCTTCTTACTTAGAGTGAAGCAAGAAGGTGGACAATAGTATTATTTCATATCTTCTTTGCCCACGTCATCGTCCTGCATGACCTTTTTGCCCTTGCCTTTTGTCTCCTCCGACGACTTTTTTGGTTTTGCATGGAGCTCTTTCCTGAGACGCATAATTCTCAAGTCATTTCTTGCTTTAGGCCCATCTTTCGTCTTCTCAAGCATATTGAGTACTGTGCCAAACAAGCTCTCAAACACATTCTTCGTTATATGCATGAGATCAAGGCAATGAGGCGTGTCTAGAATTTTCCAGTACAGCAAGTCCCAAAAAACACACCTCATTTTGAATACCTTCAGCAGCGGCTCCGACGCCTTTCTCTTCTTTCCCGGTGTAGGGCACTCTTCCCAATTTTTCAACAACACATCGATTTCAACGTCGCTCCTCTTACGTGGAGGCCCTCGGACCTCATTTGTACCATCGAACAGATCTCCATGCCTTCTCCACGGGTCATCGTTGTTAAGCCATCTTCGATGCCCCATGTACACGGTTTTCGAAGACCCGGGATCTTTCGGCAGTTGCAGATACGCTGTATCATCCATGCACCTCACACATCCGCAATGTCCGTGGCACACTTGGCCTGACATATATCCGTAACCGAGATAGTCGTGCACCGTCGTGATCAACGCAACTCTCATGGGGAAATATTCTTTTACGCTGGCGTCCCATGTATTGACTCCGTTGTCATCCCATAGCGTTTCTAGCTCCTCCTTCAACAGCTGGAGATACAAGTTAATGTCGTTACCTGGTTGTATTGGCCCCTGAATTAGCATACTCATGTGTATATACTTCCTCTTCATGCACAACCATGGGGGAGGTTGTTCATCCATACAAACACGGGCCAGGTGCTATGCGTGCTGCTCTGGTTGCCAAACGGATTCATTCTATCAGTACTCGCACCCAACCTGATATTTCTTGGTTCCGCACCAAACTCTAGGTGTTCTTGGTCTAATGCTTTCCACTGGCTACAATCCGCAGGATGTCTGAGTTTCGGATCATCTCTATCATCTGGAATATTCCTTTCCACGTGCCAACGCATGAGCCTTGCTTCCTTAGGGTCTACGAAATACCGTTGTAGACGGGGAATGAGCAGAAAGTACCAAACCACTTTTCGAGGAGCTTTCTTTCCAGCCTTCTTGTATCGAGCAACATCGCACACTAGGCATTGGGTCTTGTCCACGTGCTCATTCCGATAAATGATGCAATCATTGATGCATGCATGGTATCTAACGTGTGGTAAATCAAGAGGGCACACACTATTCTTGGCATCGTCGATACTAGTGGGACACACGTTCCCCGCGGGATGAATTTTCTTTAGATACTGGATATGCTCATCGAGGCTTTTGTCGGTCCATTTGTTTTTTCCTTTGTCTGTAGAAGATTGAGCGTGAAATTCAAGCGGGTCTCATTGGGATCGCAACCATCATACAATGGAGTCTTTGAGTCTATCGCCAGCTGTTTCAACTTTGCCTCCTCTCTAGAAGCAGCCCTGGCGTTAGTCGTCTTCTTGCGAAGCAGGTCTTGAAGATGAGGGTCCTGCACGACTGAAGTTAGCAAAGTAGGTGTGCCAGCGTCTTCTTCATGTTCAGGCTCTTCTTCATGTTCATGCTCTTCTTCATGTTCGGCGTCTTCTTGATCATGCTCGGGCTCTTCTTCGGGCGCCTCTTCGTTATTTTCTGCCCCATCCACGTAATCTTCACTTATCCACCGAGTAAAGCCATCCATGAAGCCATGCATTAACAGGTGTGCCTTCAAGTGGCCATTTAAAAATGGGTCAATCGACACCTGCTCTTTGCATTTCCGACACGGACATGCAATCTCTTTGCGATTGTTTTGATACATGTCCGCCACCGCGGAGGCCAAAAACTTAGCCACGATCCTTCCATCTACCATGATCAACTGTATTGGATAAACAATGGAACTAATTAGTACAACGCATCGAATTCATATATGCAAATAAACATAGCATCCATTCCAACACTAAGATACCCTAGTCCAATACCCCATATGTCCTATTTTTTAGCAAAGTCATGCTAAAATTCATGAAATTTTTTGGCATGACCTTTGCTAAAAAAGAGACATATGGAGTACCCGAATTTGCCGGAACGGAAGTTAATCGACGTTCCGGCAATCTCAAGGGGCTCATGGGTACCTGCAAACATTTCCATCATCACACACATATGAACATAGCATCCCACATCAACACTTTGTCATATACATCAAATCCATCATCACACACATATCAACATAGCAACCCACATCAACACTTTGCACTAAATATGCAAATGAACATAGCATCCCACATGATCAAGATAGAGTACTTGAGATGGAGGAGAGAGGGATAGTTACCTATAATTAATTGGAGGGACTTGAAGAGAGTGTGAGCAAGAGTAAGTGTGTGGAGAGAGAAGTGAGATGGGTGGGTGGGGAGAGAGATTGAGTACGTGGATATTTAATGGAGGTGGAGAGAGAGTGAGACCACCAAAATGGAGCCAAGTGGAGGAAGAAGAAGAATGTGTGGAAAGTGGGGGTTGATGCCTAAAGTAGGTCTGCACGACTTACTAGTAGCGTGAGCCCCGTGCTGCACGCTAAACACGGTAAACATATGTTAAATAAATTCCTCTAAATCAAAGAACACACATTTCTAACACCCATTCATGAATCACTTAAATTGTCGGAGCAAATTAGGATCTCCGATGGATGTACATCAAAATGACTCTTGTACGGTTGGTGAAACTATAAAACTTGTAGCTCTTGAGTGTTTGAACTGTGCATTGATGAGTGATGACTATATATATATGATTCTCGTTCGAATATTACGAAGCTGGGGAGGCAGTGGAGAGCATACTACCTATATGAAAGAGGAAGGATTTCACGGCCTCTCCGCGCTCCTGCCACTGTAGAATAGCTACAGTGGTACTGTAGAAAATCTACAGTACTCCAGCGCTCCGATCTCAGCCGTACCCTGGCAATCGGACGGTCCACGGGCTTCCGCGCGTAACAATTTGCAAAAACACCCCTCACTGCCGAGAAATTGCCCGCCGTCCACAGTTTTCCGTTCAGAAGGACCTACACAGAATTATGGAAAACTCCAAGTGCTTTTCTGCAAAATAGTCCAGAGCTCCTCCCTCCCCTTCCTCTCCCGCGACGCTGCGGGGCGCCGCCGCCGCCGCCGACGATTTCCGTCGCCGCCATGGACCTCCCCGGACAGATCGAAGGCTACGATTGGGTTCGCCGTCGGCTGCTCCATCTCCTCCCTGACGAACGGATGCCGTGCCGTCGCGCCGTCGGCGGAATCGCCGCCGCCACCATCGCCGTCCTCCGCCGCGTTCACGCGCTGCCCTGCCCGCCCCGACGACCTACAGATGGCGGCGCCGCCCCTCCCTGGTAGCCCTCCTCCGGCCGCGTCCAGCGAGCGCACGCGCTCGTGCGGAAACACGGCGGCGCGCCGCCGGCGTCCACGTCGCCGCCGCAGCGCAACCCGTCCGCGGATGACGTCAGCCCACCCGTGGGTGACGTCCACGCGACGGTAGCGGATCTGGGCTGGGTAGTTGGGCCGCTAGCGGGCTGGCCATCTGCGGCTGGCCGGCCCTTTCTGTTTTTCCTTTTTTTTCTCCTTCTAATCTATAAGCTCAAACAATAAAAACAATATATCATGGTATTCCAAATTTAACAAATTACCGAACCTTACATACAAAATTTGTACGAACAACTAAATTTTGTACAACATAAAACAGCTGGGGAACCATATTTTCCAACCTATAATTCAAAATCAAATAGTGTATCAAAACCTTCTAATTTAATAAAATTCCAAAACCTTTGACACAAAATGTGCGTCAACAAATAGATCTTACACAATAAAATACATATACAAACAGTCAATAATTTTGAAACTCATATTTTTTACGCCACAGTATTTACAAATGTGACTGAAATATCATACAAACAGTCAATAATTTTGAAACTCATATTTTTTACGCCATAGTATTTACAAATGTGACTGAAATATCAACATGCACACACACACAAAAAAATGCTCACATTAATTAGCACACCAAAATGTGCATACAAATGTAATCTGTCTGTTCATATTAATTTCATGCATGTTTTACAGCATTACACCATGTTTACTTAAATTTCCATACAATAAAGAATATACACCAAACAAAAAAAATTGAAACTTAGATTTTTTTTCACCACAATATTTACACATGTGAGTAATACATGAACATGCACACACAAAAAAATGCTCAAAAAATACACACAACACAATTGAGAATTTAAATTTGCTAGGAAAAAAACATAATCCAGAATATATATGTATATCAAATCTTTCCATCCAAAAAATATGAACAAAAAAATTCCAAATGGCCACAAAAAAATGAATAAACTATGGCAAAATGAAACCATATTTAAGCAATTCAATTTGGTCAACATTTGGAAAGAACAATTGCTCATAAGTAGGCCCCACATTACTTGGATAGTTTCCACAAATTGATATAAATAGTTGGAAATCAACAACTTCAAATCTTTTCATCCAAAAAAATGTGAAAAAATAATTCCAAATGACCACAAAAATAAATGCGAAATACGTACGGCAAAATGAAAATCTTGCGCATCTAAATTTGGTAAAAATTTGCAACAAATCCATATGCACTTGCTCCAATTATATGGAGTTGATTTTTTTTTGCCCAACTATGGAGTTCAAATGAATAAATGTACATTTCCACCTACTGTGGACTTAATTTTAAAATTAATAATTCTCGAACATTTCAAAATGCTTAAAAATGGAAATATTCTAAACTATATCGACATGTCCAGAAAAATAAATGATACTTATTTCAAGCCAACTCAAACAATTCGAATTATCTAATATTTGTTTACATTCTAAGTGAACTTCACCTACTTATGAATTTAAGTTTCATAAATACTCACTAAAAATATTTCTCCCTAATTGTTCTGTCCAACAAAAAAAAAACAGCCATTATTTCTTCACAACATATACAACGCAACAAAAAAAAAAGCAAGGGTGCGGCGTGACGCCGCACTAAATATTACTAGTGAAGGGTTATAGTGAGAAGTCAAGTGGGTCCTGGGACGGCGTAGAATGACCAGATGGAAATAGGATGCGTTGGGAATTAGAGCAAAAGAGGCGTCGTACATCTCGGTGTCCACCCTCATACATAGAAGCTAGGAGAGTTTTTTATGTATTGAGTTCCTAAGAAAACAGGCATAGCATATCATCTAACAACTTCGTCTATATTACATAGAACTGAAAACACTTTCTGGGTGGTTTCGACCTCTCTCTGTCAAACTACTAATTGCTTGGTGCGACAGTTCAGTGCATGCACTTGATTTGTCTGCTCAGCTTTCCTCAAAGCACATCGCAGTGATTTGCCTCTTCCCCTGCTCGTGGCCTGTTGTGACGCACTGCATTGACGCCAAGCACGAGATCACAGCCATACCTATTCATCTTCTTCTGCGGCGGCAAGACGTTGTGCCGCTACCACTCACAATAACAGAGCCCGGTTAGTAGATCTAGTAGAAATATGTTCCCGGCTACTGCCCAGTGCCGATCCATCATGACATCAGTCCACTGTCCACATTGACGGCGTTTGACCAATTTTGGTCGAAAACCGTCGGAAAGACCGGAATGTGACCACGGGTGCACAAACTTTACAAGTTAAATGACCAGTTTTTTTTTGTTTTGTGAGTTGAGTGACTTATCTGCGCACACGTGATATGTTGAGTGACCACCAGTGCCAATTACTCGCTATCTATTACTCCCTCCGTTCCAAATTAATTGACTTGACTTTGTCTAAATACGGATGTACCTATACTTGTATAGTGTCTAGATACATTCGTTACTAGACAAATGCATATCAATTAATTTGGAACGGAGGGAGTATATACTAAAAACAAAATGAGGATGTCTAATAGAGCCACCACGTTAAGTCACATGCGTCAAAATTATATGTTCCGTTCGATCGTAATGGTCAATAATTATAACGGTCAAGATTTAGAGGATTTACGTAACATGTACAAGTGCATATTGGTTTGGACATAAAAATATGTCACGTTGGTCACGTATGACAAGGTGGCAATCAAATAGTCACGCGTACAGATTTAAAAAAATCCAGTCATGTGTACATTACATGGAAGGTTGGTCACGTACATCTAAAAAAAAAAGTTGTCACATAACACCTGTACGAGGTGCCCAAGGTCACACGACTTCTCATGCATCCTCCGATTCTTTCCCTTCGTATCCTTTTTTCATAGGAAACGATCTGCACTTCTCTGGTTTTGATGATTAATTTACATACGAAATTCAAAATAAGAATGAAAATATTATTTAGATTACATGTATAAATTTCAGGATAGATTAAAAATAGCTGAATTTTTGAACGGTTAATTGTATTTATTATATTAATTTTGTAGTAATAAGTGAAAACAAATAAATCGTTCTTATACAATTCAATATAATATTCATTAAATGTATTTAGGGGCTGTTTAGTTTGTGTCCAGAACCTCGCCGGCCAATTCAGTGGCGAGCCAAAATTTTGACATACGATTCGCCCGCCCCAGTTTCGCTAGCGTGTTGGCGGAGAATTGAAAGTAGTGACCAAAAGTTTGGCATGGCGTTGATAACTGGGCTTAAATCCAAACGGTAAACATGCCCGCCGTTAACGCTAAAATTTTGGACATGCAACCATCGGCCACGATCCAAACACACCAAATTTTTGGGGTGACATTGATAACTGGGCTTCAATCCAAACGCTAGACATGCCACCCGTCAACACCAAAATTTTGGAAAGGCAACCATCGGCCACGATCCATACAGACCCGTATTGAGCGAGGATACATATGAATATTACATACATGTCTCTGATGTAAAACATATGCAGCTTCAGTAGTAGGAAAACAAAAAGATCTACCGTGAAAAGAATTCATAATGAAAAAAACATGATACAATAGGATAAATAAAATTTATATCCATTCAGTAGGGACCCTGAAATGCGTACCTTTCCGGAATCTAAAAGCAAGTACAAGATGTACTCGAACTCTAGCATCCATTGGCATATTAAACAACTTTAAAAATATGATACACCGGAAAAGATCAGAGTATATTCTTGCACGAGACCACAATTTAGACAATATAAATGTTGATCTAAAAATTATTCACCAGATTCGATCATCAATATGAAAAACCTTCATTTTATTAGTAAAACATAATATGTATATCCCTATAGTTTTGCCTAAGAAGATGAAACAATAGTTCCGCATAATTCTATAGAGAAAACATTATATGGCAGATCCTAACTACTAGGCGGACAAGAACTATGTTCCCCAATTTAAATATTTAGACAATATAAATGTCGATCCAAAAATGATGTCCTGGATGGATACACGAATATACCTATTTGTCCTTCATGACCCAATTATCAGTTCGACCATGAACAATGTACATATTACCAATTTAAGATGTTACACCCGCCGTTCCATACATGGTTCCCAAGATTGGTACGAAAATTGACCTATGTATCATTTCTCAATTATATATTGTGTACACTATTGGCGAGGTAGTGGTAGAAGAATTGACATAGAAGTACGCCAGGAGGGATTGAATAAAACTTGCAATAAAATCTCTCTACTTTTGAGTATCGATACATAAATATATATTGGAATAGTACAACCAACTTATCTTTAGATTGGATTTCAAAAAAACACTTATCTTTAGATTGGTGTAAAATAAAATACTTGATTATTCTTTATTCAATTATAGATATATTTCAGATAAACTTAACAGGAGGATAAACTAAAAATGTTTACTATTTAATTTAACTCGCCATATGTTTTAATGAAGATTTCTATATTTTTGGCGAAAATAAGTGAAGTTATTCCGCTATTCCATTGTAAAGATCATCTAGATATTTCTCATGGTAGACCAAACTATTATTTCAGACCACAACAAACGAACTTTTGTAACTGAACTTCTAATATAATGCCGACAAACCAATGTTAAGCTTACATGATCTAATGCCCCTTTATTAGTCATGGATGGTACTTTAAATTTGATGTACCGAGGTAGTATCATGTAAGTGAAAAATGATATAAATATAGTAATTTTGAAATTTAATAATCCACTGCATGTGATATTTTTTTAGCATAACTAGCTTGATGCTAACCCCACATGATCTAATATCACATAATAACTCACGACCAATATTTTAAGTTGACAAAACCAAATTATTTCCATCACGTAATGAGAATATGCATCATTTATAGATTTGTATCTCATTTACTTTCGAGACAACAAAGGTGCCTTGCTAGTGTAAATTAATGACTACATGTGTGCAACTAGTGCTACGTCTACAGCTACACTACTCACGGTAAACATGCACAACTGCTGGCATGTGAGGTTCGTGAAGTAATGATGTCTCAGTCACACACACAACATTCATTGCTGGCCTTCTATAAATAGCTGCATCTTTTGTACTTACTCTGTCCAAAAATAAGTGTCTTAGATTTATATGTCATAGATTTACACAAAAGTGAATGTATTTATGTAAATCTAAGACAAACATTCACTTTTATGTAAATCTAAGACACTTATTTTTTGACAGAGGGAGTAGTTTAGAAGCACACATCTAACTCTCACTAGTAGGAAAAGGCCTACCGCTGGCGGACGGAAATGGTCTACCGCTGCCGGGCGGGCGCCCGCCAGCGGTGATTACGCCAGTGGTAACGATTTACCGCTAGCGGGCGGCCGTCCGCCAGCGGTAACGTTACCGCTGGCGGGCACAATTTCCGCCCGCCAGCGCGACGATAGGCAGCGCTGGCGTGCAGCAGCGGCCGCCAGCGATAAGATACTTCGGCCGCCAGCGGTACGCCTCGCTGGTTGGAGTTCTGAGAGAGTTGTCCGCCAGCGGTACGCCTCTGTGTCCGCCAGCGGTACATTTTTCGTGGTATTTTTTGTTTTTTTTAAATAACGTATTCCAGCAGCATATCAAATATAAATACATGATATTGAGGTACAGGCGACGAAAATGATAATAACATAGAAATTTCCACATACAAACGCGTCAAAAGTTGTCATACACGAATACATGTCGATAGATTAATTCATACACGGAAGTTTTCCAAATGGATTACTACTGTCATCTAAAACACAATCTTATACAAGAGAATGACAATAATGATCAGTAAGAAGGAGATCACGATGAAGTTGGACTTCATCCGGTTCTTCCTCTCTTCCACAAGCAGGTGATGCAAATATCTAGCTTCTGTCTCCGCTTTACTTTCGTAAATGTTGTGGTTGTTCATGATGATATTGGACGTCATCATCCGGTTCGTCTTTTCTTCCTCAAGTAGATGGTTGGCATACCCAGCTTCCGCCTCCGCTTTAGTCTTGTAGCTCTTGTGGTTGTTGTCTTTGAACTCGTTCACTTGCTTTTTACAGTCTTCCCACTTTTCATATACTCCTGGAACACGACCTTTGTACACCACATACCACTTCCCCATTTCTCTGTACACGAGACGTATATAAAATTACAAGTCAAATAAGAGTTGTAAGAAAAAAGATTTGTGTACATAAGAGAAGAAAGATTAAAGCAAACAAAAAATTAACTAAGCATGCATGCATCTAACGAGTTGTGTACATAAGACAGAATAAAGATTTGTTCCTCGATCACCTTCTCTCTGGTATCTACGGGAATGGTTCACAACTATTTAACGAGTTGAATGGCCTGTCATCACCCGAATAGCTTAAGCGCCTTTCTATATCGGCATTAGCTGGTGGTTGTAAGCCGTAGTAGAATTGTCCATCTTGATCTAGGACGTCACACATGATGATTCGCGCGATCATGTTCTGAATGTATCGGAACTCGGCTCTGATAACATAATCAGCGGAGTCCTTTAGTCTTGCAACCCATGCATTGAAATCACGAGAAATAAATTGGTCTCGTCGTTGAAACTTTAAAAACCACCTCATTTGATAGAGGAGGTACCATGACTCCATCCAACTACTTGAATCCTGCTTCATGCAGGGGAAATACGTTTGGTGCGCGAACCTAAACCTTCCATCCTCTGACTTTCTTGTTTTTAAAATCGGGCCACCCTTCATGGCGTAGCCGTGGAGAGCATTATTCAGAACAATCTTGATGTCGGTGTAGTCCCGCTTAGACTCCGCCCTGTCTTCATAGCGATCCCCGCTATCGAGATACAAGGCAGCTAAGCGTTCCATGTCCAAGTGGATGAGGGTGCCGTGTTTGTTTCTGCGCAATACATCACCATTGTAGACGCAAATTCAACGATGGAAATCTGTGGAAGCATGTTATGACAGGTAGGCATGACTTACTCGGGAAAATAAGGCAAGAGAAATGAGCACGGCGGGCTCGACGCATTGTCGAGGAAGAGCTTTTGGAGATAACTGGTCGCGGATTTCCTACCCTCAGGGTTGTTCACGAACATTTCTTGCATGTAGTAGGGGTCAACCATCACTATGCCGGGGGTATTCTCCATTTTGATTTGGTGCGCCATTTGGAGTGCAACAAGACGGACTATGGATGGGTGGAGCGGAAGACTATGGTACACTACGAAGATATCATCAAATCTCACAAAGAGCAGGTCAGCGCCATTTTCCCTGACAAATCCCAACCGTTCTGGTACATTTGCAATGAAAAGGGGATATGTTGGAGCTTCTTGGTCGAGAAGTTTCCTCTCCACAACAAGAACAACCTCATGTAGGTCCAACAAATGTCCTCTCAACTGTTCGACACGATCCGCCGGTAGGATCGATCTACCCAAGTGATGCATCTTATGCCAGTCCTTGATGGGTATCCTGTCCACAAACCGGGATTCAGTCCCCTGCTCCTGTGGGACGGTGGAGTCGTCCAATTTTGTTTTCTTGTATCTTTTACGTGCCTTCTTAGGCTTGTTCACCGGCGCATCTTCTGGCGTCCCATGATTTGGCAAGATAGGAACCAAATTGGTGATAGAGTTGCCGCACCCGTAGCCGATCATGGGGGGAGGTCCTACTTGGCCTCCCTTCATCCAAGTCCCAACAAACTCACGGACAGTAGGAAACATGGATTTGAAGGTATTTCTGAGTTCGTTCTCTATGAACGCCTGCATCGGATCCTCGTCTTGTATATGAGAACCGCCGGCCTCGTCGTTGTCCGCCATGTTCACACTAACGAGAAAAGTCGGACTTTAGTATAACGAAAAAATTCACGAATTTTTTTGCCATGACCTTTGCTACAATTACGAGATATGAGTACCTGGATTTGCCGAAACGGAAGCTAATCAACGTTCCGGCAATCTCAAGGGACTCAAGGGTACCTGCAAACATTTTATATTCATCACAACCACCTTTTGGCATTTCGAATCACATCACAACCACCACCGAATCACATCCGCAACCATATTCACATGCATACTTCATATTGTCACCACTAACCACAAATAAGGGGTAAAAATAGTAATGACATTTCAACAAACACCTTCCGTGAACGGCGGTTAACGGGTGGGAGGGGAGGAAGGAGGCGGCGGGTGAGCTCACCGGGAGGGGCGCGGCGGTGTGGAGGAGTAGGCCGGCGACGGCGGCGGTCGGGGAGGCGGTGAATCGGGGCGGCGCGGGGTGGGGCGGTCGGGGCGGCACGGGGAGGCGAGTCGTGGAGGCGCGGGGCGGCGAATCGGGGCGGCGCGGGGAGGCGAGTCGGGGCGGCGCGGCGAATCGGGGCAGCGCGGGGAGGCGAGTCGGGGCGGTGGGGGGTGGGGCGGCGGTCGACGGCGACGGCGGCGGCGAATGTGAGCGGCGGGGCGGTTCGGAGGCCGAGGCGGCGTGGCGGCGACGCGGGGTTAGGGTTAGAGAGGAGGCCGGGCGCGGGTGGGGGAAGAATGGGAAGATGGAAGGGCCGGCCACACTTACCGCTGGCGGACGGTCCAGGTGTCCGCCAGCGGTATATGGTTACCGCTGGCGGACGGAAAGATTTATCCGCCAGCGGTATGTTTTAAAATTTTCTGTTTTCTTTTTTATTCTGTTTTTTGTTATTATTTAGTATTTTCTAGTATAGTTGTGCGTATATAAATAAATAGTTGTGTGTATGTAAATAAATATTCATACACATCACATTGTTCAAAACATCTTAATTAAATTACAACTTTTTACAATAACACACATGCATGTGTCTCGCACTTTTCTCTTAGCGTTTGGCCTTCTTCTTGCATTTCTTGGTGGTCTTAGCTACATAATTCAGCCCCACATTATGACCTCTTCTTAAGAATGGAAGACCTCCTCTCGTGGGTAGCGTGGTTCTACTTCTTCTTGATGTGTATGGTGTGTTATCATCATCTTCATCATCTTCAATATTAGGGTCACCGTACTGGTCGAAGTCGTCCTCGTTCGCGATTCCATCCATTCCAATGATGTTTCTTTTGCCTCTCCTCACGACTACACGGCTAGGCTTTGACGGGTCGGTTATGAAGAAGCACTGAGACACGTGCTTAGCCAATACCCATGGCTCATTTTGTGCGGTGACGTTCGTGCTGCTTGATGAAGTGCCGGCTTCCGGTAAAACCATGGTGGTGAAGTATTGGTCTTCTTTTTTCACGGTGGATAACCTAGCCCATCTCACACGGAACATCGGCACCTTCTCTCCAGAGTAGTTAAGCTCCCAGATGTCCTCTATCCTTCCGTAGTATCTGAACTTTTTGTCACCGACGTAAGATAGCATTGTTACCCCTGAATTTTGATAGTCAGAAGTTTTGTCCTTTGCCTCTGTGTAGAAAGTGAACCCGTTGATATCATATGCTTGAAATGTCGCGAGGTTGGGGGCGGGGCCACGTGACAAGTCATATAACCATCTACCTTCTGCATCATCTGTTGGCAGAGCGACAAGCTCATCTTTGAACCAACTCAAGAAAGAGGAGTTGTGCTCTCTGATTATTTCTCCTTCGGTCCTTTGCCTGCCCTGACTAATGTACTTCTGCTTAATCTCCAGTTTGTGCTTTTGCACCCAAGTATCGACCACTTGAAGGTGTTGGAGAGCTACTAAGTTTGCCCTCTTAAAGTCGGCCATTCTCTTACTGAAGCCCACATGTAAGTCCCGCGCGCCATTTTTGTGACCTGACCCACCTAACTTGCCAAAGTGCTTGTTTGGGCGCAAACCAACAGGGCTATCAATTATCTCCAGATGATTCGTGCAGAAAGAGATGCACTCTTCAGTGAGAAAGCCTTGAACGATGCTTCCATCCGGACGGGCCCTGTTACGAACAAATCCTTTTATGACCCCATTCATCTTTCGAACGCCATCATGTTGTGGAGAAACAATGGTCCGAGATGAATGATATCGTCCTCGATGTGGACCAACAAATGCACGCTGATACGTCTCCAACGTATCCATAATTTCTGCTGTTCCATGCTTATATTATACCATTTGCTACATGTTTTATATACACTTCATATCACTTTTATGCATTTTCTGGGACTAACCTATTAACAAGATGCCACAGTGACAGTTCCCTGTTTTCTGCTATTTTTGGTTTCAGAAAATTACTTCTGCGAATATTCTCGGAATTGCACGAAACAAAAGGCCACGTCCCTATTTTTCCAACACGTACACGAAGTCCGAAGGAGAGACGAAGAGGAGCCAGGAGCCAGCCAAACCACATGGCGGCGTGGTGGGCCCCCCTGCCGCGCCAGCCTATGGGTTGGGCCCCTCGGGGCTCCACCGACATCGCCCCTTCGCCTATATATTGCCTCAGACGCGAAAACCCTAAAATACCAAGTCATATTTCCAGAAGAGTTCCGCAGCGCCGCCGCCATCGACGACAAGTTTCGGGGGACAGAATCTCTGTTCCGGCACGCTCGGGACGGGGAATTGCCCCCGGAGCCATCTCCATCAACTCCACCGCCATCTTCATCGCCGCTGCTGACTCCCATGATGAGGAGGGAGTAGTTCTCCCCCGAGGCTGAGGGCTCTACCGGTAGCTATGTGGTTCATCTCTCTCTCACATGGTGTGATCTTTATGTGATCATGTGTATTGCTAGTATCGCTGAATACATTAATAATGTTTATGCTACTCAAGTGATTTTGTCTAGTTTCTGGAGTCGTTGTGACAACACGGTATCAAGGTGACAGTGTGGGTACTTGTGTGACTCTATGAATAATTTAGACATTTATCATGGCTTATTCTTGGGAACTGTGGTGTTTGTTTACTCAGACTTTGAGGAGTGCTTTTGCAGCCCTACACGTAGTACTCTTGTGTTATCAAGAAGGAGAATAATCCCGAGCAGTATTTACTTGTGTTCAGTTGTGCTAATCTAGTTGAATATGTAGATGTTACTCTTTATCTATTATGCACTCTATAGGTTACTTTAATATGAACTCCGGTACTCTCCACGGTGTAAAGGTGACAGTGTGTGCACCGTGTGTGATTCCTTTATGACGTTGTGGCGCTTGTTTACTCCGGCTTGAGGTGTGCTTTTGTAGCCCTACACAATGAATGGTGTTTGTTATCCAACAAGAGAGTGTTTAAGAGTAGCTTTTACTTATTCAGTTATGAGATCATTGTTGAGAGTGTCCACTAGTGAAAGTATGATCCCTAGGCCTTGTTTCTAAGCATTGAAACACCGTTTACAACAAGTTCTGCTACATGTTTGCTTGCTGCCATTTTTATTTCAGATTGCAGTTACTACTTATAATCATCCATATTACTTGTATTTCACTATCTCTTCGCCGAACTAGTGCACCTATACATCTGACAAGTGTATTGGGTGTGTTGGGGACACAAGAGACTTCTTGTATCTTAATTGCAGGGTTGCTTGAGAGGGATATCTTTGACCTCTACCTCCCTGAGTTCGATAAACCTTGGGTGATTCACTTAAGGGAAACTTGCTGCTGTTCTACAAACCTCTGCTCTTGGAGGCCCAACACTGTCTACAAGAATAGAAGCACACGTAGACATCAAGCTATTTTCTGGCGCCGTTGCCGGGGAGGTAAGTGTTGGAAGGTATCTCCTTTAGATTCTGCAATTATTTCTTTTTGTTTCTTGTTTTTATTTTCACTAGTTAGGCTTAATGGAAAAAAAAAATTAGAGATCTTATGAACTTTATATTGAATTAGGACATGATGCTTTTGAAGAGAAAATTAAAAAACCTATGGATTGTTTGCATGATGGTAGCAATGTTATTACTATAAATCTTTGAACACCATTATTGCTAATGCTATGCAAAGTCTAAGCTTGGGGAAGCTGGTTTTGATGAATATGATATTTTTAGTCCCCCAAGTTTTGAGGAGAAAATTTTCTTTGATGATACTTTGCCTCCAATTTATGATGATTATAATGATAGTGGTATTTTGGTGCCACCTACTATGGAGGATAAAGTTTATTATGATTATACTATGCCTGCAATTTATGATGATTACAATGATGGATGTGATACTTTTACTCTCACTATTACTAATGATAATGTTATGCTTATGTGGAGAGTAATGATACTTTTATGCATGTGGATCATGATAAGAATGCTTTATGTGATAGCTATATTGTTGAGTTTATTCATGATGCCGCTGAAAATTATTTTGAGAGAGGAAAGTATGGTTATAGAAATCTTCATGTTACTAAAACTCTCTTTATGATGAAGTTTTGAGCTTTCTCTTGATTTGCTTTTATTTGCTGGGTACTTTAAGACCTACTGGTCCTTATGAGAGAGGGAGACACGATTTCATATATCACAATAATATTAAGTCTTCTCTCTTTATGTTGAAATTTTTGAAGTTACACTTGTTTTGCATTTCTATGCTAGTCACTTTGTTCTTCATTGACTTGTTTTCTTACAAGACTCCTATGCATAGAAAGAGTGTTAGATTTAAACATGTTTTATATATGCTTCTTGATGCTCTCTTTTATGTTTCAACTCTCATCTTTATGTGGGCATCATAAAAATCACTATGCCTAGCTAAAAGGCTTTAAAGAAAAGCGCTTATGGGAGACAACCCATCGTTTTTATTTGCTGTTATTTTTTTTTCTTTGAGTCAAGGAGTTTTGTTACTTCTGTAGCAACTCCTTTGTATCTTTATTTTATCGCATTGTTGTGCCAAGTAAAGTTCTATATTGAAAGTTGATGCAAGATTTGGATTTCTGCGCAGTAACAGATTTTTAGCTGTCACGATTTGAGCTTTCTCCCTGTAGAAAATTCAAAAATTCTAGAAAAATCACGCATATTCCTGAGATATGTACGCAACTTTCATTATTTTAGGCCAGATCCATCTGAGCAACTTAAGTGCCTCGAAAAAATTCGTCATTCCAGACTGTTCTGTTTTTGACAGATTCTGCCTTTTGTTTTGCATTCGCTCTTTTACTGTGTTTGTGTGGATTTCTTTGCTCCACAAAGCATTGGTGGCTGTAGCTAATGTCCAGAAGCTTTGGGATTGATTGTATCATTACAGAATATGAGAATTTTTGATTATGCACTAACCCTCTAATGAGAACTGTCTTGAGTTTGGTGTGAAGGAAGTTTTCAAGGATCAAGCGAGAAGGGTGATATTATGTGATCAAGAAGAGTGAAAAGCCTAAGCTTGGGGATGCCCCCGTGGTTCATCCCAACCATATTCAGAGAGACTCAAGCGTCTAAGCTTGGGGATGCCCAAGGCATCCCCTTCTTCATCAACAACTTATCAGGTCATCTCTAGTGAAACTATATTTTAATTCTTTCACATCTTATGCGCTTTACTTGGAGCGTCTGTGTGCTTTTATTTTTGTTTTTGTTTGTTTGAATAAATTCGGATCCTAGCAATCCTTGTGTGGGAGAGAGACACGCTCCGCTTTTTCATGTGAATACTCATGTTCTTCACTTATATTTGTTGAGTATTCTTAACTAGCTACTGCAGTGCTTTTAGCTCCTGTTTTTCATGCATCTCTTCGAGCTGTTAGCACTTGTTTATAAATACTCTCTTGCTGCATTATATTATCATTTGGAGAGTTTATGTTTAAATAAATTGATTGGTGTTTGTTTGGAAGAAAGAAAATGCTACATGTAGTAGTTGGTATTGGAAAAGACATATGCATTCTTGTAGATCATTGTCTTGTTTTGATTTGATGCTTTGCAATTGTTTTGAGCTCTCAAGTAGATCATGTTTAAGCTCTTGCATCATGTAGTTAAAGCCTAGTAGTGGAGAACTACCGTAGAGCTTGTTGAGACTTGGGATGCATATTTGTTCTCTCTAAGGTCTAGATATTTTCTGGTAAAATGTTTGAGCAACAAGGAAGACAGTGTAGAGTCTTATAATACTTGCAATATGTTTTTATGTGATTCTTGCTGTACCGGTTTATACTTGTGTTTGCTTCAAACAACCTTGCTAGCCTAAACTCTGTACTGAGAGGGAATGCTTCTCGTGCATCCAAAACTTGAGCCAAAACCCATGCCATTTGTGTCCACCATACCTACCTACTATGTGGTATTTCCTGCCATTCCAAGTAAATATTTCATGTGCTACCTTTAAACTATTCAAAACTTTATTACTCCTTATTTGTGTCAATGTTTTATAGCTCATGAGGAAGTATGTGGTGTTTTATCTTTCAATCTTGTCATTTACTTCTGACAGACTTTCACCAATGGACTAGTGGCATATACATCCGCTTATCCAATAATTTGCAAAAAGAGCTGGCAACGGGGTGCCCAGCCCCAATTAATTACAACTTTCATTAATAATTCTCTTCACATGTTTTGCCCTGATTTATCAGTAAGCAACTTAATTTGCAAATAGACACTCCTCCATGGTATGTGAATGTTGGAAGGCACCCGAGGATTCGGTTAGCCATGGCTTGTGTAAGCAAAAGGTTGGGAGGAGTGTCATCTATAAAGAAACTAAAATACATGTGTAAACAAAAGAGAAGAGGGATGATCTACCTTGCTGGTAGAGATAACGTCCTTCATGGGAGCCGCTCTTGAAAGTCTGGTTGACAAGGGGGTTAGAGTGCCCACTACCATTCGTTGACAACAACAAACACCTCTCAAATACTTATTTTGTGCTCTCTATATGCTTTCGAAAACTTAAAAAGCTCTAGCACATGATTTAATCCCTGCTTCCCTCTGCGAAGGGCCTATCTTTTACTTTATGTTGAGTCAGTTTACCTACTCCTTTCTATCTTAGAAGCAAACACTTGTGTCAACTTTGTGTGCATTGATTCTTACATGTTTACTTATTGCACTTGTTATATTGCTTTATGTTGACAACTATCCATGAGATATACATGTTACAAGTTGAAAGCAATGCTGAAACTTAATCATCCTTTGTGTTGCTTCAATGCCTTTTACTTTGAATCTATTGCTTTATGAGTTACCTCTTATGCAAAACTTTTTGATGCTTGTCTTGAAAGTACTATTCATGAAAAGTTTTTGCTTATATGATTCATTGTTTACTCTTTATCTATTTGTTAGCAAACTATAGATCATTGCTTTGAGTCACTTCATTCATGACATGAGCCTTGCAATATATTGATCAAGATTGTGTGAAAGCATGTCTCCTCAGAAATTATTTGTTGTTATCGTTTTACCTACTCGAGGACGAGTAGAACTAAGCTTGGGGATGCTTGATACGTCTCCAACGTATCCATAATTTCTGATGTTCCATGCTTATATTATACCATTGCTACATGTTTTATATACACTTCATATCACTTTTATGCATTTTCTGGGACTAACCTATTAACAAGATGCCACAGTGCCAGTTCCCTGTTTTCTGCTGTTTTTGGTTTCAGAAAAGTACTTCTGCGAATATTCTCGGAATTGCACGAAACAAAAGGCCACGTCCCTATTTTTCCAACACGTACACGGAGTCCGAAGGAGAGACGAAGAGGAGCCAGGGGCCAAACCACATGGCGGCGCGGTGGGCCCCCTGCCGCGCCAGCCATGGTTGGGCCCCTCGGGCTCCACCGACATCGCCCCTTCGCCTATATATTGCCTCAGACGCGAAAACCCTAAAAACCAAGTCATATTTCCAGAAGAGTTCCGCAGCGCCGCCGCCATCGACGACAAGTTTCGGGGGACAGAATCTCTGTTCCGGCACGCCGCCGGGACGGGGAATTGCCCCCGGAGTCATCTCCATCGACTCCACCGCCATCTTCATCGCCGCTGCTGACTCCCATGATGAGGAGGGAGTAGTTCTCCCCCGAGGCTGAGGGCTCTACCGGTAGCTATGTGGTTCATCTCTCTCTCCATGGTGTGATCTTTATGTGATCATGTGTATTGCTAGTATCGCTGAATACATTAATAATGTTTATGCTACTCAAGTGATTTTGTCTAGTTTCTGGAGTCATTGTGACAACACGGTATCAAGGTGACAGTGTGGGTACTTGTGTGACTCTATGAATAATTTAGACATTTATCATGGCTTATTCTTGGGAATTGTGGTGTTTGTTTACTCAGACTTTGAGGAGTGCTTTTGCAGCCCTACACGTAGTACTCTTGTGTTATCAAGAAGGAGAATAATCCCGAGCAGTATTTACTTGTGTTCAGTTGTGCTAATCTAGTTGAATATGTAGATGTTACTCTTTATCTATTATGCACTCTATAGGTTACTTTAATATGAACTCCGGTACTCTCCACGGTGTAAAGGTGACAGTGTGTGCACCGTGTGTGATTCCTTTATGACGTTGTGGCGCTTGTTTACTCCGGCTTGAGGTGTGCTTTTGTAGCCCTACACAATGAATGGTGTTTGTTATCCAACAAGAGAGTGTTTAAGAGTAGCTTTTACTTATTCAGTTATGAGATCATTGTTGAGAGTGTCCACTAGTGAAAGTATGATCCCTAGGCCTTGTTTCTAAGCATTGAAACACCGTTTACAACAAGTTCTGCTACATGTTTGCTTGCTGCCATTTTTATTCAGATTGCATTACTACTTATAATCATCCATATTACTTGTATTTCACTATCTCTTCGCCGAACTAGTGCACCTATACATCTGACAAGTGTATTGGGTGTGTTGGGGACACAAGAGACTTCTTGTATCTTAATTGCAGGGTTGCTTGAGAGGGATATCTTTGACCTCTACCTCCCTGAGTTCGATAAACCTTGGGTGATTCACTTAAGGGAAACTTGCTGCTGTTCTACAAACCTCTGCTCTTGGAGGCCCAACACTGTCTACAAGAATAGAAGCACACGTAGACATCACACGCAAATATCAAAGAATGCGGGGGGGAAGTACATCTCAAGCTCGCATAGTATCACAACAATCTCTTCCTGCAGCGTTGAGAGTCTCTTTGCGGTGATTGACTTTCGAGAGATCACGTCAAAAAAGTTACAGAGTCCAAAAGGGTCTCACGGACGTGCTTGTCCATTATCCCTCGGATCGCAACTGGGAATATCTGTGTCATCATCACGTGACAATCATGAGACTTCATACCGCTGAAATTCTTTTTCTGCCAGTCTAAGAATCTGCTTATCAGCCCCGAGTAACCCAAAGGCACTTTGACTCCTAGAAGGCACTTCATCAATTGTTCGACCTCCTTTGGACTAAGCGTGAAGCAAGAGGGGGGACAGTAATAGTCATTCTTCTTAACCCTTTTGGCATTGTGACCGTCCATCTCCTCATCCAACTGGTCGTCTACCACATTTTTGCGCTGCGCATGAAGCTCTTTCCTGATGTCCATATGTTTAAGGTCCAATCTTGCTTTTGGCCCATCTTTGGTCCTGTCCGCCATGTGGACTACAGTGCCAAACATACTCTCGAACACATTCTTCGTCACATGCATTAGATCATGGCAATTTGGCGTAGTGTAGATGGGCCAGTATGGCAAGTCCCAAAACACATACCTCGTCTTCCAAACACCACAGAGCGGTTTTGGCGCCTTTCGCTTCTTTCCCGGCTCAGGGCACTCTTGCCATTCATTCAGCAACTCGTAAATGTCATCGCCGCTCTTCTTAAGTGGAGGTTCTCGGAGCTCATCTTTACCGTTGAAAAGGTCTCCACGCCATCTCCATGGGTCTTCATCGTCTAGCCACCTTCGATGGCCTATGTAGATGGTTTTCGAAGAACCGTCTTTCTTCAGCTAGAGGTATGTCGGATCATCCAGGCACCTGACACTTCCAAAATATCCGTGGCACACCTGGCCGGCAACATATACGTAGCGGGGCAAATCGTGCACTGTACACAACAAGGCAGCTCTCATAGAGAAATAATCTTCTGCGACGGCGTCCCAAGTGGGAACCCCTTGGGACGACCATAACGTGTCTAGCTCATCTTTCAGTAGCTTCAGATACAGATTGATGTCGCTGCCAGGTTGTTTCGGCCCTTGAATTAGCATGCTCATGTGTATGTACTTCCTTTTCATACACAACCAGGGAGGTAGGTTGTATATCCATACAAACACGGGCCACGTGCTGTGTGAACTGCTCTGGTTGCCAAACGGATTGAGACCGTCGGTGCTGCAACCCAATCTGATATTCCTTGGCTCGTTTCCAAAGTCTGCATCGAAAGAGTCTAATGCTTTCCACTGGCTTGCATCCGAAGGGTGTGTCAGAATTATCTTTTCACTCCGGTCTGAATCTTGCACCACTGCCGCCTTTCTTTCGCGTGCCAGCGCATAAGCTTTGCTTCCTTACGGTCTGCGAAATATCGCTGCAGACGAGGAATGAGCGGAAAGTACCACACAACTTTGCGAGGGGCTTTCTTCTCGGTCTTGTATCGATTGGCATTGCACACTGGACATTTGGTCATTCCCTCGTCCTCTTTCCGAAATATGTAGCAATCGAAGATGCACACATGGTACCTCTCATGCGGTAAATCAAAGGGGCACACGACTTTCTTGGCTTCGTCACAACTTTTAGGACACGTGTTGCCCTTCGGAAGGATACCGTGCAAATATTCCTGGTTAGCGTCGACGCTTATATCGCTCAATTTGTGTCTTGTCTTCATCTGCAGAAAATCAAGCGATACTTTCAAGCGGGAAGCTTCTGGGTCGCAGCCTGGATACAACGGAGTATTTGAATCTTTCTCCAATTGCGCCAGCTTAGATTCCCTGTTAGCCGTCTTCTGAAGAAACAATTCTGTTAGATAAGGGTCCCGCACGACTGAAGTTAGCGGTGACCGTGTGTCCTCCTCTTCTAGTACCACACGATCATCATCGTCTTCTTCTACTTCATCATGTTGCACGGGATCCGGATTAGGCTCTTCGTGTTCTGGCCCCTCGTTGCTATTGTCTTGCTGCCCTTGATCCTGATTATTTCCTTCCGGCGCACCATCATTTCCATCATGTTCATCATCTGTTAACCAACGAGTGTGGCCATCCATGAAACCACGGAAGAGCAGGTGTTCCAGCAAAGTTCCGGTAAATGGACTGATGCCGACCTCGAGTTTGCATGCGCGACACGGACACTGTATATCTTTGCGCTTATTCTACAGCATGTCTTCTGTCGCGTGTCTCAAGTATGTATTCACCACATGTTCACTCATAATAACCATTATCACCTGCACGTTGTATAATCAAGACAATAATTAAGCACCATTTAATATTTTATCGGGTTTATTTCATGAAAAAATTCGCCATGACCTTCCTACAAATAGGACCCAAAGAGAGTGCCAAAAGTTTCCGAAACGGAAAATGAATCAACATTCCGGCATGGTATTGGCACCCTCATTAATTTTCACACATCACAACACAAATTTATTCATCACAACTCAATTTCACACATTCCAAGCCATTTTTAATCCAGCATTTCGCATGGTTGCGGCGGGCGCATTTATCCGACCAAATTAATTTTAAAAATGTGTTTTAACTTATATCGGTAAAAGATCACCTTAAGAATGTTAAAACACATGTCAAAATAACCGCGGAAGTCGGCCGAAGATGAAATCTTGATATTGAGATCTGAGTGACTTGGGTGGATTTCTTTTGGTCAAAGTTGGATGTGGGGAGAGATCTAGTGGGATCTATCAACTAAATCACTTTTTGTTGGCTAAAAGTGATTAATTTCATGGAGGAAATGAGCCACAAATGGGGAAAACTCGAGCTAAGAGAGAGAAGAGTGAAGTGCAATAAGTGAGCAAGGGTGGTAGGTGCGGCCGCACGTATATGTTAATTCCCAGGTTACCGCTGGCGGACGCTTCAGCGTGCCCGCCAGCGGTACTAAACGGAGCGCTGGCGTACTATTTCGTCAGCCCGCCAGCGGTACTGTCCCCATTTTTTTCCCATCTAAGCTCAGCCACGGCAACTACCGCTAACGGGCCCTGTCTATCGTCCGCCAGCGGTATGTTTAATACCTCTGGCGGGCGCGTATTGTGCCCGCCAGCGGTAGTTTGCCCCGCCTCGTCCTAGATTCCTATTCCTACCGCTGGCGAGATGTGCTGTTGTCCGCCAGCGGTACGTCCAGAACCAGTGTCGGACAGGAAAAACCGCCCGCCAGCGGTCGTAGCACTGGCGGACGAAGACGTTGTCCGCCAGCGGTACGCTGGTGGCTATAAGCCTTTTCCTACTAGTGTCTTTTGTAGTATCATGTTCGGATGTGGAAAAGCAAAGCGAGGAGAACAAGAATGACGAGCATGGTGAATAGCACAGCGATTCAATTACTAGCCTAGTTACCTTGGCGTGATACCGTGTTATTAACACATACTCCCTCCGTTCTAATATATAAGACATTTTAGCTCTTTAACATGTTGTCTAGGTTCATACTAAAATGAGTGTACATACACAATAAAATATGTCTACATACATCTACACATATGTGAATGTTGACAAATGCTAAAACAGCTTATATTTAGGAATGGAGGGAGTACTAGTTTAGTGTACATGAGTTGCTACGGAGAAAGAAATCCCTAACCGTTAGTGTTAGTTATACACGGCTGCATATTGGGCTTTCTCAGAAGAAATTGTGTCATATTCATACCTCACCTCCCGCACAATAAACAACGAGGTGATCCAAGACCAACAGTCAACTACTCTTTTTTTTTTTGCTAGTAAAAAGCTCACAACAGTTCGGCACAATTACATAAAGGACCTCGGAGAAAAGCAAAATACAGCACAAGCCTTCCTGCAACTCGACCACGCCGCCATCCATGGAGCCGTCGGTGGCGCGCCGTCGCTCCTACTCTCCTTGACGCCTTGGATCGAGAGTAGTCCCCGAGCGCACGGGAAGTCGCCGATCGCCGGCCCCGAAGGACCTACACCGGAGGACGCCGTCGTAGTCGAACCGAAACGTCGCAGCTTCTTCCACATCTTCAACTGGTGCCAGATCCGCCACCGAGCCACGGAATCCGGCGAGGGGAAGTCGAGACGGGCAGCTCCACAGAACCGCCAGCTCGACGATGGCAATAGATCGACGTCGGAGCTCCTCGGAGCGCCGCCATCGCGGGGGAGATCCACCACCTGCAAAACCAATCCGGCTGCGCCTCCACCGCCCCGCCGCCGCCGGCTGGAAACCCTAGGCTTGCCTACACTATGTACACGGCGCGAATCGGCGTTACCCGTCCTCCCGCCGCCAGAGCGGCCGGCGGAGGGCGAGGAAGCCACCGATTCGGCGCCGGCGAGGTGGAAAGCTTCGGTCGCTCACAAATCGCCTCCCTGGCTACTGTAGATGGGGGAGGTGCGGTCCAAGGACATGCCCAACAGTCAACTACTCTTTGGTATGTACATGTTGGACCGAAAATCTAGGCTCATGCATGTAGTATATTTGCTGCCCCCAACCAAAAATCTAGGCGATCCAAGATAAGATCTTAGGTTCTAAACATTTCCGCATCACGCGCCGCCCCGAGGAGATTAATCTCCTCTCCTCGGGGACGCGGTTTCCGGTTTTGATTAATGATCGGATCGGTTCTTTGATTCAGTTTAGTTTATAGTTCATAGATTAGACTAGATTTTCGAAATTCCCAATCCCATATATTAGATCCAGTTTAGCCACAAATAAATCCGATGATAGCCATGACCCTCAAATCTCCGGCGAAAACCAGTGCAGAAATATCTCTCCGACTCCGACGACAACTCGAGTTCCCAAATCTGGCGGCGTCTACGCACCCGAGACTTCTCCAAGCGAGTTGACGGAGCCATGTGCACCCGCCTTGGAACAATGTCTCTCTAAGCGTGTAGCCCACACTCTCCTCCGAAGGGATAAGGTACCGCTACAGTAGATGAAAGAGGCGAAAGCGGGGCGCTCGGGTTTCGCCGGCGAATCCGCTGCTTCCCTCTGTCTCCGGCGCCGCCGCGGCGTCGTGAGACGGGGGGAAGCTGTAGATCTCGTCCGTGCGAGTAGTATAGTACTAGGTTTTCTAGGTTTCGTCCACAAAATCGGCGTCATCGAGCTAGAGGCGGTGGCGGCGGTGGTGGTTAATAAGGTTCCCTCCCTTCTTTGGTCCGGCGAGCTCGCCGGGAGGGAGTTGGCTTTTGTGTACTCCGTGCTGGCGGCCGTCATGGCGACGTGGGCTGCTGTGCATCTTGGAGTTCCTATCCTTCGGGTCTGTCGCCATCGCGTGGTCTTCTTCTCCTGGGGCGACGTCAGACCCGTGAGGTGGTGTGTGCAGGTATGCTTCTTCTTCCTAGCTTCTCTGGCCAGCCGTGGCGGCGAGGGAGAGCTCGGCGGTTGTGGGCGTCCTGGTTTTGCTGTTGGTGGTCGTGGTGGTCTTCTCCGTCGACGTTTCTACTCCGGCCGGCCTTGGTGGCGAGGGGAGTAGCTTCTGGAGGTGGCTCGGTGATGGTGGTGGTGGTCCTGGCTGGTGTGGTGGCGGCTGGAGGAAGGGTGGAGGTGGGAAGCGGCTGCTGTGGCCGTGCTCGTTCATCGAGATCAAGTCCCGGCGCCGGACGGCGGGCGGCTATCTACAAAGTGTGGCGGCGTCCACTTCCCGCCGGCGAGCGGTACGGCTTCTCCGTCTTCGGTTAGGAGGCTTGGGGATCGTTGAGGATCCGGCTGTGATCTCTTCAGGCGACTCAGGGGGCTTTGTGCAAATTTCTGGGTCTTTCTGTAATTTTCTTTTTCCCTTTGGATCTGGGTGTAATTTGTACTGAGTTTCCTGTATTTTTGGGTCGGTTCCTTCCTCCAAAAAAAAAAAATGTCTCTCCAAGCCCGCTCCACCAGCAACGCCAACAAGATGACGTGTTTTTGCATCTCCACTTGCAATCACGTGCAGAGAACATACACGTACGGGCCTCTAGCTCCATGGACGACACGTATGCCTTATGCATATATGCATCTACACAGGCATCTTCCACTAGCTAGCACGAGGACTCGAGGCGACCAGCTGCTCCATCGACTACATGCACCGCCGTAAGTACACATCCGACGTCTATCACCGAAGGACGAGTAATCTGCGCCGCGTCAAGCCGGAACTACACCAAGCCGAACTAATTAATCAAGCTGTACGACTACGCCAAGGTAGGACATCCACGAGAAGCCACATCAACCACACGCAGGCCGGTGTGGATCATCATCGACTTCTCCGACTGCAAGGCATCTACACCATCGTCGCGCGCTGAGGGACGCCCCCAAGTGACGCACTACTTTACGCCTTCTACAACATCGTCGACACATCATCGTCAAGGTCTACATCAACGTGGTCTTCATCGACAAACCTCATCAACATACCGCCGTCGTCGCTACAACCTCGTCCACAAGATTGACACCCGCCCTCTGACATTACTACAGCAAGACGACACACGACACCGATGACGACATCAACCGCGTCCAACGGATAATGCTACATCGAAGAAAAAAAAACCGGCATCACTATTGTGAAAGCCCCTACAACCGCGCACACGGTTCTAGCAAAACTGTTGTGTGCTCGGTGAGTTTCCTCCAGTCTTGAAAAAACGGGTGGACTCACCTACGATCGCGTACTCTGACATCCGCAAGATGCCCCCGACGGTACCTCTCAAGGTGCAAAACGTCGGCTTCGACGATACCCTTAAGGGTGCAAAACATCGTAAAAAACCACAACTGCAGCTCCGTCATAAAAAATCACGCAATTTTTTAAGCCTCCGGCTACAACAAATATGACGAGTACTACATCGACCATGACTACCTCGACCATGGCTACATCAAGATCGACTACCTCGACATCTACATTGACATCAAGGGGAACGTCTACAGCAACTCATCGGCAACAACTCCAGTCAACAGCGTCCGCGTCGTCACTTGCGTCCACGCCACTCCCGCTGTGACTGCGGGAGGGGAGAGAGGAGAAACCATCAGAGACGCAGTTGATGATGACGGAGGGGAGAAGATGACGGAAGCGCAATACTTCAAATCCAGTCGCAATCGTTCGCTTCACTCCCGCTACGACTGAAGGGGAATGTTAGAATAGGTATATGATACGAGTTGGAGATAGATTAGGATTCCTACACCTCCTTGTACTCCAAGTTTTCCTACCTCTTTGTACCACCATACATACCCCATGAGGGTTAAGCAATACAACACTAAAAGATTAGGGTTTCACAACTTCCTATACAGGGAATTCGAGTTCGCGAACAAAAGAAGGATGCTCAGAAATTTTACTCTTCCTGCTCATGGGTACCTGCGCTCGTTGTGTGCAGATACAGGTCAACACTAAAAGATTAGGGTTTCACAACTTCCTATACAGGGAATTCGAGTTCGCGAACAAAAGAAGGATGCTCAGAAATTTTACTCTCCCTGCTCATGGGTACCTGCGCTCGTTGTGTGCAGATACAGGTTGGGGACGGAGCTAGCACACTTTTCTGGAGAGATAAGTGGTACAGGGACAGAACCTTGGAGGAGGTGGTGCCTTTGGTGACTGCTGCGGTTAGTGAGACATGTGCCAACAGGAGAACGGTGCAGGAGGCGCTGTTGGAGCATAGATGGGTCAAGGATGTGAAAGGTCTATTGTCGGATGAAGGACTAGTGCAGTGCATTTTCTTGTTCACCTGTCTATGTAACCTGGACAGAGACATCACGAGACCTGACCAATTTCGGTGGGCATGCTCTGCCTCGGGGCAGTATTCAGCTAAGGAGACCTACAGGGCACTGTGTCAAGGCTTTGATAAAATGGAGGGAGCGGCGTGTGTTTGGAGAAGCTGGGCACCTCTCAAATGTCGCTTGTTCGCTTGGTTGACGCTGCAACGGATGCTGTGGACTTCTGATCGCCGAGTGAGGCATGGACTCCAAGATCAAATCTCTGAATGCTATACCTGCTTGCAAGAGTTGGACACTGTCAGTCATATCATGGTGGGCTGCGTATACTCTAGGCAAGTATGGTTTGAGGTTTTCCAGCAGATGAACATCGATGCTGGGCTTCCACAGCTCACAGATACTCTGAATTCCTGGTGGTTTAGGGAGCGCAGGAACTTCAGCAAGAAAGAAAGGAGAGGATTCGACACCCTGGTCATCCTAACCTGCTGGCGGTTGTGGAAGCAAAGGAACGCTAGGGTGTTTCAGAACCCTCGTGGGCAGTTCTCGGTGATGGGTTTGAAGGACCAGATCACGGAGGAGTGGAAGCTATGGAGAAAAGCTAGACTAGGAGGGAGCAATACGTTCGCGAGAGTAGTTCACTAAGCTAGTGTGTGTGTTGGTGGGTGTGGGTGACAGCGTTGGTGTTAACGCTACTGTCACCTTTCTGTACTCAAACTCTATTCTTCTATAACAATAAGGTATGCAATTTGCGTACTCGCAAAAAAAGAAAAGAAATTGGAAGTGGTCATGTACAGCGCAAGGCTAGCTGCTCTGTTTGTTAATGAAGCTGTAACTGTAAATCGCTCTCGACTGTTGATCTGTGAACTGAACACGTATCAATTTGCAATCTAGATATATAGCTGGATAAAGTCGTAACACGTCAATAGTTAGTAAATCGAACACACCGTCCATTCATACTAGTTGAATTCGGAGCGACGACACGACGCGCCTTTTAATAGAAAATTTATGTATTAAATGCAGTGGCATAATATATGTTGCAAGCAGGTTGTGGAGATTGTGATTTTCATGTTGCATTTTACTGCTAATCTTAGTTACAGTTCGTATGCTTAGCTAACTGTAACAATATGTACGCGAATATAGGTGCATAATTACACAAAGATTGCATTAGCTAGCAGGGTGTTTGTCCATGCAGAAATAGATAGATTTGGTAACATAGCTGAACAACTGCATGTATTCTATTTACAAAACGTTGAAAAGCAGGAACATGCTACTGATTCAATTGACATAGTGGATTGATGATTGTCGAAGAAGTAGCGGCTTGATCAATATGGTAGCCGTGTCGTCATCACAGAAATTACGATGTAGTGGCGCCATCCTTCATGATTGCCTTAGGGGCAGCGGGTTGATCGATATGGTAGCCGTGCTGTCGTCACCGAAACTGTTACATGGGATTTATATTAGGTTAATCTAAGTTCTGACCTGAAATGTATTCAAATGGAGTGTGTTAGAAGCCATACGGAGTTTGTATAACGGTTGTGTCACTGGCACAAAAAAATATACATACCTATCTTTGTAGCCTTAGCTGATGTTCCTCAGTCAGATGACAATAATTGTGCAGAAACTTCATTTCTGGTGCCTTCATAGTAAGCTGTCGTCGGCCATTGTAAGAGCGGGAAACCAATGTAGGAATAAGAGGAATACATTTAGGAGCGGATGTATCAGTACATGGGATTTCGTCGACGACGCTGTTGTCGGCGAAAGTGTCGGTGACGGCGTTGGTGTCCGTAGCGACAGAGTAGTTGTCTTGCAACCTGCATTGATACATGATAAGAATGAATAAGTAGTGAGAGCTACGGGAAAGCAACAATATTACTTTTTATTAGATGACCGGGGAGTAAAATGCAGGAACCGAGTTAGGGTTTGGTATTTATATAAAGGGCCCGGTTCGCAATTTTCGGGACACAGGAGAATTTTCTTGCAAAATTGCCGCGTGGACCGTCGGATCGAGAGGTGACGGCGCGGATCGAAACACTGGAAAAAACTAAAAAGAAAAAAATTAAAAAATTACTTTCTATTAAATGACCGGGGAGTAAAATGTAGGCGCAAATAAATCCAGAAGAACAATGCACAATCTTGATCTTCGTGCAACCTGCATTGATACATGATAAGAATAAGCAGTAAGAGCTACTGGAAAGTAACAATATTACTTTCTATTAGATGACCGGGGAGTAAAATCAAGAATAAAGTTGTAAGTAATATTTGTCAATTACATTTTCAACTATAATAATTCTCCTGTTTATAGAGAAGAACACATACTCACGAAAGCACTAAGTGAGCATCAAAACTGAACCGAGTTAGGGTTTGGTAGTTATATAAAGGGTCTGGTTCGTAATTTCTGGGAAACGGGAGGACTTTCTTGCAAAATACAAAATTGCCGCGTGGATCGTCGGATCGAAACACTGAAAAGAAAAAGAAAAAAATTTGGGGAAATTTTTTGTTTAAAAAAATGAAACACTGTAGAGTACTGTTCATATACAATACCCCGATCGCTGAGAGAGCGCGAAACTCTCCCGCCTTTATATATAGTAGTATGCTCGTTACTTTCTTAGTGTGAGACCGCCCCTTTTCTTCAAAATTAAAATTTTCTAGGGTATGCCTTAGATCGAACGCATATATCGAGAAGGATATGAGGTCAACATTACAACACGGTCTGGCACAAACCAAACGCCGAGCTTGACACGAACTACTCGCGTGCCCTTCCACCACACCCTCTGTAGAAGGCTACCTCTAAATAGACCTGTCAGACCCCAAACTTCGGCCTCCACGTTGATCGCGCTGATGACCATGTCCGCTGGGGGGTAAGCACCGTTAAACACGATGTCACTCTAGTGGTCCACAATGACTAACATACAAGTGTTACCGCCGTCGAGAGGTCTCTCTCATAGCGCCTACAAGTATGCCGGGAGGCAATCCAATTCATCCGACACTCCTCTTTGTCGTGCGTGAAAACAATACTCTCTCCGTTCCAAATTAGATGTCTTTCATTTGTCCACATGCGGATATATCTAGACATGTTACAAGTATAGATACATTCGCATGTGGATAAATGGAAGACATCTAATTTAGAACGGAGGGAGTACATTGGTAAAGGACAGACTATGGATCCCGTCTAGCAGAGTCGTAAACTCCCCCCTATCGTTTTTGGACCTTTTGTTGCCGACTGGGTGAAAAACGCTCTCATTAAAAGCCTGTACCGTGTGCCCGATAGAATACTCTCAGCAAATATGCGTTTGCCGGTGTGAAATTTGCCCACATGGTTTGTCATGCGCAAGTTCTCAATAAAGTCTTCGCCAAGTGCAAACCCCTATTTGCCGTGTTCCTAAGGCACATGGCAAAGACCATGATTGATGTAGTGCATGGAGAATAGGAGATTGGTCTGATCAAGCAGAACCTCACCCAAGGAAGCGGTAGATCGATGTCGCACACGAAGCACAATTTTTTGACGCGTTACAATGAGAGCGAGCAACCCTGAATGGACTTCCGGCTCGTCCGCGGTCCGGTGCCAGAGCCGTGGTGACCCATTTTGCTTCAAGAGCACTAGCACAGCCCAGCTCCTATCACGATAGAAAAAGGATTATTGTGGAAACACAAACACGTGAAGAGACAATTTTGCAGTGCAAATATATCTGCATCAGCATGTAGCTAGGCCAGCTGGTCAGTTATGAGGTAATTTTCACAATGTACAAACATCTTGACGCCAAGTATGGGTGGAACACTAAGCATGTTGCTCTTAAGGGGTTAAATAGTGCATCCATTGCTACGACTCTCTTCAATAAATATGGTGAGGATCATGAGGGGTAGAGTATGAAAGGTGCGAGTAACAAACCAAGCAGCGTCGGAGAGCGGTCCAATGAGGATATATACTAGAAATAGGATGCATTGGAAATTATTACTGGAGCGGTAGCATAGAAGCCGGGTTAAAACCAGTGTGTATCATCAGAACCACAGGTCCAGATAGTCTTATTTAGGATCGTCTATGAAGATAAACTTATCCTTTCTGCAAGTTTTGCCACTATTGCCCGCATAGAAGTGAAGACTTCCTTTCTTCCTCATGAAGCCAAGGCATGCAAAGTGGCCATGGTTTGTGTTTTTTGAGCTTGGTTGGTTGCTTTACCTGCTTAATACTTACACATGAGTTCAGCTTTCGAGCAGTTGCCCTTCGATCTTTTGCCCTCCAAGAAATTTTAGGCAAAACGATGGAGAAGGCTGCCCCGCAATTTTGGTTATAGAAATATTATTAGCATATGGTGTACATTATAAGGAAGGTATAAACTAGAAGAGAGGATTTTATGCAAGTTCTCTAAATTGCATATCATATTTCCTTCTAGAATAATTAGCACGGTGGTCATCGCAAATATGAGGGCACAATTCTAAGTGGGATGAAAGTGTTAATTAGAGTAATAAAGATAGAATTCAATGGTTGTGACATTATTTTTTATAATGTCGTAAGAAAAAATACAATTGCACAACTATCATAAATTATATTATGTTAAAAAGAATATGCCAATGTGAGTAACACCTTTGATCGTCATAAATTTGTAGATGAAAGATTATTATGCCATCTATCATAATACTTGTCGTGTCACACTACGTGATGTTAGATTAGTACATGAGGATAGGTATATTTGATTAACTGAAAGGAAAATGAATATATATATCCTTGTTAATAGTCAGACCACATTTTCCTCTGAGATCGAGTGATCTTGTTATGGTGTTTCTACCTATCATTTACTTACTTCATGTCACACTACGTGATGTTTCAGAAACATGAAGATTGTATCCATGGTAAAACTTTAACCATTATTTAGTTATTAATATGTTGCTACAAAAAAGATTAAGATTGTATCCATGGTGAAACTCAAGAGGAATTGTATAGCTATCATGACATGCTAGATAGTACTCAATCATGTGTATAAAAGATATCATGTAAATCATCCTATATACTACTCCCTCCGTTCCAATTTAATTGATTTGCTATGCACCAAATATGGATATATATAGACATGTAACAATTCTAAATACATCCACATGTGGTGCATAGCAAGTCAATTAAATTGGAACGGAGCGAGTAGTAGATATAATGCTAAGACTATACCATGGGTCCGGTGCCAAAGTCGTGGTGGCTCATTTTGTTTAAAGAGCACTAGTACAACCCAACCTGCTATCACGATGGTAAAAGAACTGCATAAACCCAAACACGTGAAAGTGAGGAGACACGATTTTGCAGTACAAACAATCTTCAAATGTGTACGCGTCTTCATCCTGTCATGACGTTTCACACCTGCAAAGCTACCAATGTGCGATATCAGCATGTAGGACAGCTGGCCCTTCATAGTTATGAAGTAATTTTCACAACGTACAAACATCTTAACGCTTGTGATGGGTGAAAACTAAAGCATGTTGGGCGTCTCCAATGTGAGAATAAGGCAAGGCCATAAGCTTCTAAAGTCGCCCATAGCAAGAAATAAGCATTGTGGAGACTCGGTCTTAGCCAGAAAATCCTTGAGGTCAGCTATACCGGTGAGACTCGGCCACAGCGAATAAAAAACGATTACTTTTCTCTCTCCTCTTTACTGCTCACGAAATAGGAGGAAACAGTTTCTCTCCCGCGAGCAACCAAGCATGGAAGAACTAGTGGAGAGGAGCAGCGCTGGAGCGAGGTTGAGGGGAGCGACGCTGGCTGCTGCTTGCGTACGGGAGCGGCCATGGACGGAGGCAGGAGGTGCGCCAGAGGAAGGGCGGGCGGCGGCCGGAGCTGGAGCAGTAGCTACAAGCGACGATATGCACGGCGTGGCGGCGTGCTGGGCTTGCCGGCGTCGGCTGGCGCGAGGCAGAGGAGAGGTAGCCACGGCGGCGCTACGTGGCTTCCTGCAGGCGGCGAAGGGAGGCTCTAGTCGCGCGGGCGCATGCCGAGAAGCGGCGGCGCAGCTGCACAAGTAAAGACGGGAGGAAGATTTGGGGCGCGTTTGGTAGCCTGCATGGCTTTCTCACCTGCGTCGGGCAGGCTGGGGAGGGCAGTGCTGGGCTACAACGTGATTTGGGCCATGTTGGGCTAGTTGTTTGGTTGCCTGCATCAGAAAACGAGCCACATTTGGCCCAACGTTTGGTTGCACTGTTTTTCCGATTTCGGCTCTGCAAAACCGACCTCCCTTGTTTGGCAGGGTGAAGAACACACAGAAAGAGTGATGGAGTCACCTATTCAAATTTGGTGAGGTTACCAGGCAATGCAAAGCAAGAAAGGAGGCAGAAATCATCTACTTAACACTGACTAACCATTAATTTCGTCAGGGAAACACACCCACTGACTCAAAATAGGGTTCCATACTTACACCCCACAAGCTTAACTACAGTTAGGGTTAAAGAGTTTGGTTACAGGTGAAATCTGTGCACCTGATAAGTACTTACACCAGGGGAACACTCCCCTGACATCAAAACATGAAGAGCATACAAAACAACTGCTCTTCAAGCAAGTCACAGTGAACTAAGAACTCACTTGCCATGAACTGGACAGACGAAGGCCTCCTCAGTGGAGATGATGAACCTGAAGAGCTTCACCTTGAAGCCGTCGCCGACGAACTTGAAGACGAGGACATCTCCGGTGTCCAGCTTGATCTCCTTGGCGAAGTCTTCCCATCCTTTGAAGATGACAAGGTGGTCTTCGAACCACCTGAGCTGTACGAAGTACTCACATCACTTGGTGGTGCGGAGTGGAATGCAAAGCTTCGGCTCCTTGCCGTCCTTCACCTTGGGCTTCTTCAGCTTCCACTTCTCCACCACCAGCTTCTGGATGTCAGGCGGGAAGACGATCGACTGAAGATCATCATGCTTCACCTGCAGGAAGAAACGCCGGGGAACGACACCATCAGAACAGTATCCCAGCTTTGGTGCACGACCCATGCCCCGTTCCCCTTTGAGCTTCTTGTCCTTCATCTTCTTCACCGCCAAGGCCAGACCTGGCACATGAGGCCTTGCCACATTTTGGTGGACGATGCAGTCAGTTAGAGGATATGGAGGCTCCACTGTTGTCCTGCATTGGGTGTGCTAGTCCTGCAATGCAAGATCATAAGTTCAGGCAATGCAATGCACATGCACATGGACATGGACATGGACATGTACATGAGCTAATGTGCAATGCAACTTCATGAAGTGCAGGCAATGCACATGAACATGGACAATGTGCAATGCAAAATGATACATCAAGTACTATGTGCAATGCAACTTCATGAATTGGAGACAATGCACATGAACATGGACAGAAACTCTTAACCCTAGCTGATGAACCTGATGAACCAGAAACATGGACAGAACCTGATGAACTCACTTGCCAAGCTTGATGAAGTGGAGGCAATGCACATGCAAAATGAACATGGATTGCAGATTCACAAAGAAATTGACTAAGGTACAATACATCCGCAGAACAATGAACATGCAGCACATCGGTTGACAAGGGATTGCAGATGGACAAGGGGTGGTACCACTTTTACCGCAGGGCTCTTCGAGGGGCCTGCGCCGGTTGCCGAAGGTGGAGGTGGAGTGACGGTTGCCGGTGGAGGAGGACGCGCGATGGTTCGTCGTGGAGGACGAGCGACGGTTGCCGGTGGAGCGTCGGTTGCTGGAGGAGGAGGAGGTCTTGGCGCCGCTAAGCTTGGCACCGGGTACTGGTTCGCCGGAATCTGCACCAGAAGGGGGAACCCAGGCGACGGCCCAAGAGGCGGCGATGCTGGGGCTCAAGGAGGACGAGTCGGCGGTGGCCTCACCGCGGCGAAGCTATGCGGGGCGTCCTGGACCAGATTGGGGAATCCAATCGACGGACCCCCGACCATCGTCACGGCAGCTGCATGCGCCGCCGCTTGGACTGCCCTTACAGATTCGGCGAGCCTCCGCGTCTCCGAAGCCGCCATCACTGCCGGGCTTGGCCGATGCGAAATCGGCGAAGGCCGCTTCATCGGCGGAAGGAGAGCGGGGTCAATCTGCGCCGCCGCACTCCGACGACCGCCACCGCCCCCTTCTCGAACTCCTGCACGGCTCTCGCCACGGAGCTGCAGGATGCGCTTTGGCCGACGGGACCTCGGGCCGGCGGTGGGGGAGGAGGAGGCGGAGGAGCCGCTGCCATTGGGGTTTTCTTGGGCGGTGAGAGAGAGGCGATGGGACGTGAGAGCGGTGACGGTCAGAGGCGTAGGTGCGGGGGGGGGGGGGGGGGGGGGGGGTTATGGCGCGTCTCCACGCGTGCACGCGTTCCGCTTCGCATCTCCACCCGGCCTGGCTACCTGGAAACGGCCAATTCGGCCGTTCCTATTGGGCCTGGCCCAAGAGTGCTTTAAACACCGTGCGGGTCTGTCTCCAGAAAAACAGAAAACAAACATCAGGCTTGTTTCTGCAGCCAGCGGGTCTGGCCCGGCTGGCTGCAGGCTACCAAACGCGCCCTTGGGGATCGATCGTGATTTCCAGATCCCACAAAGCGGTTGTGAGGATAAGAAAAAAACAATGGTTGTGGGCTCCACCTTATGGCCAATGAATTGACTTAAGCATTGCAGAATTTCTGGCCGGCTATAGCAATAGTGGTGGACCCCATCTTATTGCAAACTTAAGAAATAAGCATTGGAGAGGTTGAATAGTGCTCTATTGCTTTGACTCTCTTCAATAAATATTATGAGAGTGGAAAGGGCCGGGGTAGAGCATGAAAGGTGAGAGTGACAAACCAAGTGTCGTCGAAGAGCGGTCAAATGATGATCTACTAGAAGTAGGATGCATTGGGAATTATAGTTGGAGCGGTAGCGTAGAAACCCGACACAAACCAGTGTGTATCCTCACAAGCATGTACCCTGATACCCTTGTTTACGATCGTACATGAAGAGAAGCTCATCATTTCAGCAAGTTTTGCCACTGTTGCATATTTTCTCAAGATTGCAAAGTGGCCATGGTTTCTGTTTTGTGAGCTTGGTTGGTTTCTTTTGGGCGAGGGCCTTTATTTCATTGTTTCAAAATATTAAGTAACAGGGTATAGCTCAAAGATACATGATATGAAGTAACATGATCGATATATGGATCAATCGTCTAAAAATACATGATATGAAGTGGATATGCATCAACATGTAATCATCTTATCAAGCGGCCGATTAGCTGCACCGGTTGAATAAATCCCGTGACATGCATGTATTTCAGCTGGTTGCACCTAGTTATCATGGCCAGCCGTCGCACCGCTGGTTGGAGGAAGGACCACAAACGGATCCAGTGTGTAACCATAGTGATAACCTGTAAGAAAGAATTGTCAAAAATATATTATTGCATGCATTCCACATAGCCCAAAGTAAAGCACAAACTCCCACATAGATTTATAATTTAAGCTTCTTAAGAATATCATTCAACAAACTATCAAATATATTCGTAATATTACTTGGAGAAGCTAAGCTAAACTAAACATATTCCGAACCAGCCCCACTCCAATGGGCCAAGACATCACATGTCAAGTGCTGCAGAAATTGGTCGAGCGCTCAAAAATCGGAAAAAGGAGAAAATTACGAGAGGAGATAGTTGGCTCCCAGGTTCCAGTGCTCCTGCCATAAAAAAAATTGAAAACCATACTTAGGAGTTTTAAAAAAATCGAAAAAAATCTGGATGTTGCCAACGGTGTATCTTACAGACGTCCAAAAAATAAATTTGAAATACTTGAGCTACACAAAAATGACAAAAGTGTGGATCTTAGTATTTATAGTTTTTAATCTCTAAATTTATCAGATTTTGTCATTTTTATGAAGCCCATAATACAACGTATTTGATATTGATATTTTACACGTTTGTGGGATACACCATCACCTACATCCAATTTTTTTCAGAATTTTTTGAAACTCCGAAATACCAGTTTTGAATTTGTTTAAGTGGCAGGAGCATTGATGCCTAGAGCAAAAGACACTTTCCGGAAAATTACATACTCTTAGGATATAGCTAATGCCGCTGGAAAAGAACAAAAGAAACTACAAGAAAATGTGGGAAGATCAAATCCACCGGGAAAAGTGTCAACGATTATTTGTAGTCAATCAATTTATTAAAAGTGTTAACCAAAAACGACCGTACTAAAGCCACGCTCTTTCTAAATCCAAGTCTCATCGGTTTCACCACAAATTAATGTGGAAAGATCAAATCCACCCGGGAAAAGAACAAACGAAACTACAAGAACCAATGGTCAGAAGTAGCCAAAGATTTTCTGGAGACTCTTCTCCAATCCTCCCTTCCCCTCCATGGCCTCAATCCAACACTCTCTCCTCGCCCCTTCCCCGCTCTGCTGCTGTTCCCACGCCCTCCTTCACCCAAGGACCAGGAAACTATCTCCAAGGTTCCCGAATGGGACCTTCTCCACAGCGAAGCCGTTCTTGCGGCGGGATTTCTCGGACGGAGGCGGGACCTTGGCGTGGAGAATGGCGGGCAGGCGGCGCCTCGCCGTGGCCGGAGCCGGGAAAGGCCCCTTCTTTGGCGGCGGGCGGCGGCAGCGGTCAACCGCCCGGACCGTGGGGAACCTTGCCTTCGTCGCGCTGCTAGCGTACCTCGCGGTGAGCGGCCAGTTCAGGTGGCTGCTCGACGCCATCGTCTCTCTCTGGGTACGAGGCTTCTTCTTCTGAAATGATTAGTAACTTGTTATGAGTTGTTTGTTGTCTCCATGGCTAGATTGTATCAGTCGCTTGGTTGATATCTGAACAGAGAAACTAGATAAGGTTCAGAAAACAAAATGTTAGGTCCCTGTAAGGGTAACAGTAAGAGTGCAGTCTACTTTGTTAAACTAGGCAGTTCGATTCTTGAAATCCACCTACCCTCATGTGTTTTCTTATGATTTGGTAATTTGTGCCGCACTTGCTTCTTAGTTCCCCCGTTTTCAGACAGTTCGCATTTATCATCTTTAGTTACTTGGGACCAATTAAAATGTATTACCAATTTACCATTGGTTGCTGGTCGGTCAATTGCATGCTACCTTTTTCTATGGTGCTGCAACATAGGCAGTTGAATTCACTAAAAGGAAATTTAGCATTTGGATTCCACAATAACCTGTAAACTTGAAACAAGCGGCCTTGATTTACTTCGCTCTGTGGCGCTAATAGCATTCATAAGTTTAAGCTATTAAGAATTTTATTTGAAATACTAGCATAAAGGGATATCCTATCATGTCTTCTCTTTCGTGTTTGGTCCATAGCATTACAACTTTGGTAACTTAACTAAATCTTTCCTCATCTCTTGTGACAACAGCTTATCACTTTTTTTCTACCTATTGTGGGTCTCGGTGCACTTGTTTTCTTTGCACGGCGAAATATACTTCAGAGCAATGTAAGTCTCCCCATAACTGTAGTGTTCGTTTGCTTAAAAAAAATGTAGTGTTCGTTCAGTTTATACTTATAATGTTTTATGTATACGACTGTACTTGTGAATAACTACGGTTTGCACTGATTTCCAATTACTGTACTGTTAGCTAAAGATAGATGATGAGGGTAAATGTCTGCTAGTTTTACTGTTGCTTGATTCTGTTTCTAACTAATATAGACAAAAACTTTGTCATTGCTACTCTCGCTGATATTCTGCTGTCAACATGTTTCTGTTGTTGGCAGTGTCCTAACTGTGGGAAAAGCTTCCGGGTACTGAAGTAAGCATAATAACTTTTCCTCATAACTTGCATAGTTTCGTAACTAAAATGAAAATTTATAATTTGATTGTCTAATATAGGACGTCTTTGAAGAATGGTCCACAATTCTGTCCTTATTGCACTCAACCTTTCTCTGGTAAGCAAAATTTGTGTTTACTTTATCTAGTGGCTAACAGAATAATGACCTTTGCGCGTGTTTGGTGTTACCATATTAGAAAACCTGCTACCGGAATTCAATGCTTCATGAGACTGATAGACTGGTACTTTCAGAGCATCAGTTAGATACCCAGCTGTTAAGCTAGAAATTATACAAGCAAATTATTATTTTCTCAATCTTAAGAACATATGCAAAGGTCATTGGTGCACTTAATTCATTGTTGCCTTATACTTGCCTTTAAGCATTTACGTGGCCCCTACTGTTCTGTGCTGGGAATAGCTACAGAGTCGAGCTTGTTTTTTTTCAAGTAAAGAATAAAACTTATGTGACATCTGACATCACTGTATCAGAACAGAGTTCTCTTGATTTTATGGTTGAAACATTCTTAAGCTCTACGTGGGTATTGCAAATTTTCCATTGAAAAGAAAACCATGAGTTTTGATGACGGCATGGGTCAAACGGGAATGGTGGGTCGTGGAAATTTTTGAACAGAGTATATGTTTCCATGAAACATACTTACCTTTATATTTTATAGTTTTCTCACTCTTTTGTTTAGCATCTCTCCTGTGCTTGTTCAGATGAGACTATTGTTGGAGCTAAATCATCATTCTACATGCTACAGTTCAGGATGATAAGTTTGTCAGAGAATCTGCTAGCTTTTCATCTGGAAGGGCCTCTCCAAGTGCACAAGCCTTCAATGAGTTATTCAACCGTGGATCAAAAGGTTTAAACGTGATATTACTCGTTCCTATTGCTTGCATTTGCGCCAGCTAGGTGATTTTATTTTCTTAGTAGACATGTCTTACATACATTACTAAAAGCAAGCATTAACGACACTCATAGAAATGTACAACATTTGATTGGTTACTCATCTCAGGCTCCCAGCTAAAAAGGTGGGGAAGAAACCATGGGTGCAAGTTTATTTAGCAAGCTACGGTCTTGTTTTACTGTAGGGATTTCATTTTCCCATATAATAATATGATTCATATGAATTAAACTAAACAAGATGATCACAAAACATCTAGATGAGGTTGGGCGGAACATTGAAAAAACACATATAAATGACATATGATAATGTCAAATACTTTTAACGAGATGCCACATATTTAGAATGATTACTAAGGCTCATGTAGACCACGTATCATCAGAGAATGACCGCATCATTGTGTAAAATTATATTCCACAAGCCGTACTCTTTTGCTGGCCATTGTGCATATGATTAGATGCATCCAACATAGGTCATGTAGATGATTTTGGTTTCATCTGTTATTTAAATTAGACGTTAGAGTTTTCAAGCACATTTTTCCTTCACCATGGACTAGCTTTGATTTTTTTTTTTTTTGCGAATTGGACTAGCTTTGATTGAGATTGAAGTTTTCCTTGGACATAGTTAACTGTAATCTCCTGATGTATGCAGAAAAAGCGCCATCTGGTCCCGGGACAGTTGTAGATATCGAGGCTGAAGTCACGGACATCGAGTGATACATCTTGAGGACAGCACTCACAGCTTCATCTGTATCAGTTTTGCTACTCTCCACGGCCAATTTTCCCAGAAGGAAGTACCTGTAGCACTCTACGAAATAGGATCTCAGCCTAATTTAAGCGAGTTGTAAGACCCCGACTGCGTCTTGTGGCAATTTGCAGATACGGGTCGACGGCACATATAGTAACAGATTAACAGGGTTGTGAATATTTACATTGCCTCCTTTGTATATTGTCAGTGCTGCAAGCAAATACACCCAGTGCTGTGTATGGTGTGTATGTATGTTGCGAACTCGGGTGACATTGACAGATTTCGAACATGATGTACATGATGCTTGATTACTGAACTAGAATTTTGTTCATCCAGGCTTGCTTCATTTTGTCATATGAAATTAAAACTGAAATGCTGCATGCCGTGTCACAAGACAAGAAGTTGATGCATAATCCAACATATATTTCTGCATTGATTAAACTCAATAATTGTTTACAGGTGGTACCTCCAAAACAAGTACAACCTTGAATTGTCATAGTTTCAACAATCTGAAGAATGCAAATCCTCCTAAGTAGGAACAAAAATGAAATCTAAAGAATGTTCCAGACTTCAGGTTACATACAAGAGGAAAACACATTTCCTGAACTTGTGCAGATCATTCTACTTCGTCTGTCATCAGGTGCTCAGCGTTCTTCATCCAGAGGCCGACAGCTTGCGCCTGCAGATGGGGCACATCTCGCTTCCTTTGAGTGTTTTCTCTAAGCACGATCCATGGAAGACGTGGGGCAGGGAGCACCCTGGCCACACGGCGAGGTCGCTCCCGAGCAGCTCGAAACAGACAGAGCACTCCTGCCCGGCGGCCTCCGCAACGACCTTCCTACGCTTCGCCGGCCGATCCCGGTCCTCCTCGGCTTCATCTTCCTCCGCGCAGCGCACCGGCTCCGGCAGCTGCAGCTCCATGGCGACGTGGTACCCGCACCACGGTTCTTCCATCATGCCCTTCAGCGTGGCGCGCACGCGTTCCATGCGCCTCTGCGTGCGGTCCTCGCGCCGGAGGATGCCGACGTCGACGATCACCTGGACGCGCGTGGCTTGCGGCGGGACGGCCACCTCCGAGGCCAGCCTCGACCACAGAGCCTGCAGCTCCTTGCTGTGGCGTGCGGGGTATATCAGTGGGGCCAGCGACGACCCGGCCCACGCCAGCGAGCTCGCCGCGGCGCCGGCGGGCGGGACGACGAACCGGAGCTGGTGAAGCTTCGTGCTCCCGCACACCTCCACGCCGTCGCCGCCTTCGGACGCCGCCCAGAAGTGGGTATAGCGGTACAGCACCATGATCTGCTTGTCTCCTTCTTTGCTCCCGGCGGCGGGTTCTACCGCGGCGACGCGCATGAAACCGGCCGTGCTGCCGGCGGAGGCGAACTGCGGCGCCGGCTCAAGGAACCGCCCTTCGGGGACCACGACACGCTTGCTGACTAGCGGCGGGGTCGATCCGTCGCCGCCGCTCGCCTCGTCGATCTTGAGCGGCACGTCGACCTCGCTGTCGCTCTCGTCGTAGTAGGAGCTGCCGTCGTCGTCGTCGTCGCTGTGGTAGAGCTCCTCTCCGTCGGCGTCGTCCCCGCTGTGCTCTCCCATTTCCGGTTCCATCCCTTTATGAACTTGTCGTGCTCGTGTCCGATTCGAAACCAGCTTTCCCTCCTTATTTGTGAACTCGTGTCCAATTCGAAACCAACTCGAATTCAGACTATCCCTGTTGCCCACACCTTTATATGGACTGTTGCCCACACCTTTATATGGACTGTGTCTAGTCCGAGATCGACTCGAGAATTGGGCAAAAGAAGGAAAGAAACACACACGCTGGCAAAAAAGAAGAAACGCAAATCCGAAACCGACTCGAATTTGGAGTTGGAGGGAGAACCGGATTTTAATTCAAGAAGGAAAGAAACTCGTGCAAATTTCAGAGTGCGATTTACATAAAAATTGCCGTTGCCGGGGATCGAACCCGGGTCACCCTCGTGACAGGCGGGAACACTTACCACTATACTACAACGACTTGATTGATTTAACCTTGCGTTTATGTATTATATCATTAACAGATCAGTAAACACCACTGTTGGTTACAACTTCGCAGAGCACAATTCAGTTCCTACTGCGACACGGCGCGCGCAAACAGCAAATTGCCTCGAAAAACGAGATAAAAGAGCCCTACCAAACTTAGATGCCATTGATCATAATACAGATTCAAAACAAATATGGCACAAGCCGTGCATAGGCAGTAAACATCGTCCTTCCGCATACCGATACACAGCTTCCAGTTAGTCACAGGCTACAGCGACCAAGTTCAAGAAGATTTCTTCGCATCAGCGCCCGCCTTCGGCATAAACACGAGCTGGGGCACATGCACGCAGTACAAGGTGGCAAACGTCAGGAACGACGCGCTGCACGCCACGAAGATTCTGAACCACACGGACGAGAAAAGGGTCAGGTAGATGAGCATGCCCGTCATGCCGATCACCGCCGTGAAGTTCGCGACACACTTGAGCGTGGACAGTTCCTCCTCGGTGCCTTCGTTGGGGAAGTGGCCCTGCGCCAGGAAGTCCGACAGGAGCTCGTCCTTCAGCCTGAACCTCTCCGTGAGCCACTCTGAGACTTCGTCCTCTGGCACCGGTATGTCCGAGACCTGGATGATTTCGGTGTGGATGTGGACCTCCGAAGGGTCGACGCCGTATACGTTGTCCATAAAAGTTGGCAGCCGATGCTTGTATGCGATTGTGATGTCGTAGACTGCATTAATAGACAAGTGTAAGTCATGCGACCACAAGAGCAAGTAAAATATTGCAGGTTGTGCATAGTGGTAAACCACATCAATGTATTTTAAGTAAGTCACACTGCCCAGAATTCATCAGGTTTATGTTCTGCCTCAATTGCAAATGTGGTCTTCATCTACTAGAGTAAACTTTTCAAGATACTTAGGGTTGAACATACTTGGAATGTTACTACTAAATTAACTAATACTAACAGAGAATTGGGTGAAGGACACAGGTCGGTCTGATTAATAATAATTTGAACAGACAAAGTAGTCCAGTTTGAAGTGTTAATGTCTGATAATGCACAAATCCTAACATTCAGAAAATGGCTGACACCATCGAACAAAAAAGTGAAGTGATAAACTCCTAAGGAGAGTATGACGAGAGAAGAAAGAGTTACCACTTACCAGCATCTAAGTTACTCCTCATCTCTTGCAGGCAGCAGTTGAAACCCTTTATTTTGGGAAGGAGGACATTTTTCAGAATAGGCAAACCATGTTCTGCCGCATACTCTTGACTTTTGATACATTTCTTGTCACTGAGAGATTAGTACGAATCAGCATCCACATCAAGAAAAAAGAACAAATAACACACAATAAGAAATCTAGACGCAGAATGCTATTGTACCAGATAAAGAACAACTAATAAGTATGTTCAGTATGGGAATTCGTTTCAGAAAATGCAAAATGTGGATACTGGATCATTTGTGCTACTGAAAAGTGTCGAATATTGCAAGGTGAATATTCAACAATGCTTTAAGTAGACTGGAATGCATGCCTAGAAAATGCAGCTGGATTAGACAAACATTTAGTACGGAGAAGATCTTACGTATAATCAGTGCCTTCAGGAAAAACTGCGAGCCAAAGGGGATCCTTGGGATATTTTAGTCCTGAAAGCCTTCTTCGGATTAGTGGTTCATCAATCTCCCAATTCCGCTCTACTGGAATAAACTCAATAATGTGAAATGCCCAGCTGAAAATAGGCAACTTCATCAAGCTTTTCTTGAGGATGTACTTGATAGACTGCAAACGGCCTTTCCTCAATGCAAGATCCCACAAATACATCCAGTCGACCTCAGTTCTGTGGTTAGCAAACAACAAGACGCACTCTTTGGGCGGCACTTTTACACCAGAGAAAACAAAACTGGTCCTGTTAATCTTCTCAAACAAAAATGGAAACATGGCTAACCACATCCCGAACAGAAAGCATGTCCACTTTCTGCTGTAATGCACACTGAACAACCGCACAACGAAGGTAGTGACAGGGGCTAGGTAAACCATCATCATAAATGCAGTGACCGGCATAATCACCAAGCATAACACGCCACGGCAGCGCCTCAACATAGTCAGTGGACGGTGTCTTGGCCCATTGTTAGAAACTGAAAGAGCAGGAGGATCAACCCTTTGCACATGCTTCCCATTCACATGATTCCCTTGGGAACCATTTGAACCGTTCATCGTGTAGTAATTAAATGTGAACACTTATCCCTTTCTGAAATTCACATTCCCAGCACCAAAGGAACCATCAAGATTTCACCTGTGAATGGAGAAATGAGAAGTGCAGAGTTAATTGAGATCAAAACATGAGTGCACAATTTATGCAAAAGTACACCTAGACTTCATGCAAATGCATAACAACAAATATACAAGATAAAAAAAAATTGTACTGCTAAAAGCCTGACACACTGCTTAATCCAAGACAAAGTTAACATAGAACAGTGGTCTCAACTAGCAGTAACTCTAAGCAGATAAACTAGCATCCAATTTGCAGTTGAGAGTGATACCACATCCATAAGCATTTGCCAGTGTCCACAAGACTAGAAATTAAAATTTAAACAAGAATTTATGTCGGCATCCATGTATGCACCTATTGGTGATGGCAAATGAAAAACCCCTTAAACTATGGTAGTAGAATAAATCCTGGAAGGTCCATTCACAATTCTTAGACACCTAACACACATTTGATACAGATGCCTTTCAGCCTTGCCATGTCAGTGATGAAATCCTGAAGGAGGACATTCGGCCATATCCCGGCCACTCACTCATCAGGCCAGAGCTAAGTCTAAGCCAACGCTCAAGAACATCTTGCACTTACACCTAAATATGCAATAGCATCAGAGACAGCCTGACAGCGCTCAAGCTGTCCTTCCCCTTTGCTGCCCCCTGGCTGGCTGACGTAGAACAGTGGTCTCAACTACTCTAAGCAGATAAACTAGCATCCAATTTGCAGCTGGGAGTGACACCACATCCCTACGCGTCTGCCAGTGTCCACAAGACCAGAAATTAAAATAAAACAAGAATTTATGTCTGTATCCATATGTATGCACCTGTTTGTGATGGCAAATGACAAAACCCCTTGAACTATGGTGGTAAGATGAATCATGGAAGGTCGTCCATTCACAAAATCTTACAGACTTAACAGACATTTGGTACAGATGCATTTCAGCCATGCCATGTCGGTGATGAAATCTTGAAAGAGAACATTCCTGAAAATCGAACACCTAACGAAACGCCATAACGCAACTCCGCATTCCGCCCTCCATGTCTCGGCCACTCAGTCAGGCCAGAGGTAACTCTAAGCCAATGCTGAAGAACACCTTGCACTTACAGAGAAATCATCTACCACCTGACGACGACGCTGGCAGCCACTCGTCAGGCCAGAGCCCAACGCTTAAGAACACCCAGCGCTTACAGAGAAATCCGCCACATATACGATTAGCATCAGAGACAGCCTGAGGACCGCTCGAGCTTTCGTTCCCCCTGTTTGCGTTGCCCCCTTGCTGGCTGTCACAGGGACGGCGCTGTTAAATAAACTAGAAGATACCCGCACGTTGCAGCGGGTATCACTTTAGAAACTACACCGTGTAAATAAAATGGTATAAAAGGTATGCATATAAATGAATATACGACAATCAAATTTTCATAGACATGAATTGCATGTGTATTATATATTGTTAATGTGAACTATTAGATGGTTGGAGGAATGTATGATGTGTATATTAATAAGTATTAGTAGAAATGACATGGACAATTGATTGGCTAATAGCATGGATGATGTGGATAGCTTGCATGTTTAGATAGAAAAATAATAAATGCACTTAGTGGGGTTTTGCTTTATAAGAGGTATAGATAGATGCGAGTAAGTAAAATCCCCCCCCACAGAGTGCACTTGGGGCCGGCGTCGTCAGATCCCAATAGTGGAAATAAAGCGGCGACCAATAAACTGCATCTACACTACACGTAAAGCACGGCTCACCGGAAAAAGGTCAGCTACCCAACAACAATGATGGCCCGCCGCCGGTCCGGACCTGTGCTCAACCATCCTTGGACGATCCAATCCTCGCTAATCGGCTCGCTAGATGCTAGTAATTCGACGGAAAATGCTGCTATCTAGTTGACTAATACTACTTGTCAGCGCACTGAAAGTGCGTGAGGAAGGTGTGCTTGGTAGAGGCGCGGGGATCCACGCGGATCTGCGGGGCTCGGGGGAGGGCGGGCGGTGAGGTGGAGAGGAGGAAGTACGTACCGGAGAGAGGCAGCCGGCGGGCGCTGCGGCGGTCGGGGCGAGTGGCCGGCGGAGGGAGATTCGGAGGGGGGTTTGTGGGGTTTTGGCTGCTGTAGGTGGGTGTGGAAACTGTGGACAGCGAGTGTTCCGGAGGGGGGCAGATTGGGGTATGGTGCATGTGACCTCTGGCCTGCGAGGTGGAGGATGGGCGAGGTGGGACGCGTGAGTGGAAATGGGGAATGGGGAAAGCGACAGTGAGTCAGCGCCGTGCTCGGCGCTCGGCAAGTCAAACATCGTCACCATCCGCACGCTCCCCCGCCGCCGCAGGCTTGGCCGTAGTGCTCAGCGGGCGACGCGAGCACAACGACGGTGGCTGTGGCTCGGTGTGCGGCACACGGACGCGTCGCCTGCGATGCATAGCGCAAAAAGCAAGCTCGTGCAGAAGATATTTTACAGAAGAAAAAATAAACGCCGTTGCCGGGGATCGAACCCGGGTCACCCGCGTGACAGGCGGGAATACTTACCACTATACTACAACGACTTCGATGCTTATAGTACAATCATATCTTGGTATAGTAGAGCTTCCACTATTCAGTATTTGCAGATTCTCGTCCTGGCAGAGACTACAACTCACTTCTTCTCTGTAGTCTGTACAACAGAGCCAGGTGCAGCACGCAGAGCTCCTGAGTCCTAATCATGTGCGGTTCACGGCCGTCTAGAATTCGTCGTCATGGTTGGGCTTGGGCGACGAGAGGATCGCCGTATACAGCCGGAGCTTCTCCTCCCCGAGCGACGAGCACCGCGACAACGGCCGGCGCGGGCGGATGAACGACAGCGACTCCAGCGTCTTGCGGTGCTTGTACCTGCGCCACGCCAGCTGCACGGCGACGGCAGCCCAGGTGCGCCACCCGGGGGAGTAGTACCGCGCGCTCCGCCGCACCTTGTCGTTGGTGAAGGTGTACCGGAAGTGCTGTGTCACGTACTGCACGTCGGCGGCGTCCAGCCCGAACACCTCCGTGCTCTCCATCGTCACCAGCGTCGACGACGACGCCGGGAGACGCTCCGTGAAGGGGCGGCGCAGGCACCACGACAGCAGCTCGTCCCCCGTGAAGTTGCCCGGACCCAGCGTGCAGCGGCTTGTCGCGCCGTTCCGCAGCTCCTGGCTGCACTGCAGGTGGCCCCGCACGATGAACAGCATCCTCTGCACCGGGTCACCTTCCCGCACGATCTGATTATTAGTCAGAAAACAACAACAACACTTTCCGTTCAGTCACTCAACGATCGAGCTCAGTCTGCAACTGATGTCTGAACTTTGAAGAATCTTAATCATGCAACTACTTACGGTCTCGCCCTTGGGGTAGATGAGGGACTTGACACGGTCGCACATGTTCTCGAGGACGAGGTCGTCCATGTGCTGGAACAGCGGCACCTGCCGAACAAGATCCAGACAAAGGTGGTACTTGATGTCCCGCCGGAGCGCCTCCGGGAGGTCGCGCACGATCTGGGACTCGTCGACGCCGCGGGTGGCCGCCCACCGCTGCCGCTCGAACTGCCGCACGCGGTGCCGGTACCCCTGCGGCAGGTTCTTGCGCTTCATCCACCACTCGAGGCTCCGCAGCCGCGTGTGCATGGCCTGCTTCTTGGACGTGGTCGCGTTCAGGAACACCTTGATGTTGCCGATGAGCATGGTGACCAGGATGAGCCCGCCCGTGATGGTGATGATGTTGAACACGATCTCCAGCCACTCCGTGGTGCTCTCCAGGTTGCCGAAGGTGCTGAGCGTCATGAGACCCCAGAAGATGGGGAGCAGCATCCGCTCCAGCCGGCTCGGGTTGGTCACCAGCATCACCGTCCACTTGTACGCCCCGTACTGGTAGCTGTCGCCGTTTCTCAGGCAGAAGCTCTGGGCCATGGTGTCGTTGGCCCACGCGAGCCTTTCGCCGACGATGGACGCCGCCGGTGTGGCGTCGCCGTAGTACAGCGGGCTGGCGCACGCCAGCGCGCCGGACGCGCACCCCGGCGGCCCGGACATGTGGCACTGTTGCTTCAGGCATTTGGTGGCCCTCTGCACGCCGAGCAAGTACCAGCACGCGCCCACCGCCTGAAAACACAAATAGGTGCGGTGATCGTCCGATCGATGCGTGCAGTGATGTGGGATGGAGATGAATGTGACGTACGTGGGCGGCGACGAAGTAGGCCATGAGGTTGAGCACGATGCCCCACCAGATGGTGCCGAAGATGTGGCCCGACTGGTCCTGCGTCCGCCGGAGGAAGGAGACGGAGTGGTAGATCTTGGGCAGGTACTCGATGAGGAACGCAAGCAGCAGCACCGTCATCACCAATATCGTCGACCCCGCACGGATCATCGCCGGCAAGGCCACCCACATCACCACCTGCACGCATATACGTACACACATCGAGCAAGCGTCATTAAGATTACGGCGACCAAATTGTACGTGGCACCTCACGCGACACGAGCCGGTTGACATGATGAGCAAAAAAACTCTTTTTCTTTGAGACAGGACGAATAAATGAAAAATGAAAAAATGTAGGAGCATATTAATAAAATGCAGTATTTATGTGTCAGTTTTGGCAGCACGTACATGTCAATGAGCTAATTATTTGTTTGAAGATTAATGAGCTAATTATTGATGTCGTGTGTTTGAAAGGAGCATATATAATGCAGAACGCGCCACGCGGACGAATACACCTTGCGAAGATTGACACGAATCGATGAGATTAATAAATTGATTGAGATGGAGAATTTTTAATAAAGTATGGGATTTGAAGAAGAAATCACAACTATGTTAACACGGCATAAGTAGAAAACAATCGTAAACTTAAAACGTGGAAAATTGATGGTTCCCTAGAAGTTATAGTTTCAAAAATATCTTTTCTTGTTATGTAAATTCATAATTATAGGAAACTTTAGTATCTATCATGGAATATGTTATGTCTTATATCTTCTTATCTTTCCACTGTTTAATTTCCTAATCCTGGTGTTTATTGGTTTGGTAAAGTTGCGAAGTCACCACCGCCTACGTCAACAAAACGGTTTTGTAACAGAGCAAGGGGCTAGATCCCAACGATTTTGACACTTGATGGACAAAATTTCCAACTAACAATTGTGGGCACACTAATAGACAACACAAACACAAATGATAACAATAATTTTGACAACAAGATAAAATACTAATATGGTCACATGTTCAACGGAATCCGAGTTTCACAATAAACAAAAAAAAATCTAATTAACAAAAAATCCTGAAGTAAATCATGCACATACATATTGACTTGAATCTTGTTCGTGCAAAATTTCAAGAAAAAAATCAATGCTATGTGAGCTCCTTTTAAAGTTTTAAACTTGGCACCCATATACCTGCATACATCCTCTACATAAATGATTTATCGCGTTTTTTGATCTATGACGTGTTTTTCATATAGTATTTTTTTCTGTTCATGCTGTAAAACTTCCTTCTCTAGAAGGCATGCAATTTTTTCTCAGCAAAGTTAAGGTGGTCCAAACCAAAAACTTAGACCAACATCTAACGGAAATACGTTGTATGGACTATATTTCTTTGAGTGGTGAACCAGTAAAAAACCGTTCCTAGGCTCCTAGCCAGAAATGGCTTTTGTGGAAATTTCCGAAGCCCTTCTTTGCATCTTTTAAAGACAAAAATTGTATGTTAACTCGGTTAATTCTCTGTAATTTTTGTCAGGAAAGTTATCAAGGCAATCCCAGCAAAACCAAAAAAACAAGGATCATAATAACCGTGTAACTCAAAATCCTTCAGTTGCGCCGAGTATTTCTTTGATTGTCAAGGAGCAAAAACCGTTTCTAGCTAGCTCGATCAGGGAACAGAAGGCGCACCTGCATCACGGGGAGGATGAGGAAGAAGTCGAGCGCCATCCCTTTCCTAGACCTCGCGTACGACATGCGTCGCGCGGCGTCCGCGTCCGCACCGTCCTGATCCGCCGCTGCCTGCTCCTCGTCGGCGATCCCACGCCGCCTCCGCGCCGCCCTCGCGCCTCGGGAGACGCGGAGCTGCGTGACGAGGTTCCACGCGTGCATTGCGTCCACCATGCAGCGGAGCACGGTGACGGTCGCGGCGAGCCAGCCGTCGAGGAAGACGCACATGAGCGGGCCGCTCAGCGACACGGCGTAGAGGAAGAGCGGGTCCACCATGAGCCCTGCCGCGCAGGCCAGCAGGTAGGCGCGGTTCCACTCCCGGACCCACCGCGCGCGCGGGTCCAGCGCCCACGTGTCCCCGACACGCCACCGCCACTGGTCGAGCCCGAGCTGCTGCCGCCGCCGTTGCCACCGGCGGCGGAGCTTGATAGCGCCGTGGCTGTGGCTGCTCTCGGCCCGCAGCGGCGTTGCTCCATGATCTACCAACTCGGCGCCCGAAGGCGAGGCTGCGAAAGAAGGCGACGAGCGCGTGGAGAGCTCAGCCGACATGACAGTGCAGCGGCGAGGCCGTGGATCGCGAGGCAGAGCACATCAGCTTTTGCGAAAGCTAGGGATCAAGGCTGGGATGGGATCGTACGTTCGTACTCCTTGCGAGGTGATAGCTAGCTCGCGCGGTGATTAGTATTCAGTACGTAGCGTACATATATGGCACCGTTGCGTGCAATCACGGCAGTGTGCTAGCGTGTCGTACTTAAAACCACCCTGGCCCAAGTACTTGTACACAGCTCCACTTCACGCATGTATTTTTCACTGACAAGTACGGTATATATACACATTATTAGAAATGGTATGTATCAACGTCAAGAATCATATATGGCTTATATGCATTTTTGTTATGTGGAACCACCAATGATTTTGTTATGAGTATTTAAAACCGGAGAGGATTGTATGCTGAAGCACCGTGCTGCACACTTATCAAAGAATACTGAAAGTTTGGAATAAATTGTCTACGACAAGAATGATCCGATCCTGGACTTGCGTGATCGTGTTGTGCCCATGGCGCTGTCGGGGAATAAACGCGGAGTCGTCGTCGACGGCGACAGCTTGCATGAGAGGTTTATAAGCAGGACAAGATCGACTGACAAGGGTATGTTGGTCCCGGCCACCCTATCTGCCTAGCTATTTCCATCAGGCTCATAATGCTATCGTCTTGTCAGCAATTGTCGCGTCGATCTGGATCTATGTATGGTCTTGTGGTGATCAGTTGATAGTTACATAGATATATATAATTATAGACGCACGGTGAAACGGCGGAGGAGGAGCTCGGCGCAGGCAAGGCGACGAGACATCGTGGCAGCACGCCGATCACGGGCGGGGTGGATGGCGGTTAGACCGGACATTCGTCTTCCTCTCTAGCACGGCTAAATCGCCGCGGTGGAACCGTCCGAGTGCTTGCACGTGTGAAAAGTAGTATCCCCGATTAGCTGATAGTTACATAAATATATACGCTCCTCCCCACCGTCAGATAGATGTACCGGGCCGAGATTCCACACCAGCCATGGCATCAGCAGATCAGCTGCTTACTGGCATCTCATGTGTGGGCTACTTATTGGATATTTTCGTGGTTTGAATCATGAAGCCAGGCTAGCTAGCAGAAGGTTGGAGTTCACGGTCGACCTCCCCGTCCAGTCGCCATTCCGCACCACATGCATGACAATCGGCGTACGTTTGGCGGAGAGGGGACTAATCCAGCATTTAGTACGACTAACCAATTATTGAGGTATGATTGTCCTGATGCTTACAGGAGCAGGTGGGAGTAGTATGGTAGCTGTGCCATTTTTTCCTTCACAGGAATTAGACTATATATACATCCAATCTTTTTAACTATAAAATGGGATTATTCAAAAGATCTGAACAAATAATCGGAATTAGTTAACTTTTATGTCCACAGCTGTCGGTGTTGGGCCAGCGGCATGTTCAATGATGAATTTTGTTGATGGTTGCATGAAAGAAAACAAGGTTATATGATGAATAAATAAAGTGTGTTTGCTTACCAGGATTTGCGATAGATTTGCATTTTGTGTCAGGCTTTCGAGACCCAGACCGATCATTGGCAACGGCTCCCGAGCTCAAATCTCCTGCTGAAATAAATAAGTCAAAATAGAGTAAAAAAATTAAAATTTTGAAAACAATTGGAAACGAATATATACAAATTTCCGACATATGTACCAAGTTTCACGGTGAAATGGCTTTTTAGTGGTCTATGCAAAAAAAAAACACAAAATATGTCCTTTAAAAAGGATTAAAAGAGCACTATTTTGCATGGAGCATCGAACATATCATTTCACCACGAAAGTTGGCACGTAGTATATGGTGGGCTCAATAAAGGTATATCTAGTTGATTTTAATGAGTTGACGGCCGTTGGTTATATGCTAGTCTTCCCCTTTCTACAAAGAGGATAGTCGGTGTCGAGTTCCCTAGCCCGGTGCTGGTGCTTGTCGGTAATGCTTCTTCTCGTGTTGGGACCTGGAGGCGACGGGGAAGGGGACTATTGGAGACTCTACTAAAATGATCAATGCAAGCATCTTCAGGATTGGATGGTTCATCATGCTTCTGTTCCCTCCTGGTGATGAGGGCAGGAATGGTGGCGGCGCGAATATATGCAGATCCAGAGAGCTGCAGCTAGGACATATCCACATGGCATCTTTTAAGAGCCGTCATGATCTATGGATGTCGAAGCAGCCTCTCCTCCGTGCCAATGAAGAGGCATGTTCAACCTCTTGTTGAAGCCCAAGTTCAAACGATCAACGTCGACTCTTCACTTGTTGTCAATCCCTAGTGGAATGATCCCTGACGATAGAGGAGAAGGATGGAGGCATGATTTGTTCAGCCGATGCGGCGGACGAAGAAGACCTAGACTGCTTTGTTTTTTTCCTTTCTGTTCTAGCGTCTTATGTGCCAATGTTAGAGCCAAGATTAATTTTTCTTTTACCTGATCTCTTCTATGTAAAGCCCACCGCTTTTAAATGTAGCATCGAGGGCGGTCTCGTCCTCTCCCCCACCCCAAAAATGATTCTATATTGCAAATATTTAAGAAATCATGTCTAAACTCCAACGTTTTTTAAATTGTTTTGCAAATAGAACCGTTTTTGTAGCTGGCGTGTTGATGCGCGTAGGAAATTATTAGTTTCTTACATCTATGCTTATTATTGGGGTCACATATGTTTCTTACTAGGGATAAAATAAGAGCACACACTTCGTGCGTCAACCCACAAAACACCCAATCAAGAAATAAGGAGGCCACATTTCACGAACTCGGAGTACCGCCAACAAGAGAAGACGGTGGTAAACGATTACAAACTACTAGTTTAACACCCTAAATTCTGTAATATCTATTTAGTGATAGTCTTTTACTCTAGAAAACTCTAGCTAGTAGTTTGCCAGATTTATAGCTTCTAACAGATCCACCAAGTTTTGCAGATATGTGAGTATACAAAGGAAAATGATACTTATAAACAGTTAACCTAATCATATTGGTTTTCTTAGATTAAGCAGAATATGTTGTACCAGGAAACTTTTAAACATCCCAGCCTAAATAAATTACAATGTTTTTGCAAAGAAAAATAAAGTTTGCACTAGAAATTTAGTTGTGATGAAAGGCATTGGACCACTATGAAATATGTGTACCTTAATATACCATCAGATATTACATTGTCTATTCACGAGTTATACTTCAAAATAATATTGAAAATTTGTTACGAACAACTTATGTTGATAAATAACAACATGCGTATTGAATAAAAATATGAGTTATGATGAAGTAAAAGAAATCACTATACACTTCAGATAACTTTTTAACTACTGGTAGTAAGATTGAGTGCGACGTATCACCGCGCCCGTGGGTAAAGGGTTCCCGAACCCGACAAACCCGTGGATAATTCTTCTATTAGGGGATGAGTATGGCGTAATTGGATCCCCGCTATCCAATATGGGGATGGGGATAAAAAGTTGTCCCCCCCCCCCCCCCCCCCCCTCGTTCCCATTACACCCTGTTGTGTATTAAGCAGTATTAGGCTCCTATCATTGTGGAAATAAAAATGTAGTTTGCCCATTATTTATCATCCACGGCCGTCACAGATTTAAAAATAAAAGTTTAGTTGAAAAAGATCGAATAAGGCTACAAATTTGAATTTCCCTATTTAAAGAGACTACCTTCGAAAGACTTCCATGTAACTTTATGTGTTATCAAATTTTTGTATTGTAAATGTTTGTTTCGTTTTGTGAGCAATAAGACTAGACCATCTAGTAAACATGTGGCATTAGTAGATATGATATGATAACCTATAAAAAACAAGGCTAACTGTACGTATGGCAAGTCTATTATTTAAAAGGAAGAGACACTTGGATTTAATAGGTTCTCTCCAAATACATCACACATTCAATGCACAAAGGAAATGACTTCTACTATAAGCAGTACCATGAGTTTTCTTTTCGGGAGGATTAGGCCCTAGTCTCCTTACCCTTAGGTGCATACATCCCGGTTATCTGAGGAGGAATCAATCCAACATTGTTTTATTGCATTTTGCTAGCCATGTCGTGTATAGTCTAGGTGGCATCTAACATATCACCTTGGCCATGGCTTGCTAATATGTTTGGTAATTGATGCAGTGAGGTTTCATAAAGTTGCGGTGCGGATTTTGGTCGTGGATGAAACTTTTACAGTATAAATATTAACTATATTGTGAAGGTTATAGACTTATGTCTATGCTCGTTTCCTACTTGGTTTATTATTCACCGTCAAGAGTACCGCAGAGAGTCGTGATACTGGTTTGTTCAAATTTGGAACAAGCTGTGAGTGACCTGTTTTCCCGACATGTGTGGCAACCTAGACACCTAGTCTCCGTGTCCCAGAATCTTGATCCTTCCACTGACATCTGGAGTGTGTATCCCTCTCATTTATACCATGCACGTGTTTGCTTGTTTTTCTTTTACGTGCTTTTTTGAGTTGGTTGTGTACAAATATGATTAGAGACTAGAAGCGAATTTCGCTAGGATAATGATGGATCCACTGTGCCAGTGGTTAAGGGGAGGTATTGGCAAATGGGACCGTTGGCTCCGGGCAAAAAACAAAACAATTGCACGCAACGTGATCAACATGTTTGTACTTATGTTGATTGTTGATGCCAATGTGAGAAAAATGAGACTAACAAGGACTAGCCCTTGTTGGCTTAATTTTATAGAAAAAAAATGCTCCTTTTTGAGAATTTCCAAAAATATGACGGCATTCAAAACTCTATTTATCAGGTTTAGTCACTGCTACCTTTACCATTGGGTCTCTGCCCCGTTCTCAATGTGGTTGCCTTAATTTGGAGATGGACATACCCCGCAGAAGAAAAAATGTATGAGGCATTTAACTTGTGTGATTTGTCGCCAAGCGAAAGGCTTTTCAATCGGTGGGTTTTGTTTTTGTTTGAACAAACTATTCAGGACTGATTTAAGGTACATAATTGCCATCTGTAGTTCAGACTATATATCTGCAACGGAGTGGAGTTTTCATGCACCCGAGCTCTAGTGCTCCTGCCAGTTCAAAAAATTCAAAAACAATATTTAAAAGTTTCAGAAAATTCTGAAACAAAGCATGTATGTTCTATATGATATATCCTATTGACGTGCAAAATTACATTCAGAAATACTTTATATTTTGTCCTACACGAAAATGACAAATTTGCAGATCTGATTAAAGTTACAATGCATAGTTTCAAATCACAAATTTTGCCATTTTTGTGTAGACTATAATATAAAGATTTTTGCATTGAGATTTTGGACGCTACTAGTATGCATCATTGGGAACTTGCATGATTTTTCTGAGATTTTTCTGAAACTTCTAATTATATTTTTCGAATTTTTTAAAGTGGCGTGATACGTGTAAAGCACACGTTCGTTGAGAGACCCGTGTAAAGCACACTTTCGTTGAGAGACCCCAAGATGAAGGTATGATGTAATGTAGCAGCAAGTTTTACCTCAGTACGAAACCAAGGTTATCAATCCAGTAGAGTAGAAACACTTCTGAAGGTTGTCGGTGGAGGAGTGTAGTGCGACGCAATACCAGCGAAACCAGCACCTGACAACCTGCATGCAACACAATCAAGATACTTTGCCCCAACGATACAGTGAGAGTTGTCAATCTCACCAGTCTTGCTGAAAACAAAGGGTTAAACGTATGGTGTGAAAATAATGTTTAATTGCAGAGAATGAAAAGGAACAATGATTGCTGTATGGTTGTATTTATCAGATGTAAAAGAATGGACCGGGGTCCACAGTTCACTAGTGGTGTCTCTCCATAAAAGATAACTAACATGCTGGGTAAACAAATTACAGCTGGGCAATTGACAAAATATTGAGCGCATAACAATTCATATATATGACATGATGACAACTATGATATTCATGCGGGCATTACAACAAGATACATAGACCGTTATCCAACATCATCTATGACTAATAATCCACCTTCGGGTAGTCATCCGAGTTCCCCGTTGGTATTAAGTTGCAAGCAACGGATTATTGCATTAAGTAAAGTGCATAATGTAAACAACACAATTTTCCTTAGACAGAGCATTGTTGTTTTACCCCTAATGGCAACAGCACATCCACAATCTTAAAAGTTGCTGTCACTCTCCCAGATTCAATGGAGGTATGAACCCACTATCTAGCATAAATACTCCCTCTTGGAGTTACCATCATCTACTTGGCCAAAGCATCTTCTCTCCGCAGAGCACGCAAGAACATAAATAACATATAATATAGATTGATAATCAATTTGACATAGTATTCAATATTCATCGGATCCCAGCAAACACCACATGTAGCATTACAATAATATGATCTTGATCATGATATGCAGCTCACAAGATCTAAACATGATAGCACAAAGTGGAGAGACTACTAACTAGCTACTGCCATGGACCCGTAGTCCAAGGATGAACTACTCACGCATCACTCCGGGGCGGGCATGATGATGTGGAGCCCTCCGGTGATGATTCCCCTCTCCGGTAGGGTGCCGAGAAGAGATACTGAACCCCCACCCCCTGAGCTAGGGTTGACGACGGCGGTGTCTCTGAAAATTTTCGTGGATGGAGGCTCGGTGTCTAGGGTTTTCCCGAGGAAGTGAATAAATTGGCGAAAGGGCGGCGGCTGGAGAGGCACGTGGGCCCCACGCCACCCCACGGCGCGACAGCAAGGGGGCCGCGCCGTGCATCGGCGTGGCCGGCCCACGGCGCTCCTGCTTCTACCCTCTGGACACGGTCTTCGTGATGGAAAAATAGGGACTTCAGTTTTTGTTTCGTCCAATTCCGAGAATATTTCCAGAACAACTTTTCTGAAATACAAAAACAATGGAAAATAGGAACTGGCACTGTGGCATCTTGTTAATAGGTTAGTCCCAGAAAATTCATAAAAATGCTATGAAGTGTGTATAAAACATGTAGCAATTGGCATAATATCAACATGGAACATCGGAAATTTTAGATATGTTTGAGACGTATCAAGCATCCCCAAGCTTGGTTCTACTTGTCCTTAAGTAGGTAAAACGATAAAAACAAAATAATTTCTGAGGTGACATGCTATCATCATCATCTTTGATCAAATAGTATTGTAAGACATATGTTATGAATGAAGTGATCCATGTCAATGGTCTATAGTTTGCTGTCAAATAGGTAATGAGTAAACAACTATATCATGTAAGCAAAAACTTTTCATAAATAGTACTTTCTAGACAAGTATCAATATGTTTTGCATAAGCGTTAACTCATAAAGCAATAGTCTCTAAGTAAAAGGAGTTGAACGAACACAAAGGAAGATTTAAGTTTCAGCATTTGCTTTCAACATTCAACATATATATCTCATGGATATTTGTCAACACAAAGCAATATAATAAGCACAATATACCCGCATATAAAATTGTTGTACCAAGGTTGACACTAGTGTTTGCTTCTAAGACAGAAAGGAGTAGAAAAACTGACTCAACATAAAAGTAAAAGAAAGGCCCTTCGCAGAGGGAAGCAGGGATTAAGTCATGTGCTAGAGCTTTTTAAGCTTTTGAAATCATATAGAGTAAAAATATAAGTTTTGAGCTATGTATGTCGTTGTCAACGATTGGCAGTAGAGAAAACACTACCCCTTGTCAACCAGACTTTCAAGAGCGGCTCCCATTGAAGGACGTTATTTCAACCAGCAAGGTAGATCATCCCTCTTATTCTCTTTTGTTTACACATGCAGTTATTCACTGGTATCATCGCTTGACTGATTGGATCAGGGAAAAAATGTGAAGATTTTTTTTGGTTAAAGTTGTAATTGATTGGGACTGGGCACCCCATTTGCCAACTCATTTTGCAAAATTATTGGATAAGCGGTGTATATGCCACTAGTCCGGTTGTGAAAGTCTGTCTAACAAGATTGATAGAGAAACCCCACATAACTTTCTCATGAGCTAGTAAACAGTGACACAAAATAAGGAGTAATAAAGTTTTGAATAGTTTAAAGGTAGCACATGAAGTATTTACTTGGAATGGCAGGAAATACCACATATAGGTAGTTATGGTAGACACAAATGGCATGGATTTTGGCTCAAGGTTTGGATGCACGAGAAGCATTCTCTCTCACTACAAAGTTTAGGCTAGCAAGGTTATTTGAAGCAAACACATGATATCAAACTAATACACCAAGGGTCATATGAAAAAATATTGTAAGCATTATATGACTCAACACTGTCTTCCTTGTTAACCAAACCCTTTTACCAGAAAATATCTAGACCTTAGAGATACCAATTATGCAAACCATGTTTCAACAAGCTTTCCGGTAGTTCTTTACTACGTAATAGGTTTTAAATACATGATACAAAAGCTTAAGCATGATCAACTTGATAACTCTAAACAATTGATAAGTATCAAATATCCAAGACAGAGATCTATAAAAATAGGTAAGTCTTTTTCCATTATACCATCTACCACATGTAGCATTTTCTGTTCCAACCAAACACACAAGTCAACTTATTTCAACAAAAATCTCTCTTTAAATAATCATAATGAAAGCAAGAGAGTACTAATTCTAAGAGAATGGACAGCTCTGACAAGAGATGCATGAAAACATGAGCTAAAAAGCATAGCAGTAGCTACACAAGAATACTCAACAAGTATAAGTGAAGAATACAAGTATTCATATGAAAAAGTGGAGCGTGTCTCTCTCCCAAACAAGAGTGCTAGGATCCAATCAAGTTGATTCAAAAAATAAAAATAACAATACGAAAATAAAAGCACACAGACGCTTCAAGTAAAGCACATATGATGTGAAAGAATTAAAATATAGTTTTATTAGAGATGACCTGATAAGTTGATGATGCAGAAGGGGATGCCTTGGGCATCCCCAAGATTAGACGCTTGAGTCTTCTTGAAATATGCTTGGGTGACCCACGGGGGCATCCCCAAGCTTAGGCTCTTCACTCTTCTTGTTCACATTATATCATCCTTCTCTCTTGATCCTTGAAAACTTCCGCCACACCAAACTCAAAGTAATTCTCATTAAAGAGTTAGTGCATAATCAAAAACATGTTCTATCTAAATAAAATTTGACTTTTAGTTTAAACATTAGCTACAGCCACTCATGTTATGTGAAGATCTTCCACCTCAAAAACAAATTACACTCAACACTAGTAAAAGAGAGAATGCAAAATAAAAGACAAAATCTGCCTAAAACAGAACAGTCCCTAAAGACGATTTTTTTGAGGCACTTACGTTGCTCAGATCAGAAAACTTTGAACTAACGAAAGATGCATACATATATGAGGATTACGCACAATTTTTTTCCAGATTTTTTCAATTTTTCTGTGATGTTACAGAAGTGAAACGGTGAACAGCAGAAATCTGTTCCTGCGCAGAAATAGAAATCTAGCATCATCTTTATATTAGAGGCTTCACTTGACACAACAATGCAATAACATAAAGATACAAAGGCATTGCTACAGAATTAAACAACACCTTGACTCAAAAAGAAAAGAAAAATTGCAGAAATAAAACAATGGGCTGTCTCCCATAAGCGCATTTCTTTAACGCCTTTCAGCTAGGCGCAGAAAGTAAAAATCAAGTGTTTCCAAATGAAGAAGCATCAACATAAAGGTCGGATATTTGCTCAACAATACATTGTATCTTATCTATATAAGTTTCAGAGGCTCCCTTTTCAACACTTTTAGGCACACTATCTTCCTCAAATAAATTTTCAGGAACAATCCAATCAAAATTCTTTTCTAGTGCCTCATGCATTGCCACAAGTTTACAAGGTATGGGTATTTTAATTTTATTTTCATGCTTCAATTCATTATCATATTTAGCCCTTTTTTCATCTTTTCAAGTGTATTGGCAATATCTAATAAAAAAAATTCTAGCCTCACCAGCAACATCACCAAATTCTTTAAGAAGGGTTTCTAATACAAATCTTTCTTCTCTCCCCCTTCCATATTATGAAGTGTAAGACACATATATTGCATTATAGAATTGAGATTAACGAATCTAGCATCCAACATGTGAACCAAAGAGGCTGCAGCAATTTCATAATTTGGAGCATGTTCTGCCAAAGATCTATCTTAAAAATCTTTAAGCTTACTAACATGATTTAAAAATTCTTCTATATTATCTTTTCCAATGATAGACCCACTCCCAACCGGTATGGGTTTTAAAGCAAACTTAGGGAGAAACATGATGAAGTAATGAGAACTAAACCGAAAATAAACTAGATACAAGTAACTATTTTTTGTGTGTTTTTGATAAATAGAGCAAATAAGACAAGATAAATATAAACTAAACAAGACAATAAAAAAATAAAGAGATTGGAAGCGAGAGACTCCCCTTGCAGAAATCTTCTATCTCCCCGGCAACGGCGCCAGAAAACTAGCTTGATACGTGTAAAGCACACGTTTGTTGGGAGACCCCAAGAGGAAGGTATGATGTAATGTAGCACCAAATTTTCCCTCAGTTCGAAACCAAGGTTATCAATCCAGTAGGAGTAGAAGCACTTCTGAAGGTTGTCGGTGGAGGAGTGTAGTGCGCCGCAACACCAGGGAAACCAGCACCTGACGTGGAACCTGCACACATCACAATCAAGCTACTTTGCCCCCAACGATACAGTGAGGTTGTCAATCTCACCGGTCTTGCTGAAAACAAAGGGTTAAATGTATGGTGTGGAAAACAATGCTTAATTGCAGAGAATGAAAAGGAACAATTATTGCAGTAGGTTGTATTTTATCAGATGTAAAAGAATGGACCGGGGTCCATAGTTCACTAGTGGTGTCTCTCCATAAAAGATAACTAACATGCTGGGTAAACAAATTACAGCTGGGCAATTGACAAAATATTGAGCACATAACAATGCATATATATGACATGATGACTACTATGATATTCATGGGGGCACAAAAAGATACATAGACCGTTATCAAACAACATCTATGACTAATAATCCACCTTCAGGTAGTCATCCGAGTTCCCCGTGGGTATTAAGTTGCAAGCAACAAATTATTGTATTAAGTAATGTGCATAATGTAAACAACACAATTATCTCTAGACAAAGCATTGTTGTTTTACCCCTAATGGCAACATCAAATCCACAATCTTAGAAGTTGTTGTCACTCTCCCAGATTCAATGGAGGCATGAACCCACTATCTAGCATAAATACTCCCTCTTGGAGTTATAATCATCTATTTGGCCAAAGCATCTACTAGTAACGGAGAGCATGCAAGATCATAAATAACATATAACATAGATTGATACTCAACTTGACATAATATTCAATATTCATCGGATCCCAGCAAACACAACATGTAGTATTACAATAAATATGATCTTGATCATGATATGCAGCTCACAAGATCTAAACATGATGGCACAAAGTGGAGAGACTACCAACTAGCTACTGCCATGGACCCGTAGTCCAAGGATTAACTACTCACGCATCACTCCGGAGGCGGGCATGATTATGTGGAGCCCTTCGGTGATGATTCCCCTCTCCGGCAGGGTGCCGGGAAGAGCTTCTGAACCCCCCCCGGAGCTAGGGTTGATGACGGCAGTGTCTCTAAAATTTTTCGTGGATGGAGGCTCGGGTGTCTAGGGTTTTCCCGAGGAAGTGAATAAATAGGCAAAAGGGCGGCGGCTGGAGAGGCACGTGGGCCCCACGCCACCCCACGGCGTGACAGCAAGGGGGCCGTGCCGTGACTTGGCGTGGCCGGCCCACGGCGCTCCTGCTTCTACCCTCTGGACACGGTCTTCGTGATGGAAAAATAGGGACTTCAGTTTTTGTTTCGTCCAATTCCGAGAATATTTCCAGAACAACTTTTCTGAAATACAAAAACAACGGAAAATAGGAACTGGCACTGTGGCATCTTGTTAATAGGTTAGTCCCAGAAAATTCATAAAAATGCTATGAAGTGTGTATAAAACATGTAGCAATTGGCATAATATTAACATGGAACATCGGAAATTTTAGATATGTTTGAGACGTATCAAGCATCCCCAAGCTTGGTTCTACTCGTCCTCAAGTAGGTAAAATGATAAAAACAAAATAATTTCTGAGGTGACATGCTATCATCATCATCTTTGATCAAATAGTATTGTAAGACATATGTTATGAATGAAGTGATCCATGTCAATGGTCTATAGTTTGCTATCAAATAGGTAATGAGTAAACAACTATATCATGTAAGCAAAACCTTTTCATAAATAGTACTTTCTAGACAAGTATCAATATGTTTTACCTAAGCGTTAACTCATAAAGCAATAGTCTCTAAGTAAAAGGAGTTGAACGAATGTTACGTGCATTTTATATCATAATTTATATAACTTTTAGTATCACACTAGAATGTTATTTGCATGATTATATGATTGTTTTACATGTTTTAGATGATTTTGGGGACTTTCACACAAAGTCCCCATTTTTGGTATTTAATATCTGGGAGGCAGAAAACCCCCTTTTCTTGTTTTTATTGTTTCAGGAGTTTCAGGAACCCAAATAATAAAAGGAAAAATACCACGTCAGTTTTTCATCGGGAGAAAGGCAGAGGGAAGAAGACCGAAGAGAGGAGAGCCACGAGGGCCAAAAGGGTGGGCCCACGCGGCCCAACCTGGCCGCGTGGGCCCACTAAAAGTGGCCTCGGGCACCTCCTCGCCTGGGGCTTTTTATCGACGCCTTCGTCTCGCCCGAAAAGTAACGCCCTAATTTTTCCAAGTCCATCCGAGGTCGCGGCGGCGGCGAAACTCCTGATCCCTTCCGAGGGGGGTCAGATCCTGCTGCTCCGGAGCTCCGGAGAAGGGGGAAATCATCGTCATCATCATCACCTCTCCTCCTTGGCGTGGGAGGAGGCCTCTACATCATCACCCCCATCAAGACCAGCACCATCTCCATCATCATCACCGTGATCCACTCCGTTCCCCTCGCAGTTTGAGAGTTGCTATACCCTAGATACTTGTCTTGTGCTACTATTCATGTTTGTGATTGAGTACTTGTCATTATTTGGTGGTGAAGTTATAATTTCAGATTGTGTTGTACCACTTATGCCACTGATTATGATCATGTTTGCACGTTGTGAGTAGTTCCCGTATGTTCCTGAGGGCATAGGATGAATTGGCAATGATTTATATATGACATGTGTTGGTATTTTGTCAAGAGTTTATCTTTTATGTGATTCTATGATGGTGTTGTGCGAACGTCGACTGCACAACACTTCACCTATATGGGCTCATAGGAGAACACCGTAGTATAATGAATTGAGGAGACTTGGGAGGACACGTAAACCTGAGAATCATGAAGTTATATTATGAGGGTATTAGTATCGGGGACCTTAGAGTGTAATGCTATGGTGGGACTTTATGTCTTAATAATTCTTGTGCAGTCATTTACTTGGCCACATGATCCATCATAAGGGGTGTAGTTTATTTATTTAGCTATACCGAATTATGGCTCCGTCCAAAAAGATTAAAACTTGACAAGATATTCAACGTGTTGTTTAATAAATCTCTATGCCTAGCATATCCATGCCGCCCTCGGGAACGTTTTCCACATATAAGTTACACATCACTTGAGCTTGTCCTCTTGCACATAAGAGGATTGGGCTTTCTCTCTTTGAGAGCTTTCACTTGCTACTGTTACTTGCTGCATTGGAATTATACAACCGAAAATACCAAAAACACTTGCATCTTTATTGTTTTTTTATCAATCTTACTAACCAATACCTTCAGCTCCTCGTGGGTTCGACAACCTTTTCTAATTGAAAGGTACTACAATTGATCTCCTGCACTTGGGAGTCATCAAGATACTTTTCTGGCGCCGTTGCCGGGGAGCGTAGCGCTATTGGTAAGAAGTTTGGTAAGGAAACTTGAAAGCTGTTTTATCTCATTGTTACTATGGCATTTATGAATCGTGCCTCGCTGCATCTTGCTCTATATGAAAGTGCTTATGCCACTACTGCAAAGGTGGTTGAAACTACTGTGTCTGAGGTACCTAAAGTGGGATTTAAAATTCCCATGGGTCATGTTAAAAGAGTTATGAAAAATCCATTTACAGGGATGGAACTAAGTCTGCACGCGAACACATGGAGTTAATTGAAGACATATGTGGTTTATTTAGACTTCCTGGTATTTCTGAGGATGAGGTAAAAAGGAAGTTACTATATTTGTCTTTATCTGGTAATGCTCGTGATTGGTACAGGTCTCTGGATGAAGAGGTACTATTGAATGGAATATCTTGAGGAAGGTTTTCTTTCTTAAATATTTTACTCCTAAAGAAGCTTATGAGAACCGCTGCTACATATTCAATTTCTGGCCACATCTGGGAGAGAGTATTACTCAAGCTTGGGGGAGATTAAAGGAACTCCTTCGCAAGAATCCTTGTCATGATCTTACAAGGAAACTTATATTGATAAACTTTTATGTGAGGTTACCTATGAAGCACAAGGAATTCTGGATAATTCATCTGGTGGAAGTTTTACAAACAATACTGAAGAAGAAGCATGGAATTTATTGGAGACTATTTCTGAAAATACTAGTCATTGGGATCTTGATAAAGGTAATGAGCCTTATTTTGATTATGGATATTCATGTGTAGAGAACTTCTCTACTTCTATCTTGTTTAAAAATATGAGTGATACATTTAATCTTGATCCTTATGTTATAATTGAGATAGCTAAATCTTTTGCTGAACATATCTGTGTTCCAAAAAGTGGATTTGAAGTTTATGTTGAACCTGTTAAACAATCTATTGTTGTTCCTAAAGTTATTAAACAGGTTGAACCGGTGTCATCTGTGACAATTGAGGAGTATGTTGAAGCACCACCCTATCCAAACCAAGTTAAGAGAATTTACTTATTGCTGTTACTAACAAAGTAATAGAAAATGTTCTCAGCCTTATGAACAGGTGGAAGTCAACACTCAAATTTCTGTTATCAAGCAACTTAATGAAGAAGACCTGTTGATGTTTATCTATGTGAAGATGCTACTAAAGTCATCAAAGGTAATTCGGCCAAGTTGGGAAACCTGTTATATCATGCTCTATTGGGACTTCAAGTTATCATGGTCTATGTGATATTGGGCAAGTATAAGTGTCATTCCATATTCTCTTTATCTTGAAATCAAGCCTGATATTGATCCTATTGTTATGGAAGAGACAGGTATGACAATTCAACTTGCTAATAAAGATATATTAGTCCATTTGGAATTGTTAGAGATGTTGAAGTATTGGTTGGCAAAATAAAATATCCTGCTGATTTTATTGTGCTTGGTTGTCCTCAAGATTCATTTTGTCCTATCATTTTTGGTAGACCTTTCTTACATACTGTTGGTGCTGAAATTAATTTGCCTAAAGAGAAAGTGTTTATTAAATGTAATGGTGAGAAACTTGAATTCAACTTTTCCAAATTTGCTGATAAACATGTTGAAAGAGCCTTTCTGAAGATTTAATTGAAACTCTTGCTCATATAGCTGTAGCTTCAACAGATGTTGTAGAACGTTATATGCTTAATCAAGATGAACCATTTAATGATGAGGAAAAAGAGGCTTTGGAACAAATATTATGGCAACAACCACCACAATTACAATTGCATATCCCACCTGATAATTTAGGAGTGCTACCACCACCTAAAGGGGATCCTAGTTTTGAATTAAAACCTTTGCCTACAAATCTGAAATATGCATATTTGGATGAGAAGAGCATATATCCTGTCATTATTAGTGCTAACCTTTCAGCTGAAGAAGAAGAGAAATTACTTGATGTGCTAAAAGCTCACCGACCAGCCATTGGATCTGATGATCTTAAAGGTATAAGCCCAGCTCTATGTATGCATAAAATTAATCTGGAGAAGATGCAAAACCTGTTGTTGATTATCAACGCCGTCTCCATCCAAAAATGAAAGAAGTGGTAAGAAAAGAGGTAATAAGACTTATTGAAGCTGGTATCATTTATCCTATAGCTGATAGTAAGTGGGTTAGTCCTGTTCATTGTGTTCCTAAAAAGGGTGGAATGACTGTTGTTCCAAATGATGAGGATGAACTTGTGGCTCAACGTACTGTTGTTGGTTATAGGATGTGTATTGATTTCAGAAATTAAATAAAGCAACTCGAAAAGATCATTATCCATTGCCATTTATTGATCAAATGTTAGAAAGGTTATCTAAACACTCTCACTTTTGCTATCTAGATGGTTATTCAGGTTTCTCACAAATTCCTGTCCATAAGGATGATCAAGAAAAGACCACTTTTACTTGCCCATATGGTACTTTTGCTTATAGGAGAATGCCATTCGGTTTATGTAATGCTCCTGCTACTTTTCAAAGATGCATGAATGCTATATTTGCTGATTATATTGAAAAGATAATGGAAGTTTTATGGATGATTTTTCTGTGTATGGTACTTCCTTCGATAATTGCTTGTTCAACCTTAACAAAGTTTTGCAGCGTTGTGAAGACCAACACTTAGTTCTTAATTGGGAGAAGTGTCACTTCATGGTTACTGAGGTATTGTTCTTGGGCATAAGATTTCTGGAAAGGAATAGAAGTTGATCCAGCAAAGATAGAAGCTATTGAAAACTACCATACCCAAGGGACATCAAAGGTATAAGAAGTTTTCTTGGGCATGCAGGTTTTTACCGTAGGTTTATTAAGATTTCTCCAAAATATCAAAACCTCTAACCAATCTTTGCAAAAGGATGTTCCTTTTCTTTTAATGATGATTGCATTGAGTCCTTTAATATTTTGAAGAATGCTTTAATAAGTGCTCCTATTATTCAACCTCCTGATTGGAAATTGCCTTTTGAAATTATGTGTGATGCTAGTGATTATGCAGTTGGGGCTGTTTTGGGCCAACGTGTTGATAAGAAACTGAATGTTATTTATTATGCTAGTAGAACACTTGATGCTGCTCAAAGAATTATGCTACAACTGAGAAAGAATTTTTAGCAGTACTGTTTGCTTGTGACAAGTTTAGACCTTATATTACTGATTCAAAAGTCACATTGCATACTGATCATTCTGCTATTAAATACTTGATGAATAAGAAAGATGCTAAGCCTAGATTAATAAGATGGGTACTTTATTGCAAGATTTGATTTACATATTGTTGATAGGAAAGGGGAGATAATCAAGTAGCTGATCATCTCTCTAGGATGGAAAATATACCTGATGATCCTATTCCTATTAATGATAGCTTTGTTAATGAACAACTTGCAATTGTTAATGTTTCTAGTGCTAAAGTTGCATCTCCTTGGTTTGCCAACTATGCAAATTTTATTGTTGGTAAAGTTTACCTCCACACTTCACTTTCAACAAAGAAAGAAATTCTTTTATGATCTTAGACATTATTTTTGGGATGATCCTTTTCTTTATAAGAAAAGTGTGGATGGTATTATTAGACGTTGTGTACCTGAGCATGAACAACAGGCTATTATAAGAGATTGTCATGATAGTCCCTATGGAGGGCATCATGCAGGAGATCGCACAGGAGCAAAGGTATTACAATCTGGTTTCTATTGGCCTACTTTATTTAAGGATTGTGCTGAATATGTTAAATCTTGTGATAAATGTCAAAGAGTAGGAAATATTGGTAGGAGAAATGAAATGCCTATGAATTATTCATTGCCACTTGAACCATTTGATGTGTGGGGTTTTGACTTTATGGGTCCTTTCCCAGAATCAAAGACAAAGCATACTCACATTTTGGTTGCAGTTGACTATGTTACAAAGTGGGTGGAAGCAATTCCAACCAAAAGTGCAGATCATGCCACAGCAATGAAGATGCTCAAGGACATCATTTTCCCCAGGTTTGGTGTTCCTAGGTTTTAATTACTGATGGTGGTTCTCATTTCTTGCATGGTGTTCTTAGAAAAACTTTGGCAAAATATGATGTTAACCATAGAATTGCATCACCTTATCATCCTCAAACAAGTGGACAAGTTGAATTAAGTAATAGGGAAATTAAACTCATTTTGGAAAAGACAGTGAATAAGTCTAGATCTGATTGGCCAATTAAAATTAATGATGCTTTATGGGCTTATAGAACTGCTTTTAAAAATCCTATGGGAATGTCTCCTTATAAAATGGTTTATGGAAAAGCTTGTCATTTACCTGTTGAACTAGAACATAAAGCTAGATGGGCTATTAAACAATTGAACTTTGATTTTAAAACTGCGGAGAAAAGAGAATTCTTGACCTACTAGATGAATGGAGAAATGAAGCTTATGAAAGTGCTAATGTTTAAAGAAAAAGTTAAATTTGGCATGACAAGAAAATTAAGAAAGGAATTCAAAGTAGGTGATCAAGTTTTTATACAACTCTCGTTTAAGTTTTCTGCAGGGAAGTTGCTTCAAAGTGGCAGGGACCATTAGTGATACAGGAGGTGTACCGTTCAGGAGCTATCCGTCTTCACGGTGACATGAAAGGTAAACCTCATGTAGTCAATGGACAACGCCTTAAACCTTATATTGCAGGAAAAGCTTGTCGGAATGGTGGAGAGTTGAATTTACAAACACCGGAGGAGGTAATTGAGAGAAACCGTGCAGTTTCAGAAACCCCAAATCAATAGAAGGTAACTTACTGTTGGAAAGTTTCTCGGAATTGCATAATATTTTACGGAAGTCATTTTTTATGGAAATTAACGTGTGGGACAAGAAAACTAGACGAAGCGGAGACCCGAGGAAGGAAAGAGGGGGTCCCACGCGGCCCATGTACCTGGCCGCGTGGGCCCACTCCTTTTCCACCTCGGAGTCCCTTTTCGTCTCGTTTTCGATCCCGACGCTTCGTCTTGACCTAAAAACCCTCAATATATACTCCTCTCTGCCGATCTAATCTCGCACCGAGCGTTCTCGAGCGATCTTTGTTTCTGCTGTTTCTGTCTGTCAGGTTTTAGCCATGTCTTGCTCCGGATCCAACCAAGAGGGGAGAGCTCTCCCAAGGAAGGTGTTGTGAACCGCTACCTCAACTCCGTGATGGCACCACCAAAGACCGTGTGCTTCAAAGAGGGCGTGATGCTCGTGGAGGAGGTGAAGGCTCCCAAGGCCACCGGCACGGTGGAGGAAAGGCTGGATGAGTTAGAGGACAAGACCTTCAGGTATGGCACTGTGGTTTACCGCAGCCTTGATGCTCACCACTTCATGAACCTGGAGCTGGAGAAGAAGGTTGAAGAGTACAAGAAAAGGCTTGAAGATCTGGAAGATAGGTACAAGGACGTCATCAACAAGTGGGAGAAGTTCCAATGCTTCATGTGGGATGTAGAGAACCAGAACTGCGAATATGAAGAACGCTTCAAGAAGATTGCAGCAGCCGCCACCCTCAGGTACAATGATCCACCTACATCTTTCCGTGATGGAAGGCCTTTCCCATGGAAGATGGCTGAATGGGAGGAAGAATATGAGAAGGAGGAGGCTGCAGCAAAGGAGAATCTGGAGGAACGCCAAGCTTGGGGGAGTTCCATCTAGTCTTTCTCTTTATCAATCTATCATATCTATCTAGTCATGGTGTGCTTTGCTTTTATCGATTAGTTATCAATATCTCTTAGGCGTGTGTGAGCTCATGGAGCATTATCATGTATCTCTATCTTATGGTTTATCAATGAATATTAAAGTATGGTGTCATCCATGATTCTCTTGTTTGGGATTTATGGGTAACACTCATGCAAATGAGCGTGGCATATTTAGAATTTCAATCACATCTTGCCTTGAAATTAATTAACTTGAGTGTGTTGGACAATTGTAGAATTATCTCATAATAAATAAGTAAAAGTCAACTTATGACTTGGAATTAATAGTTTGAGGTTGAGATATGTCTTGTAGGATAAAAGTTGAGAAGATAATGAAAAGGATATAAAACACTCTTGTTAACTCTAGTATCTTTTGAGCAAATTAATGATCATGGATATTTCAATACTTATGCTCTTGAATGTGAATGAAAGGAAGGCACCTGAAATTTCAGTTAGCCATGGAAAGTGTAAGAAAAGGTTGTGGAGCATAGGAACTTGATTGAGATATCCATGACTAAAGTTTGCACTAGTTACTAGAAGCAAGGTGATAACATTTTTATATCTATCTTTTCATTTGTCTTCTTTGAACTTGTTATCCAATGAGAGTTTATCTTGTCTTTAAATTTCAGCAAAGTATAAAAGATTATAATGCTTGCCAGAAGAGCAAAAGCATGTGAAAAATATGATTCGATTGTCCAACATACAATGGTTATTTGCTTTCAAAAGTAAGGGGTGATTGCTAGAGTTCTACTTATGTTGCCCTCATATGTATGAGTTTTCATTAATCTTATCTTGCAATTGAATATGATGATGATACAATGCCGTATTTATTTATCAACCATAAGTCCATTGATGCATGTAATGATCTATGTCCTTACTTACTCGAGGACGAGTAAAGGTTTAAGCTTGGGGGAGTTGATACGTGCATTTTATATCATCATTTATATAACTTTTAGTATCATACTAGAATGTTATTTGCATGATTATATGATTGTTTTTACATGTTTTAGATGATTTTGGGGACTTTCACACAAAGTCCCTATTTTTGGTATTTAATTTCTGGGAGGCAGAAAACCCCTTTTCTTGTTTTAATGTTTCAGGAGCTACAGGAACCCAAATAATAAAAGGAAAAATACCACGTCAGTTTTTCATCGGGAGAAAGGCAGAGGGAAGAAGACCGAAGAGAGGAGAGCCACGAGGGCCAAAAGGGGTGGCCCACGCGGCCAAAACCTGGCCGCGTGGGCCCACTAAAAGGGCCTCGGGCACCTCCTCGCCTGGGGCTTTTTATCGACGCCTTCGTCTCGCCCGAAAAGTAACGCCCTAATTTTTCCAAGTCCATCCGAGGTCGCGGCGGCGGCGAAACTCCTGATCCCTTCCGAGGGGGGTCAGATCCTGCTGCTCCGGAGCTCCGGAGAAGGGGAAATCATCGTCATCATCACCTCTCCTCCTTGGCGTGGGAGGAGGCCTCTACATCATCACCCCCATCAAGACCAGCACCATCTCCATCATCATCACCGTGATCCACTCCGTTCCCCTCGCAGTTTGAGAGTTGCTATACCCTAGATACTTGTCTTGTGCTACTATTCATGTTTGTGATTGAGTACTTGTCATTATTTGGTGGTGAAGTTATAATTTCAGATTGTGTTGTACCACTTATGCCACTGATTATGATCATGTTTGCACGTTGTGAGTAGTTCCCGTATGTTCCTGAGGGCATAGGATGAATTGGCAATGATTTATATATGACATGTGTTGGTATTTTGTCAAGAGTTTATCTTTTATGTGATTCTATGATGGTGTTGTGCGAACGTCGACTGCACAACACTTCACCTATATGGGCTCATAGGAGAACACCGTAGTATAATGAATTGAGGAAGACTTGGGAGGACACGTAAGCCTGAGTTAGAATCTTGAAGTTATAGTATGAGGGTATTAGTATCGGGGACCTTAGAGTGTAATGCTATGGTGGGACTTTATGTCTTTTTTTTAACGCTGGGACTTTATGTCTTAATAACTCTTATGCAGTCATTTACTTGGCCACATGATCCATCATAAGGGGCTATAGTCTATTTATTTACCTATACCGAATTATGGCTCCGTCCAAAATTCGGTATAGCTAAATAAATAGACTACAGCCCCTATTTATTTAGCTATACCGAATTATGGCTCCGTCCAAAAAGATTAAAACTTGACAAGATATTCAACGTGTTGTTTAATAAATCTCTATGCCTAGCATTATCCATGCTGCCCTCGGGAACGTTTTCCACATATAAGTCACACATCACTTGAGCTTGTCCTATTATCACATAAGAGGATTGGGCTTTCTCTCTTTGAGAGCTTTCACTTGCTACTGTTACTTCCTGCATTGGAATTATACAACCGAAAATACCAAAAACACTTGCATCTTTCATTGCTTTGTTTATCAATCTTACTAACCAATACCTTCAGCTCCTCGTGGGTTCGACAACCTTTTCTATTTGAAAGATACTACAATTGATCTCCTGCACTTGGGTGTCTAGGGTTTTCCTGAGGAAGTGAATAAATAGGTGAAAGGGCGGCGGCTGGAGAGGCACGTGGGCCCCACGCCACCCCACGGCGCGACAACAAGGGGGCCGCGACGTGCATCGGCGTGGCCGGCCCACGGCGCTTCTGCTTCTACCCTCTGGACACGGTCTTCGTGATGGAAATTAGGGACTTCAGTTTTTGTTTCGTCCAATTCCGGGAATATTTCCAGAACAACTTTTCTGAAATACAAAAACAACGAAAAATAGGAACTGTCATTGTGGCATCTTGTTAATAGGTTAGTCTCAGAAAATTCATAAAAATGCTATGAAGTGTGTATAAAACATGTAGCAATTGTCATAATATCAACATGGAACATCGGAAATTTTAGATATGTTTGAGACGTATCAAGCATCCCCAAGCTTGGTTCTACTCGTCCTCAAGTAGGTAAAACGATAAAAACAAAATAATTTCTGAGGTGACATGCTATCATCATCATCTTTGATCAAATAGTATTGTAAGACATATGTTATGAATGAAGTGATCCATGTCAATGGTCTATAGTTTGCTATCAAATAGGTAATGAGTAAACAACTATATCATGTAAGCAAAAACTTTTCATAAATAGTACTTTCTAGACAAGTATCAATATGTTTTGCATAAGCGTTAACTCATAAAGCAATAGTCTCTAAGTAAAAGGAGTTGAACGAACACAAAGGAAGATTTAAGTTTCAGCATTTGCTTTCAACTTTTAACATATATATCTCATGGATATTTGTCAACACAAAGCAATAAAATAAGCACAATATACCCGCATATAAAATTGTTGTACCAAGGTTGACACTAGTGTTAGCTTCTAAGACAGAAAGGAGTAGAAAAACTGACTCAACATAAAAGTAAAAGAAAGGCCCTTCGCAAAGGGAAGCAGGGATTAAGTCATGTGCTAGAGCTTTTTAAGCTTTTGAAATCATATAGAGAGTAAAAATATAAGTTTTGAGCTATGTATGTCGTTGTCAACGATTGGCAGTAGAGAAAACACTACCCCTTGTCAACCAGACTTTCAAGAGCGGCTCCCATTGAAGGACGTTATTTCTACCAGCAAGGTAGATCATCCCTCTTATTCTCTTTTGTTTACACATGCAGTTATTCACTGGTATCATCGCTTGACTGATTGGATCAGGGAAAAAATGTGAAGAAATTTTTTGGTTAAAGTTGTAATTGATTGGGACTGGGCACCCCATTTGCCAACTCATTTTGCAAAATTATTGGATAAGCGGTGTATATGCCACTAGTCCGGTTGTGAAAGTCTGTCTAACAAGATTGATAGAGAAACCCCACATAACTTTCTCATGAGCTAGTAAACAGTGACACAAAATAAGGAGTAATAAAGTTTTGAATAGTTTAAAGGTAGCACATGAAGTATTTACTTGGAATGGCAGGAAATACCACATATAGGTAGTTATGGTAGACACAAATGGCATGGATTTTGGCTCAAGGTTTGGATGCACGAGAAGCATTCCCTCTCACTACAAAGTTTAGGCTGGCAAGGTTATTTGAAGCAAACACATTATATCAAACTAATACACCAAGGCTCATATGAAAACATATTGTAAGCATTATATGACTCCACACTGTCTTCCTTGTTAACCAAACCCTTTTACCAGAAAATATATAGACCTTAGAGATACCAATTATGCAAACCATGTGTCAACAAGCTTTCCGGTAGTTCTTTACTACGTAATAGGTTTTAAATACATGATACAAAAGCTTAACCATGATCTACTTGATAACTCTAAACAATTGATAAGTATCAAATATCCAAGACAGAGATCTATAAAAATATGTAAGTCTTTTTCCATTATACCATCTACCACATGTAGCAATTTCTGTTCCAACCAAACACCAGTCAACTTATTTCAACAAAAAGCTCTCTTTAAATAATCATAATGAAAGCAAGAGAGTACTAATTCTAAGAGAACGGACAGCTCTGACAAGAGATGCATGAAAACAGGAGCTAAAAAGCATAGCAGTAGCTACACAAGAATACTTAACAAGTATAAGTGAACAATACGAGTATTCGTAAGAAAAAGTGGAGCGTGTCTCTCTCCCAAACAAGAGTGCTAGGATCCAATCAAGTTGATTCAGAAAATAAAAATAACAATACGAAAATAAAAGCACACAGATGCTTCAAGTAAAGCACATATGATGTGAAAGAATTAAAATATAGTTTTACTAGAGATGACCTGATAAGTTGATGATGCAGAAGGGGATGCCTTGGGAATCCCCAAGATTAGACGCTTGAGTCTTCTTTAAATATGCTTAGGTGACCCACGGGGGCATCCCCAAGTTTAGGCTCTTCACTCTTCTTGATCACATTATATCATCCTTCTCTCTTGATTCTTGAAAACTTCCGTCACACCAAACTCAAAGTAATTCTCATTAGAGAGTTAGTGCATAATCAAAAACATGTTCTATCTAAATAAAATTTGACTTTTAGTTTAAACATTAGCTACAGCCACTCATGTTATGTGAAGATCTTTCACCTCAAAAACAAATTACACTCAACACCAGTAAAAGAGAGAATGCAAAATAAAAAACAAAATCTGCCTAAAACAGAACAGTCCCTAAAGATGATTTTTTTTAGTCACTTACGTTGCTCAGATCAGAAAACTTTAAACTAACGAAAGATGCATACATATATGAGGATTACGCACAATTTTTTTCAGATTTTTTCAATTTTTCTGTGATGTTACAGAAGTGAAACGGTGAATAGCAGAAATCTGTTCCTGCGCAGAAATCCAAATCTAACATCATCTTTATATTAGAGGCTTCACTTGACACAACAATGCAATAAAATAAAGATATAAAGGCATTTCTACAGAATTAAATAACACCTTGACTCAAAAAGAAAAGAAAAATTGCAGAAATAAAACAATGGGTTGTCTCCCATAAGCGCATTTTTTAACGCCTTTCAGCTAGGCGCAGAAAGTAAAAATCAAGTGTTTCCAAGTGAAGAAACATCAACATAAAGGTCGGATATTTGCTCAACAATACATTGTATCTTATCTATATAACTTTCAGAGGCTCCCTTTTCAACACTTTTAGGCACACTATCTTCCTCAAATAAATTTTTAGGAACAATCCAATCAAAATTCTTTGCTAGTGCCTCATGCATTGCCACAAGTTTACAAGGTATGAGTATTTTAATTTTATTTTCATGCTTCAATTCATTATCATATTTAGCCCTTTTTTCATCTTTTCAAGTGTATTGGCAATATCTAATAAAAACTTTTCTAGCCTCACCAGCAACATCACCAAATTCTTTAAGAAGGGTTTCTAATACAAATCTTTCTTCTCTCCCCCTTCCATATCATGAAGTGTAAGAAACATATATTGCATTATAGAATTGAGATTAACGAATCTAGCATCCAACATGTGAACCAAAGAGGCTGCAGCAATTTCATAATTTGGAGCATGTTCTGCCAAAGATCTATCTTAAAAATCTTTAAGCTTACTAACATGATTTAAAAATTCTTCTATATTATCTTTTCCAATGATACACCCACTCCCAACCGGTATGGCTTTTAAAGCAAACTTAGGGAGAAACATGATGAAGCAATGAGAACTAAACCGAAAATAAACTAGATACAATTAACTTTTTTTTTTGTTGTGTTTTTGATAAATAGAGCAAACAAGACAAGATAAATATAAACTAAACAAGACAATAAAAAAATAAAGAGATTGGAAGCGAGAGACTCCCCTTGCAGAAATCTTCTATCTCCCCAGCAACGGCGCCAGAAAACTAGCTTGATATGTGTAAAGCACACATTTGTTGGGAGATCCCAAGAGGAAGGTATGATGTAATGTAGCACCAAATTTTCCCTCAGTACGAAACCAAGGTTATCAATCCACTAGGAGTAGAAGCACTTCTGAAGGTTGTCGGTGGAGGAGTGTAGTGCGCCGCAACACCAGGGAAACCAGCACCTGACGTGGAACCTGCACACAGCACAATCAAGCTACTGTGCCCCAACGATACAGTGAGGTTGTCAATCTCACCGGTCTTGCTGAAAACACAGGGTTAAATGTATGGTGTGAAAAACAATGCTTAATTGCAGAGAATGAAAAGGAACAATTATTGCAGTAGGTTGTATTTTATCAGATGTAAAAGAATGGACCGGGGTCCACAGTTCACTAGCGGTGTCTCTCCATAAAAGATAACTAACATGCTGGGTAAACAAATTACAGCTGGGCAATTGACAAAATATTGAGCACATAACAATGCATATATATAACATGATGACTACTATGATATTCATGGGGGCATTACAACAAGATACATAGACCGTTATCAAACAACATCTATGACTAATAATCCACCTTCAGGTAGTCATCCGAGTTCCCCGTGGGTATTAAGTTGGAAGCAACAAATTATTATATTAAGTAATGTGCATAATGTAAACAACACAATTATCTGTAGACAAAACATTGTTATTTTACCCCTAATTGCAACATAAAATCCACAATCTTAGAAGTTGTTGTCACTCTCCCAGATTCAATGGAGGCATGAACCCACTATCTAGTATAAATACTCCCTCTTGGAGTTACAATCATCTACTTGGCCAAAGCATCTACTAGTAACGGAGAGCATGCAAGATCATAAATAACTTATAACATAGATTGATAATCAGCTTGACATAATATTTAATATTCATCGGATCCCAGTAAACACAACATGTACCATTACAATAAATATGATCTTGATCATGATATGCAGCTCACAAGATCTAAACATGATAGCACAAAGTGGAGAGACTACCAACTGCCATGGACCCGTAGTCCAAGAATGAACTACTCACGCATCACTCCGGAGGCGGGCATGATTATGTGGAGCCCTCCGGTGATGATTCCCCTCTCCGGCAGGGTGCCGGGAAGAGATTCTGAACCCCCCGAGCTAGCGTTGATGATGGCGGCGTCTCTGAAACTTTTCGTGGATGGAGCCTCGGGTGTCTAGGGTTTTCCCGAGAAAGTGAATAAATAGGTGAAAGGGCGGCGGCTGGAGAGGCACGTGGGCCCCACGCCACCGCACGGCGCGGCAGCAAGGGGGGCCACGCCGTGCTCTGGCGTGGCCGGCCCACGGCCCTCCTGCTCTCCCCTCTGGACACGGTCTTCGTGATGAAAAAATAGAGACTTTCGTTTTTGTTTCGTCCAATTCCGAGAATATTTCCAGAACAAATTTTCAGAAATACAAAAACAGCAGAAAACAGGAACTGACACTGTGGCATCTTGTTAATAGGTTAGTCACAGAAAATGCATAAAAATGCTATGAAGTGTATGCTCGGGAGTATAAATCATTTTCCGCCACTTAGGGCATCTCCAGTCGTCAAGCCCCCCAGGACGCAAAAACGGCGCTAAATTAGGCTCGACGGCGGCAAACGGCGCAAAATCAAAACCTGGGGTGTGCATTTTCCCAGCCGCATCCCACCCCAACACTAGGTAGTAAAAAAAATCTAACGCCGGCCGAAGCTGCCGGAGCTCGCGCACGTCGCCATGTCCTCTAGCACGACCTCCACATGGAAGCTGTCAGGGTCCCGCGCCGGCGGCCGCCTCCGCATCCACGCTAGGACGGGGACGGTATCCAGTGGAGACAGCCCGAGGACGGGGACGGGCGTGCGACCTGGGCCGTGACGGAGTGCGGCAGTGCGAGCTGGGCCGTGTCGGAGAAGAGCAGCGCCGGAGAGCTGCACGAGATGGCCGTGCAGAGCTACTGGCGGTGCCGGGATGGCGGCACGAGCTGGCCGTGTGCGTGCTGCGCCAGCCGCGTGCGCGAGCGAGCTGGGCAAGGCCGGCCGCGTGCTGCATCGTCCGCGTGCGCGAGCTGGGCCACGCCGGAGAGCTGCGTCGGCCGCGTGCGCAAGTCCCGGCCCGGCCGCGAGCATGTCTTCGTCGGCGGGAGCAGCAGGTGGTGCAGAGGACGGCGGCCGGAGGGAGCTCGCCCGGATCGACCATGGCGGCGACGTCGGGATGGACGCGACGCGAGGAAGAGCGTCCCGAGGTCGAGGAGAAACAGAAAAAACTCGCGGTTCTCGCGACGACGGAACTGGGCGGATGGGCGGCGACGCAAGGCCACGGCGGCGAGGCGCGAGCACGGCGGCGAGGAGCGAGCACGGTGGGAAAAGAAGAGAGAGAGGAAGCAGTGTTGCACGCGGTGGGAGTGGGCAAAAAGAGAGGAGAGAGAGAGGTGTGAGAGCCTGCATGTGGGCCTTTTTGCATGCAATCGCCCCCAGGCCGAATCCAGCCTGTTGGGTGTTGGCTGGGTGCGCCGGCGCTAAAACTGCGCTATTTTACTTCCTGGGGTTCCGTAGTATTTTGACGCTATTTGGCCATCCGAACCTAGAACCGAAGCTAAAAAACCTCCTGGAGGACCCGTGGGGACGACTGAGACTTAACGAGATTTCGGCGCAGCTTTTGTTGGCTGATCTTGTAACATCCATGCGGAGGCTACCATGAATTCGCTAGTCCGGCGTCGCAGCATCGACGGATCTGATATCGCCGCCATTGCCATCGTGGCCCGTCACATTCGACTCGTCCAAGGACATGCACGGCTGCACTAGCTTCCACGGACAAGAACGCTTCACGTCAGCAGTCGCAGATCGTTAGACAACGCAGGATGCACATTGCCGTCGATTTCAGCACGCCTGACGGCCGGCCGGCCGGTAGCTTCTTTCCTTGGGCCTCCTTCAGGTCCATCGGGCCAGAAAACTGACCGACGACGCCGACATAATAGTCCACGTAAGATCTGCACACAAGAGAAAAAACAAGGAGCACATGAACCCCATTCGGCCCATTAGAGTTGTCAACGAGAAAAGTCCGCGTGGACCGCCCTCGGCAAACCCTATACATTGACCAGGTCGACGTTAGTAGGGATGAAAACGGAGCGGATACGGACGAAACTGAGTGGTGCCACATTTGTTTTCATATTCTTTTGCGGAAGCGGAAACAAATACAGAAACCCCGGAAATAAATATAGAAACAAATATTGTCGGAAACAGATACAGACCGAATACGGTACAGAGACGGCAGATATTTACCGGAACCGAGAGACACCTTAAATAATTAAGGAAAAACCAAGCAAATCAACAAACTTGTCAAGTTTTTAAGATGAAATAAAATTGTAAGGAGATATCCTGATTATATAATATGGTGTGCAAGATTAAAAATATCTATTACCATCCCTATCGCTAGTATAACGTTGAAATGGAGTACTGAGACCGATCCGAGGGAGAGATGATATGCGAATACATAGGTCATAAACATGGTAGCTTTAGATTATTTTCATTTTTATTCATCTCTTGGGTTGTGCCTAAATTTTCTCACCAGAATTTATGTGCCATGTTGGATTTGGAAATGACCATGTAACAAAAACGGAAAGTTCCGTATTACCGGAAACGGAATTTCCGTTTCCACAGTCGTTCCGCCGGAATACGCTGTTCCGTTTCCGTTTCCGTTTCCGTTTCCGCATAAAAGTTTCCGTTTCTGTTTCCGTTTTGCAAAATTCCTTTTCCGTTTCCGTATTTCCATTCTGTATCCATTTTTTTGCGGAGAAGTCGGAAATATTCCGTACCGTTTTCATCCCTAGACGTTAGGCCAGCGTCGCACACCCCTTCGAGGGCCGGCCCAATAAAGTAATACGTCAAGTTTTCACTTTCTGGGCTTTTCGGTACTTTTCTTTTTTCCTTTTTTAGCTGATTCTTTCTTCTTTTTCGTTTTTTTCTGTTTTTTTCTTTTTTGGCTATTTTTTCTGTTTTCTTTTTAGAATTTTTTTTGAAAGTTTGACTCTATTGAAAAGTGTTAAAATTTAAAAATGTTCAGATTTAAAAATTGTTCATATTTGAATATTGTTTAGATGTGAAAAATGTTCTTTTTTAAAAATCTTTCAATGTGTGTAATTTTCGTTTTAATTTTTTTGGATGTTTCTTTTTTCTTTCAGTTTCTTTTTATTAGACATTATGTATTTAATTTGAATTTTGCATTTTTGAAAATCTTTAAATTTTTTAAAATGTTCATATTCGTGAAAATTTCATGTATTAAAATCGTTAAAAAAAACCCTAAATTTTCACTTTTGAACATTGTCAAAATTATTTCCGTTCATAGACTTTTTATGATCGCCTTTTAAAGTCGTTCCAAAATAATTTTCGTTCAAATATCTATTTTGTTCACTTTTTGAAAATCGTTGAAAAATAATTCCGTTCACAATCTTTTTTTGTTCACCATTTAAAATCGTTTAAAAATAGTTTTCGTTCAAATACCAATTTTTGTTCACCTTTTGAAAATCATTCAAAAATAATTTCCGTTCACATACTTTTTCTGTTTGCTTTTGAAATCGCTCAAAAATAATTTCCGTTCAAATACCTATTTTTGTTCATTGTTTTGAAAATCGTTCAAAAATAAATTTCGTTCACACACTTTTTCTGTTCGCCTTTTAAAATCGTTCAAAAACAGTTTTTGTTCAAATACCTATTAATATGTTCACCTTTTTTGAACGTTCAAAAATAGTTTCCGCTCACAGATTTTTTCTGTTCGCCTTTTAAAATCGTTCAAAAATAATTTCCGTTGAAATACCTATATGGTTCTCTTTTTTGAAAATCATTCAAAAACAATTCCGTTCACATACTTTTTCTGTTCGCTTTTTAAAATCGTTCTAAAATAGTTTTCATCCAAATACCTATTTTGTTCACTTTTCTGAAAATCGTTCAAAAATGTAGAGAAAATGTTTTGTTCAAATCCGCATGTATCTACACATGAAGACGTGTATTGTGAGGAGTATTAACACGTTTAAACCTAGGTTACAAGATTATCTCGTATATAACCATCGAAACAAAAAAGTTGCAACTTGAAAGTTGTGTGAAACATTGACATTAACCTACTCGTTAAAGGATATTTCAAACGATGGACCGAGTGCGACAAATTTGATAAAAAAATGTCTAAAAATATTTCGAATATCGATTCAAAATTAAGAAGTTACAATGGACGAAACTCGAAATCGAGTATGGAAATGGAACCTATCCGTTGACACGCATAAATTTTGTGTACACTTTATTTTAAATTCAAATATATTTTAAAACGAGAAAGAAACATGATGCAAATAAAAATAGTATTGGTAAGAAGCAGCGAACCAGTGAACCTGTAGAAGCGAACCACCATGCGGAAACAGCGAACCACCACAGGGGGAAAAAGGAAAACAGTGGCGCGCTGAATAAAGCGAGTACATGGGCCAGGCCCACGACACCAGCGGGGTATGCGACTACTTCCTATCATCGCACGGGTCGATGTATAGAGGATCCCCCGCCCTCGCCCATTGGTGAACTGTATGCATCTCGCATTCTCGCCCATAATGAAAGAAGTCTATGTCAAACCCTATGTATCGGGTTTCGTCTACTAACCACCCATATATTTGTTTTGGCGCAAATTACCCCCCTGTGTATCAAATACCGGGAAATTTACCCTCCAGCTCCTAATGAGCGGTTTTGGAGTATGCTGACATGGCCGAGCCGCACGCAACCGGATGGCCGAGCCGCACCTGGTCGGCACCTGGTATATATGACTAACGCCGCTCGAGGAGGAAATCATCCTCGACCTACGCCGCTCCGCGCGTCGCCGCGACGTCGGTGTCCACCCTCTCTGTCGCGCCGTCGACGGGCATGAGATCTTCACCGCTGCGACGTCCCTCCACCCTGCCCGCCCCGCTCTTCAACGCCGTTGCGACCACGAACTCTGTTCAAGACCGCGGCAGCGGCGGCGTCTCTACCTCCTCGACGGTGGTGACGGTTGCAGCTGACGTTGAAAATCAGCGGCTGAAATTGTGACCACAACTTCAGCAGTGATGAGCAGGTATGTTGCCTCAACCCTTCTTCTGCTTCGGATCGGGCGCCCTGCTTGAGCCGGAGGTCGTTTTAGTTAGGCTTTTGTGGAGCTTTTGTGTGTCCAATTAGGGTATGGATTTGACGTTCTGGGTTGTTTAGGTTAATAGGATGGTGATCAAGAAGGCCATAGACATGTTTTTAGAATGATTTTTCACCGATTTGGGTAGGTACCAAGGTTTGGCACTGTGAAAGGAGAGGTTTTTGATAGTTCAGACTTGTAAAATTCAGTACTGTTGCTAAAAAAACGAAATTTTGTTCATTATATGTAGGATGGAGTCTTTGTCCGTTTGATTCTATTTCCGTGGGCGAATCATATGGTCTGATGATGAGAAGCAATGGAACTACATTGGGGGAAGGAGGGGCAGTTCAGCTGTTCCAATTGCAGGTATGTCCGTATCAGAATTGAAGAAGCATCTGTCTGATCATGTAATGATCACAGAGGAAGATCTGGAGGAAACCACTCTTTGTTGGAGACTAGTTGAAAAGGAGAACAGTTATATGTGCAGTCTTCTTGACAACACAACAGTCAAGAGTATGGCTGCGCATGTCTCTCGAGAAGAGGATGGTTTTGTTGAGATCTTTGCACGAATGCCAGACAATGCCACGTTTGATAGTTCAGATGAAGAAGATCCAATGCAGCATGAGCAGCAAGAAGAGCATCAGGTTCAGCATGAGCAGCAAGAAGAGCATCAGGTTCAGCATGAGCACCAAGAAGAGGAGCAGGTTCAACATGAGCAGCAAGAAGAGGAGCAGGTTCAGCATGAGCAACAAGAAGAGCAGCAAGCAGAGCAGCTAGAATGGCATCAACAGGAGAATGTGCAGCAGCAAGAAGGGCATCTAATTGAACAAGAACAGCTAGAATGGTATGCATTTGATGTGCAGCAGCAAGAAGGAAATTAAATTGAGGCAGATCAACAAGAAGGTGATGATCAAGTTCAGACCAACGTGCCAAGTAAATTGCCAGTTGTGAGGGCAGCAGTACATGTGCAGGATAAAGGCAAGGGAATTGCAGAACCAGAAGATGGTGAAGACAGTTCAGACAGTGACTATGATGGTTTGCATGAGGTAGATGATACGTCTCCAACGTATCCATAATTTCTGTTGTTCCATGCTTATATTATACCATTTGTTACATGTTTTATATACACTTCATATAACTTTTATGCATTTTCTGGGACTAACCTATTAACAAGATGCCACAGTGCCAGTTCCCTGTTTTCTGCTGTTTTTGGTTTCAGAAAGTTAATTCTGGAAATATTCTCGGAATTGCACGAAACAAAAGGCCAAGTCCCTATTTTTCCAACACGTACACGGAGTCCGAAGGAGAGACGAAGGGGAGACACGAGGTGGCCAAACCACAGGCCGGCACGGCAGGGGGCCCACCGCGCCGCCTGGTGGTTTGGGCCCCTCGGGGGTCCGCCGACATCACCCCTTCGCCTATTTATTCCCCGAGACGTGAAAACCCTAAACACCGAGCCTTTCATCCAGAACATATTCGCTGCCGCCGCCGTCGTCAACCCTAACTCGGGGGGTTCTGAAGCTCTTCCCGGCACCCTGCCGGAGAGGGGAATCATCACCGGAGGGCTCTACATCGCCATGCCCGCCTCCGGAGTGATGCGTGAGTAGTTCATCCTTGGACTATGGGTCCATAGCAGTAGCTAGATGGTTGTCTTCTCCACTTGTGCCATCATGTTTAGATCTTGTGAGCAGCCTATCATGATCAAGATCATCTTATTGTAATGCTACATGTTGTGTTTGCTGGGATCTGACTTATATTGATACCTATGTGGAGCTGAATATTATATTATCATGTCTATGTCATTTGTGATCTTGCATGCTCTCCGTTACTTGTTGAAGCCTTGGCCAAGTGAATACTTGTGACTCCAAGAGAGGGTATTTATGCATGATAGTTGGGTTCAATCTCTATTTAACCTGGGATAGTGACAGCAAGTTCTAAAGTTGTAGATGTGTTGTTGCCACTAGGGGTAAAACAGCAATGCTTTATTCAAGGATGAATGTATTGTTTATATTACGCACATTACTTAATGCAATTGTCTGTTGCTTGCAACTTAATACTGGAAGGGGTACGGATGTTAACCGGAAGGTGGACTATTTAGGCATAGATGCATGCTGGATAGCGGTTTATGTACTTTGTCGTAATACCCAAATGAATCTCATAGTAGACACCACAACTCGCACATGCATGTTATATGCACTTATCAATTGTCAATTGCCCAGCTGTAATTTGTTTACCCAGCATGTTAGTTATCTTATTGGAGAGACACCACTAGTGAACTGTGGACACCGGTCCATTATTTTACATCTGAAATACAATCTACTGCAATCATTGTTCTCTACTGTTTTATGCAAACAAACATCATCTTCCATACGATACGTTTAACCCTTTGTTTTCAGCAAGCCGGTGAGATTGACAACCTCACTGTTAAGTTGGGGCAAAGTAATTTGATTGTGTTGTGCAGGTTCCACGTTGGCACCGGAATCCCTGGTGTTGCGCCGCACTACACTCCTTCACCAACACCTTCGAAGCAACCTCGTTTTCCTACTGGTTCGATAAACCTTGGTTTCATACTGAGGGAAAACTTGCTGCTGCACTCATCATACCTTCCTCTTGGGGTTCCCAACTGACGTGTGACGTTACAAGCATCAAGCATACTTTCTGGCGCTGTTGCCGGGGAGATATTCCCTCATCAGTAGATAGTGATGATAGCAGTGCTGAAGATGAAGAGGCTGTTTCTTACAGAAAACAAGCACAAGAGCTGAGGAAGAGAGTGAGGAGCAAAATGCTTGGAGAGGAAGAGCTTGCCTGAAGAATTCATTGTTCCAGAAAATATCACAGAACAGGAAGAAGATGGGAGTGACTGCTTTGTCAGCCTAATTGCGTCAGACAAGGGCTCGGCGGAGTACCTCACTCGTGCAGTGGCAGACCTGAAGCCGTCGACGACAGCAGCATCGAGCTCCACCAGCCCCTGCAGCTGCCAATCGCCCTCTTGATGGCCCTTCACGTAGTTACCTGCGTGAAACGTAAATGGGTTAGGTTGAGACTCCAAGTGCAGAGTGTGTAGTAAGTGGAAGACGTGTTTTCCCCACGAGGGTGACTCGAGGGTTTAATATCGAACTCTCGGGGAATCAGTAGTGAAAGATTTATGTTCCTATCCTTCTTTTTGGTCACCTACAAAACAATGTTAAAAATGTTTTGGTCCTCAACCTCACATGTGGTTGTTAAGCACAAGGTGTAAGAATGATATCAATATAATTATGCAATGCAAACAAGAAATAAATATGCAATGGTGGTAAATAAAAATGCAAGGATGATGATAACAATAATAAATGATATTTTTGAGTTTTTAATGATGTATGCAAGATGTAAAAGTGTTTTTGTATTTTCAGATTTAATAATGGCAGAAAATGTAAAAGTGGTAAAAGTTGTTGGAAAGGTGTTTCTTATGATTAAAAATGGACTGGGGTTCATGGTTTCACAAATGCACTATCTCTTTAATAAAGTGGTAGACAATGGAACACTAGAGTTGACATATGAGATTGCAACACAAAAGTTTAGTGACAAGTTACTAATTATATGGGCATCACGTCCTAACATAGAGACCTTTTGATTATTAGTCTCACTTATACTCCACCAAGATGCGAACTAAATCATAACACCTCAGTAATTAAGATAAGTCAGAGTATAGCTTTAAGTATCATGACATGAAGTTAAAATAAGAACATGTTAGATCTAGTCATGGATTAGTGGCAATGGTCACTCCCACATCTACGGTAACATGGTATTTTTTTTATCCCTAGTGAGGCAACAAAGTAAGGTAAACATACCCAAGTGGATCGCAGAACTTTCTCTCACGTTCACTGCACTAGCCACCCCCCGTTATTCCAACTAATGCACACATCACCCCACACACACTCTCATAAACATGCTTGATCATAACAAGTGAATAAGAACGGGGTACATAATATGCATCTATATTCATAACTGAAACAAAACATTTGCAATCTCAAACATATATTAACCCATAAAAAGATCCACCACATAGGTATTACAAAGATGACCGTAATCATGTTCAGCAGCTCATACGGTGCTAATTAGTGAAGCTCTAAGAAAGGAGAGATACATAAGTTACTTCCACAAACCCATAGTCCAGAGGTGGACAAATCCCTCTTCATCATGGAGACGGTGGAGAAGTCGATGGAGAAGATGGAGACCACGCCGGCAGCGTCCCGCCGGAGTTTTCCCCCTCCAATTTGCAGCTCCAGATATCTCTTTCAGTGTTTCTGTGTTTCGGCAATGCTCCTTCCAGAGAACGTCGGGGGACTATTATTATAGGTATTTTTAGATCACGACTAGGTCGGTGGAGAAAAGATCGACGGCAACGGAGTGTCAAGGCCCCACTTGAGGGGTCCCATGCGGCCAGGTAAGGGGGCCGCGTGGGCCCACCTCTTTTGGGCCTCGGGGCTCCGTTTGTTTGCTTCCTTCGCCCCCAAGTCTTCTTCCTTCCAAATATTAACGCTCGTAATTTTGCAGGTCATTTGGACGTCGTTTGGATCCCTGAAACATTAAAGGAAAGAAATAGGGGTTTCTGCCTGCGCAGGGTTAATTCCATAAAAATAGGAAATAAATATAATATTCCCAAAAATCATTATAAAACATTAATATAACCCTTATATGATGCAAATATGATTGGAATATAAATAATATAGTGCAAAGTTCATGTATGCATTTTACATGCATCACCTCTGCACCCCCATGCCACCGCAGCAACAGCTCCGTGCCTCTGCGCCTGCACTCCGTCCTCGGACGGAGGAGATCGAGCATGGACCGAGGCTCAAAGAGCTCAATGTGATCCGCCCCCGCCATATCCAGCAACGCCGCCGCCGCCTCCTCCAGCTCCTTGCCTTCTTGCTGTCGCCGGCAGAAGAACCCACCGCCGCTCAACCTCCATCGTAGATGAACTAGGGTTTCTTCGTAGAGGGTGGAAGCGGCTGGACGATTTGGATGCTCTCCTACGATTGACCGGCCGGAGATGGTTGCGTCGGAGTTGGGCACTGCCGGCCGGCGCTGACACGGCGAAGATGGGCGGAGAGGGGAGGAAAGCGGCGGAGAAAGGGGAAAGTGGTGGAGACGAAAGATAAGGGGGCTATTTGACCCTGAGCTGGCCAAACCGCCTTTCCTACGTGGCCAAAACCAGGCTCCAAAACCGCTCATTAGGAGCTGGGGGGGGGGGGTGGGGGGGGTAATTTGCGCCAAAACAAACATATGGGGGGTTAGTAGACGAAACCCGATACATAGGGGGTGATATAGACTTCTTTCCCCATAATCATCTCCTGCCTTCGAATCGATCGTCTGACTGCAGACCATGGCGACTTTGTTGCGCTGGGCCAGCAACCAGCAGAAGTGAGATCACACGATCAAGGCGGTGGATGCGGTTTCCTCATCTGGGAAAGATTTTTCCGCAGAGTTCGCTCGATGTCGTGTCCTCTTCCTCTAGCTCTACTCTCGATCGAGTGCGCCGCCCGACCCGGGTCAGTTCTTGATGCCTCACTGGCTGGGAGAGCCTGGCGGCAGCAAAGTATCACATCCACAAACGTTCTAGTGCCATAACTCGATGTAGCAGGATTGCAGGAACCATTTTCAGTCCAGCTCGTCCTGCCGCCAGCCTACTGCCTCTGCAATGTAGTACTCCTAGACACCTGCGCTGCGTGTATATAATCGTCTTAATCCGCGTCCTGAACTCACTACTCCGCCTACGCCACAAGTAGCTAGGTAGCCTCCCGATGTGTATTCCTATTTTCCTGTACTTCTCTGGCACCGATATACTTGCTGCGTGCGTGCCGTGCCTGTACCGAATCATGGAATTAAACTGCAATGCAATACAGTAATTCATAGCCTAGCCTTCGTGATTACTCCTATAATCCCGTAGGGTTCCCGAATTCGGAGTGGACATGCGATCGAGCGTGGTCCTCCAGGGAGATCGCGCGCCACCTGCAAACTGCAACCGATCGATCATGGCACCAGCAGGCAGCAGCGATCGAGATGCTGCTGGCGAAATCTGCTGCAGCAGCCGGTCAGGCTGTGCTGGCTGCGGCATGCAAAGCAGTGCCGCAGTGCCAGCGACTGGCAGTTCGCACCAATGGCGCCCAGTGCTTTCAACACCCTCCTGTACCTCCTGGAAGCGGGCTCCGCTTTTGCAGCCCAAATCAGATCATCGCCTAGGGCTTTGGCTCTAGCCAGCCAGTGCAAAAGTAGCTTTGGACGGAGGATCCTGTTCCTATCATCGCAAACAGCATATACTGCATCTGCTTGCGCTGCATCTAGTCTAGCGTAGTGGATCGATCTTTGCATGTCGAGAGCAAGTTTTCTGCCGGTTCTAGTAGTACTGCTCACCATGCATGTGTACCATGTGGCTCTGTGCATGTGCATTTTTGGCAAAGTTTTGTCAATTCGTGGCTTAATTTAAGAGTACCCATAGATCTGACAAATGGCATTATTGTCCTGGATAATTCGTACTTGTAGCGTGCAAATGGAGCTCCAAAGGAAAAGATGCATTGAACTGCATAGATAGGCGAATCTGAAATGCATATAGCAGCATTGCAACGTGAATCTGCCGCATTGATCGGCCACATATCTCTCAGCTGGCTGCTGTACTGCCCCACGCAAAAGAGGAAAGCGCTGGAGGCATCTTTGTACCGGCCACAACAAGGCTGCAGCGTTGTGAGCCATGGCATCACACATGCATATCTTCCTCTCTCTCCCTCCCATCATTTTCTCGCAATTTATGTCACTGTAGTAGTTGTAGCGGTAGGATTACAAATTATAGGCCCAATCATTTTCTGCAAGGCAGGATCCAAACGCGCAGACCTGGAAGTACGTCGCGTGCATGCATGGCCAAATGCAGCAATGGAAACAGAGCATCGAGTGCTGGTCTCGTACTTGAGAGGATCCTCCCCTCTTCAATGAACTCTTGCTCTACTCCACTGCACAGTCCCAGTCTAATTAAGCGATGATTTTTTTTCATGATTTTTATTTTCTGCCCCCAATTACCTCTTTTCCTCTATTTAAATGTGAAAGAGGGTAAATTTCAAACCTAAACTGAAGTGACGGCAGGAAATCTACACCCAAGCTTCCTGCTGCGGCGGGATCGGAGGCGAAACCATCACATCAGAATGAGATTCACCTGCGCTGCGCCGTGCATGATGTCTCATCAAAATTTGATGGTGCTGTCTGTGTACCTACTACCCAGGCATGCATGCAGTGGCACTGGTGTGTCTCTTGCATGCTCCTTTCTCGTGAACCACACATGATGCACTGCACGTCGTATCAGGTCAAAGGTATACGTTTCTGACTGCCATGAGAGATTGATATATGCATTTATTTATACATGTACAAATATGCTTAATTTGGCCTTTTCTTTTTTGCATCGGAGGAAATGATCTTGTTTGAATTGTTTCTTGGCTTCTTCTAAAGTGGACAAATATCAAGATATAAAAATCTTACTGTACAGCGGGGGTGCTACATTATCTTTATGAAGGTGAAGATAAAAAAAAAAAAGGTGGCAACCATTGGTACGTTTTCTCTTTTCAGTACGTGACAAGAATGAGATTTCTTTTTTTTTTCCATAGTAAGTTCTTCCATAGTGCATTTGGTGTGCCGCATTTTTCTTAGGAAAAGTATAGTAGTCACCCAGGGATCCGAGCTTCCCATCCTCCGGGTCCCATACCAACCACGTGTCCATTCTTTTCTGTCCACAATCCCGCTTTTGCTACGGTAGCAAAAAAATATCCCGATTTTTGCTACATGTAGCAAAAACTTTTCGGTCCAAAAAATAGTCCCCCAGAGCCCATTTTTGCTACGGTAGCAAAAAAAAGTCTCATTTTTTGCCACATGAAGCAATATAACTTTTATTTTTGCTATTATTGTTATCTGGTTTTGCTACAATAGATCAAAAAATTTGATACTATATATATCTCCGGCGAGGTCTCCGGCGATGTCTCCGGCGGGAGTCTCCGGCGATGTCTCCGGCGAAGTTGATTTTGCTACAATAGATCAAAAAATTTGCTACTATTGTTATCTGGTTTTGTTACAATAGATCAAAAAATTTGCTACTATATCTCCGGCGAGGTCTCCGGCGAGAGTCACCGGCGATGTCTCCGGCGAAGTTGATTTTGCTACAATCGAACTTTTTTTTGCTACAATAGCATAAACTTTTTGCTACCACGTGTCCGGCGAGGTATCCGGTGAGGTCTCCGGCGAGGCCAGAATTTTTCCTTTCATGTTCTGTGTACGAACTATTTTTTGCTACAATGCAGCAAAAGTGGGACGATTTTGCTACAATAGCAACTTTTTGTTGCTACAAAATCTCCGGCGAGGTCTCCGGTGAGGTCTCCGGCGAAGTCAGTCTTTTATTTTTCTGTATTTCTAAGCGAACCGTTTTTTACTGCATAGTAGCAAAAGCGGGCGATTATTTGCTACACCGTAGCAAAAGCGTGATTTGGTGGGATTTGGGATAAGAGAGGAGGACACGTGTTGGCAGGAGGACCCGGGTGATCTTTTCCCCATATCCCCCGGGGACGCCTAGTCTCCTCCTTTTTCTTATCACCATGAAGACAAAGAAAAAGTATACGGCTGTACGTCTTCGATTTTGAGAGAGAAAGAATGGGGTTGCTACGGGACAAGAAATGGAGAACCGACGAGCAGACCGTCTGGGCCCACCTGGCAGTAGCGCCACCACCATGTGCCGTGTACTCGGGCACGTGAACTACTCGTACTACGGCCCACCTGTCTGTCTGACTGACGAGTGAGACGATCGTCGCTGGTCTTCTTCCTCGAGCCGGGGGCTATAAAGCCAGCACCCCGGGCGGAGACAGCTGGTCTTCGTCTCGCCACCACCAACCGGATCAAGCCAGCCGCCAGCAAGCGCACGCACGCACCACCGCTTGCTCGGCGTCTTGCTCTCTCCCACTCCCAGTCCCATCCCATGGCGACCAGCACGCCCTACTTCCTCTGGCCCGCCACGCAGCCGTCCTCCGCCGCCGCCGCGCACGACGTCTTCGAGTTCAACGCTCCGGAGGAGACGGCGCCCGCGGCCATGCACGCGCCGGAGCTCGCCGAGGCGGTGGCGCGTCCGCGGCTGCGCCGGCTGGCGCCGTCCGGCTCCGGCTCGGGGAGGCGGCAGCAGCAGCAGCAGCAGGGGTCCACTGGCGGGAACGGGACGCCCAAGAAGCCCCCGCAGCGCGGCCTCGGCGTGGCGGAGCTCGAGCGCCTGCGCTGCGGCGGCGTCGACCCTCTCCAGGACCTCAACGTCGCCGCCGCGGCCGCCATGCTCGAGGCCGCCGTAACCGCGCAGATCAACCCCGTCCTCCTGCACCACCACCAGCAGCACCAGCAGCAGGACCACGTGCCGGCGTTCGACGCGGCCACCGGCGCGCGCTACTACTCGCCCCTCCTCGTCCAGCCGCCGCCCCCGCAGGCGCCGCAGCAGGGCCCCGTCCGCTACGTCCACGGCGGCAACATGGCGCCGGAGCAGCAGTACTTCGTGGACCGCTGGGGCCGCGTGGGGGGCTTCGTCCAGGCCGGCAATGCCGGCGGCGCGGGAGCAGGCCTCATGCAGCAGCTGCAGGGAACGGGGCAAGAGCAACCTTCAAGCCAAAACACCATCTGGCGTCCGGCGACCTCCTCCCCCTCCTGCCTCCACGCTGCCCACCGCTGCGACCTCTGCTCCAAGGTACGTACTCCATTGGCCGCTAACGTTCAAGAACACCTGTTAGCTGTATTTGCTCTCCGTTTCGTCGTGCTTGTGCTGTAATAATTGCGCTAATTGATCAATCTTGTCTTCCTCCCGGGGCGCCCGTGTGGTCTTCGCCTATGAAGACGATTAGAGCCTTGTCAGAGAGAGCTTCACGGGCCCCTGCCGCCATCGCCCCTGCAGCCACCACCATGTCTGACTACTCCCTCTACGATCTCGCTGCCGCCATGACCGCCGCTCGCAAGGTACGTACATGCATCGACACGTTCGCGAAGATTGACGCTTGCAAAGCTGCAATCTTAATTCTTGAATTGTCATCACCGAATGTAACTCACGACCGTGTTGCTTCCGACGACTGCAGGAAACGGCCGGTCTCGACGCGTCCTCGTCGCGGGACGCGGCTAGGAAGGAGGTGAGGGAGATCGAGTTCTTCCCGACGAGCACCGCCAGCCACGCTGCCGACGAGTCCGAGTTCGCGACGGCCATGCGCCGGGCGCCGCCCTTCTCCAACTCCTCCTCCTCGCCCGGCGTCGGTGGCTACGCCGCGCCCCTGGACCTGTCGCTGAGGCTGTAGGGTTTTTGATCGTTCTCAGTCTGTTCCCGTTGATGGATGGATGCACTGATTTCTTGGGGGTTTTGATTCCGTAGATCTCGTGCTGCTATTTTCGGTGCTAATTCGCGAAAACCTTGTGGATTTGAGATGAGATCGGTGCACACGTTTTGCGGCATTGCGTTTTGGTCGTTCTAGCTTGGTTAATTTTCATCTCTGTCGAGTTGCTAGTACGAGGAGTAATTCTGTGATCTGTGTGGTGAGGATGGGATATGCTCAAAACCTTTTCAGTGGAGCAAATGTTTATGGTGCAATATTTTTCAAAACGTCATGATTATTTTTCTCTTTTTGGAATTTTGATTTACTAGCTTGCGGTTCAGTGTACCACGTGCTAGCGTCCAAAGGAACAGCTTCTCTTTTGTCATTACTGAAACCAGTCGACTGCAAGTTTTCTTGAGAAAGAAACAATACAGGAAGACTAGCACTGTTCTTGCCATGGCCAATACGTACGTGTCCTCAAAATGCGATCGTACTTTAGAGCATGTTCACCCGGGGCCTCTAAAGGATCCCAAAGGCCCTTTGGGGACCGGACACCAACAACGCCCACCAGCGGCACCTCCAAAGGCTCGTCCCGAGCGATTTTGTGTCCGGCACCCCTAATAGGGCCTCCATGGCATAAAGCTTCCCCGGGCTTTCTTTTCTTTACTTCACAGAGCACTAGTATAGGCATCAGCCTTCCCGCAGGCATAACCAGAAGAATTGTGAGAAATAAGTCAAGCTATTTTGGAGTTTTATCAACAATTTGCCAGACAAAATTGGGAGAAGCTCATCCGCTAGAAATGCCAAAAAACTTCCGAGAATGAGTTGGTTTGGGGTATTTCTTTCGTTTCTTTGTTTGTTTCATCGTTCTGTTTCTTTGCCTTGGCACTGATCCTCGTCTTTGTTGCATAGAACGACGGTTGAAACTTCCAGGAAAAAACTGGGGGTGCCGGACATCTCCTCGGGCATGGCCCTGACAGCGCTTCCGCCCGTCATACACACGACGCGTCGCGCCCAATTCCCCTTCCTCAACATTGCCGCCCCCGACTCCAAAATTCGCAATCTTCCCTCCATTTCCCAAACCCTCGCGCCGCCGCCGCGACCTCCTCACCTTCCGCCACCATGCCGCCCAAGCCCATCGGCCTCGCGAAACCCAAGGGACGCAAGCCGCCGGCGTCGTCGCAGCCGAAGAAGAAGCCGATGAAGCGGGAGCAGCAGGAGCTTTCGTTGCCGGCGGCCATGAGCCAGTCCCAGCTCCGCGCCGCCGCTTCCCTGCTACGGCAACAACGACGAGTCAAGGCGAAGGACAAGACGGCTGATCTTTCGTCGCCGAACGACAACGCCGCCGAGATGTTGATCGCCATGAGCCAAAGCAGCTCTAGCCTAGCAGCATCCATCGGCAGGTTTGTCGGGTCAACGTCTGTCCCGGCCTTCTTCGACGGCACCTCCGGCTACCCGTCGCAGGTGTCGCGGTTTTCCCCCGAAGAGCCGACCATCGATCTGAACGCCGCGTCATTGTTCAGCGAATCGATGACGTTGCGGCGGACACCTACGACGAGCCAAGACGCGACTGCTTCCCGTGGCCTTTTCTTCGGCGACCAACTCGGCCATGTGAGTGCTATTTATAATCCTGATCTCCCTCATTTATTGTGTTTCCCGGCCGATTGTTTGTTGGGCGCAGTTATTGTGAGCGGCCGGATGCAAATTGTTGTTTTGTTCATTAATTGCCGACGATGCAAATTGTGGTTTTTGCTGGGTAGGACGCTGGCGCCTCGTTCATGGCTTCAGTCATCGACGACGGTACAACCTACGCCGCCAGTGCCTACGCTGAGACAGAACAGTTCGGCCAGGGCGATGAAGAGGATGCCGGCGAGGGCCGGGAAGGGGATGCCAGCCAGGGCCAGGAAGGGGAGGTCGAAGAAGAAGAGGATGGCGATGAAGAGGATGGCGTTCGGAAGCCTGGAAACAGAGGCAAGACTTGGTGCGCGACTGAGGACGTCTTGTTGGCCCAGGCGTGGATGAACGTGAGCATGTGCGGCGAGACGGACGCCAACCAAAGGAAGAAGGCCTACTGGATACGCATTCAGAAGGACTACACCGAAAGAAGGTCGTATCCTCCTCATGAAGATTTGCCTAACCGCAATGCCAAATCGGTTGAGAGCCGTTGGGGCGTCATCTCGGCTCTCACTACCAAGTTTCACCATTGCAATGAGCAAATCTTGCAAAGAGATGAGAGTGGCAAGAACGATGCCGACAAGGTTAGCCGATCATCTTAACTTGTAACCCATCATGTTTACATGCATACTTGACTTGGCCTTTGTTTGTGTAGCTCAAGAACGCCAAGTACTTGTACCTTGACTTGGAGTCGGATGGCAAGAAGCCATACAAGTTCATGCACGTTTGGGAGGTGGTTAAAGGTTGCCCGAAATGGAAGAGCCATATAAAAGATGATCGCACCGCCGAGGGAGATGAAAGAAACCTGCCGGCTGCTAGCGCCGAGCGTCCCGAGATGGGAGTGAAGGCGTGCAAGGCGGCCGCCAGGGCTGGCAAGAAGCTAGGGGCCTCGGGCGCCGCAGGCAGCATCCAAGAGTCGGTGAAGCTATACATTGCCGAGGTGGCCGCGTCGACTGACGAGAAGAAGAAGCTACAAGCCAAGTCCGACGAGAAGTGGACGCTCTACTTCAAGATGCAGGAGACCAAGCTCAAGAACCAAGAGAAGAAGGAGGAGCGTCTCTTCATGGCCACGAACACGACCAGCATGAGCCCCAACCAGAAGGCCTACTTCGTGTCCAAACGGAGGCGCATCCAGGCTGAGAAGGCGGCGGCCGAAGCGGCGGAGCTCGAGGGATCCAACGAGGATGGCGAGGAAGAAGTTGAGGAGGAGGCCGCCGCATGATCGGCATGAAGCATTGCGCCAGGGAGGCGCCCTTTTGATGGTCGGCCTTGGAGACTTGTTCTCCGGCGCGGTCAATCCTTTTTTGATGGCCGGCGTTGGAGATTGTTCTCCGGCGCGGTCGAAACTATGCCAAGTCTATGACTTGTTCTCCGGCGTGGCAAAACTATTTGATTGCCGACATCATTTGAGACATTTTTATTAATGCATGCACCGCCGTCCTGTTCCTCATTTGTGTTGTTCATCGGCAGCGACCACGGCATGCCCGCAAGGTGTTCGACAGTTCGCTCTAATTTTGGGCCGTTTGGGGGGTAGGCCTTTGGGGAGTGCCGCTGTAGGCGGCCTCTAAATGTTGACCGGACACATGTCCGGCACCCCCAAAGGAGGCCCAATTGGGGGTGCCGGACACACATTTGGAGGCCCCCGGTGGAGATGCTCTTAGTCGTGGAGCGCAAGGTCTAACTACTGAGGAAATAGATCAACGCACTGATCAAGGAACAAGGCTGCTGCCTGCTGCTGTGCATTTGGCCGGTAGAATTGACGGAAACAGAATTGGGACCAGCCGCAGCACAGCGAAGGCGCCAATGTACTCCATTTTGTTTTAAATTTTATGATTTCCATTTGTCCATTTTTCGATGTATCTATATACATATACTATGTAACATGTCTAATACATGCAAATGTGCACAAATAAAACTCATCTAATTTGAACATAGAGAGCAATTCTCTGCTCGTATTGTCCCATCGCCACCTTACACCCTCATTCCAAGCTCGCTCCTCCGGTCCTCCCACCGAAAAAAGCATTTTTTTTTCTCGCACGTTCCTCGCCCCCCATGGCGGCTGCGCGTGGCACCAGCGCCTCCTCCTCGTTTTGTCCCTCTCCTCCCCCTCCCCCTCCCCCTCATCTCCGTCGTTGGCAATGGCCGTTGGGCGCGGCCCAGTTTGCGCCGTCGGTGGGGGCTTGTCCTTCCCCACGCCATGAATGGAGGAGGCGGGGTTTCTCTGACCTGGCGGCGGTGCAGCTTGGGCGGTGGTGGTCGGCTCTGGCCGAGAGACTGGGCGGCGCTAGCGGAACTGCCGGGCGGTGCAGGGAGGTGTATGGTGTCACGAGGCAGCTCGTCTTGGGCCTCGGTTGCCCAGATCGGGGCCCTACGGGGCCATCTGGGTTGGAACATGCACGCCCGATCTGCATCGCGATTAAGCGGTAGTGCGAGGTAGGAGGTGCAGGAGCAGTGACAACAACGACCGGCCGGTTGCAGCGTGGCAGCGGGCTACACGGGCCTGACCTAGGCCTGGCCGGACCCTGGTAGGACCGGTCTGCCCTCGAGGGGGCATTACAGGCCTGATGGGTCTGGCCGGACCCTGGTAGGACTGGTCTGCCCTCGAGGGGGCATTACAGGCCTGATGGGTCTGGCCAGACCTTACAGGGACTGGTGTGCTCTGCGGCCGCTTCCGGCCGACTACTGCATTTGGCGGTGGAGGTAGTTCCCTCACGCGTGGTCGCGGTTCCGCTGTACCAAGTACAACCTACTCTTCGCCCATGTCTTCCTGATCTCGTTACGGTGGCTTCGTTGAGACGACGATGGTGGTCGCACATTGATACGTCCAAAACGTATCTACTTTCCCGAACACTTTTGCTATTGTTTTACCTCTAACTTGTGTGTTTTGAATACAACTAATGCGGACTAACGCTGTTTTCAGCAGAATTGCCCTGGTGTCTTGTTTTTGTGCAGAAAGTCAACTTTCGGGAAAAACACCAGAAAAGATCGCAAACCTCCTATTTTACCAGAAGACTCACGGAGCCAGAAGGGGAGTCGAGATGGGCCACGAGTGGCCCAAACCACAGGTGGCGCGGCCAAGGGGCCCACCGCGCCAGCCATGAGGAGGGCGACTCGGACACCTCCCCGAGCCCCCTTTCGACTACTTAACCCTCTCTGACCTAAAACGCGAGGGGGTCGTCCACTTCATCCAGAAACATCACCGTACGCCGCCGCCATCGCGAAACCTATTTCGGGGACCAGAAACTCCGTTCTGGCACTCCGCCGGGACGGGGAATTGGAGGAGATCATCGCCATCATCATCACCGACGCTTCTCCATCGACCATCCATGTTTCCCCCATCCATGTGTGAGTAATTCCCTGCTGTAGGCTGAGGGGGATGGTAGGGATTGGATGAGATTGTTCATGTAATAAGTTATAAGATCATTAGGGCATGGTGCCTAGTATCCGTTGTTAGTACTTATTGATGTTGTTGCAACTTGTTGAGCTTAATGCTTGTCACTAGGGCCCGAGTGCCATGATTTCAGATCTGAACATGTTATTGTTTCATAATGATATGCACTGTTTATTGATCATACCTGCAAGTTGTATACACATATTGTTGTCCGGAACCCGAGGTCCCAAAGTGACAATAATTGGGACAGCCGAGGGGAATGGCTGCGATGTGAGGATCACATGTGTTCACGGCGTGTTAATGCTTTGCTCCGGTACTTTATTAAAAGGAGTACCTTAATTACCAGTAGATTCCCTTGAGGCCCGGCTGCCACCGGCTGGTAGGACAGAAGATGTTGTACAAGTTTCTCATTGCGAGCACGTACGACTATATACGGAACACATGCCTATGTTTACTTAGTACTTGGATGCTTTATCATTATTATCTGCAATGCCTATGTCTTGATTATTATATGAGCTATCTTATCCATGCAGCGCCCGTTCATCCATCCCTATGCCTACAGTGTTTTAATCCTACTGTTTACTGCAATCACTACTGCTGTCTCTATTTACTGCTGCTATTATTTCACCGCTACTACTGCTATAAAACTGTTGCTACTGATAATCTGTGTCGAGCAAGACTATTCACAGGTGCAGCTGAATTGACAACTCCGCTGTTAAGGCTCTCAAGTATTCTTTGGCTCCCCTTGTGTCGAATCAATAAATTGGGTTTTACTTCCCTCGAAGACTGTTGCGATCCCCTATACTTGTGGGTCATCAAGACTATTTTCTGGCGCCGTTGCCGGGGAGCATAGCTTTATTTGTGAGTTCACTTGTGATCTATATTGCTCGCTGAAATTTATTCATCATGGGTAAAGCTCGTGATGAGAGGGTCCGTGTATTGCCATCCACTACAAGAAAAGGTACGACACTTAGTACCTCTGCTGCTCTTGACTCACCATCTGTATTGAGTCAACTTGTTACACCACCACAATCTTCACGTGTTGGTACTACTGCTGAATCTGAAATTGCCTCTGATAATATTGATGATGCTTCTACTGTGATTGATGAGAGTATTTCATTAGGTCCACTTTTAGATGCTGCTATTGCTAGGTCTAAACAACTTGAAAATACTAGAACACCTAATGGAAGTCCTACTACTCCTGTTTATTCACCTGAGTTAAGGGATTATACTTGTGATGATGATCCTGATGAAACTTATGTGGAACTTGATGATGATTTTATTGATAAATGTAATGCTACTACTGGTGCAAGTAATATTAGAAATTTTCTTGCACAACATGCTGTTAAATACAAGTTGTCACCTGATCCTAAGTTTGCCACTTCTCCTATAAACATTAAAGATAAGGATTATGATTTTTCTCTTGATTTATCTCATATATCTATTGTTGAGAAAACTCCTTTTTGTGGCACTAAGAGTGAAAGTGCTGTAGAGCACATGAATGAGCTCTCTACTTTGAGTGGCTTATTTTCTGATGATATCAAGAAGCGTAGCTATTTTGTTGCTAAGATTTTTCCTTTCTCATTAAAAGATGATGCTAAAGCTTGGTATAACAACTTGCTCCTGGTTCTATTACTAGTCCTACTGGTTTGCTTAATGTTTTCTTTCAGAAATATTTCCCTGCTAGTGCTCAACATGATGCTTTGCAGAGAATTTATAACTTTGACCAGGAAGATGAAGAGAAACTTCCAGAGGCATGGACAAGGTTTTGCTCTCTTATCAGAGCTCGGCCTGGACATGATTTGGAAAAGCATGATCTACTTGATATATTTTACAGTGGACTAACTATTGAATCTAGAGCATATCTGGATAGTTGTGCTAGTTGTGTTTTCAGGAAAAGAACCCTGAAGAAGCTGAAGAATTATTGGCTAAAATCAGCCAGAATTATGATGATTGGACTCTACCTGCGCCGACCCCCACACCTACACCGACACCAATATCAAAGAAGAGGGGAGGTATGATTGAATTGAATGATGAAACAATGAGGAGGCCAAGAAGACTCTCATTGAGAAGGGTATTAAATCTGAAGATGTGAAGAACCTTCCACCTATTGAAGATTTGTGTAAGCCAATTCCTCATCCATCCATAATTGAGGTTCACTCTCTCCACAGGTTCGATGAAGGAGATATTCCCTACTCTAAACCACCTGATCAATGCTTAGATGAATTTGATAATTATGTTATTAAGCAAGATAATTTTAATATGAGAGTAGAGAATCATTTGCATGAAAACTCTCAAGCTATTAGTAAGTTGCATGATATTGTGGAGAGAACCTCCAATGATGTTAAGATGCTTATTAAACATTTCCATATGGTTCAAACTCAAATTGATCAACTCACTAAAGTGCAACAAGACATGTTAGCCAATGCTTCTAAAGAAAAATTAAAACCTGTCTATGTTAGCACTAGAAGTGGAGCTCATACTCAGGATCCTTTATATCCTGAGGGACATCCTAAAAGAATTGAACAAGATTCTCAACTAGCTGAAAATCCAGTTTCTCCTTCTAAGAAAAAGAAGAAGAAGAAACATAAAAATGTTGTAGAATCCTCTGAAACTGTTAATGATCCTAATAGTATATCTATCTCTGATGCTGAAACTGAAAGTGGTAATGAACTTGATAGTGATAAGGATAAAAATGATGCTCTTGATAAAGAAGTTAGTGAAAAGGAACCTGAAAAGCATACTAAAAACACAAAGTACACTAAGGAAGACTTCATTGCTAAGAAACATGGTAATGAAAGGGAACCTTGGGTTCAAAAGCAAATGCCTTTTCCAACTAAGAAACTAAAATCAAAGGAAGAAGAACATTATAATAAATTTTGTGAATGGATGAAACCCTTGTTCTTGCAAATTCCTTTGACTGATGCTATTAAATTGCCTCCTTACTCAAAGTATATGAAAGATATTGTTTCTAACAAGAGGAAAATTCCTAATGAGGAAATTTCTACTATGCTTGCTAATTATTCTTTCAATGGCAAGGTTCCTAAGAAGCTTGGAGATCCAGGTATACCAACCATCCCTTGCTCCATCAAGAATAATTATGTTAGAACTGCTTTATGTGATTTGGGAGCAGGAGTTAGTGTTATGCCTTTTTCTCTCTATAAGAGACTCTATCTTGATAAATTGATACCTACTGATATATCTTTGCAAATGGCTGATAAATCTACTGCTGTTCCTGTTGGCATTTGTGAGGATGTCCCTGTTCAAGTGGCTAACAATTGTTTAATTTTGACTGATTTTGTTGTTCTTGAAATGCCTGAAGATGATAATATGTCTATTATTCTTGGAAGACCTTTTCTAAATACTGCAGGTGCTGTTATTGATTGCAATAAAGGAAAAGTAACTTTCAATGTTAATGATAAAGAACATACTGTTTATTTCCCCAAGAAAGTTGACAAGATTTATGGAGTCAATACCATCTCCAATTTTAAAACTATCAAAGTGGGAAGTATTGATTGCCCTATATATGATCATCAAGAAGGATATCAAAACATTATGATTGGATCCATATCAATACAATACAAGGTAACATGAGTGTTTCATGATGTTTAAATCATTTGTGTCATGTAAATTTATTTGGTGCCAAGACTTGATCAACCTTGTTATCAAATGTATTTGCATACATGAAAGAGCTAAACACATTTCTTTCTTCAACTTTTTTTACCTCCTGTAGTGATAATTAGGTTGCAAAAGTTTAGTTGTTTTGAATTTTAAAAATAATTTTTCTGCCCAAGTTTTATTAATTTAAATATCCAGATTTCGTGTAAATTGAAAGTTTTCAAAACTCTGTAAAAATTATACCATTGGTCCTATTTTTCAAAGAGCATCGTGGGAGTGCCTGGTGCTGACCAAGGGGACCCACCATGGGGTCAAACCACATGGTGGCGCGGCTGCCTCCTTGGCCGCGCCAGCCACTGAGGTGGGGCACCCTTGGCCCTCCAACAGTTCCCCCACCTACCACTTCTTCCTCTTGCATCACTCAGCTCGTTTTTCTCTCTCACACCCGAGTTTTTGCTGTTCTTCCTCGCGATTTCGATCTCTTTGTTCAGCCCATCTCAGCTGCTGAGATTTGGGGCAATTGCTCTCAGGTATGTGACTCCTCCATGTATCCAAGTAGAATTTTGTTTAGTAAGTATACCTTGAGTATTTTGCTGCTGTAGGTGACTTGTTAAGTGAGTATGCATGCTTGTTCTATGTTGATATAATCAGTTTTGATGCATGTTTAGTCCTCTAGCAAGTCATATAGTAGTTCCCCTCATTTGTATGCTTCAAAAATCAATTTTTATGATATGTGTTGAAAATTTCAGAAAGGAAAATGCATAACCACAACTTTGGAGAGGTGTTTGAGAGTGACTCTCAGAGGGTAAGAAGACCCTTGAGGGCATCCACTCGAGTTAGGCGCTCCTATGATGAAGATGTCATTGCACCAAACATTGGAGATGGAGGGGATGATCAAATCCCAAATGCTTCATCCTTTCCATGCATTGAGTTTCTAACTAATGCAGGTTTGCTTGATGACTTCAGGTTTCTCATCCAGAGGGTTGGTTTAACTACTTATATGCAGGATGAGGGTGTCCAACATTATTGGCTCACCAAAACTTTTGTTGAGAGTTTTAAATTCACAAACTCATCTTATGGACCTGTTGTTAAATTTAAGATCTATGATATGCCTGTTACCATGAGTTTGAATGACTTTTGTGCTGCCATAGATATTGCTCCTATAGGTACAGCGAAGAAGATTGAAGGAAACACCCGCGACTTGGTGGAACTTTATCGAGCAGTGACCGATGACGATAGCCGCGACGCTCATCGCGGCAAGATAAGGAATATCCAATACCTGCCATCAAGTATTTTGTTTTCTACCTTGCTACTAGCATTCTTGGTAGGGAAAACACCAGCAACATTTCTAATTATCATCTTGCTTTTCTTGCTGCTGCACTTAATGGTAACACTGCTTACAACCTTGGTGCTCTTATTGCTCGCCGCTTAGCCGCTAAAGGACCCATCTATGGTGGGATTGTTGCGAAGCGTGTTGCTGCTAGTTTTGGTCTTTCTGCGACACCTACTGATGATGTGCTAGCCCCTGTTAGGCTTGATCTTGCTACTATGATAGATCATCAGTTTGCTGCACCAGGCTCTCGCATAGGGAACATTGTTTATAAAGTGTTTTATACTAACGGGGAGGCAACCGAGGTCCCTTTGCCCCAGGCCGATTTGTTTCCTATTCACAGGAGGCCGTGGTCGTACTCCAAGGATGCATTGGAGGAGCAGCTTCGACTGCAAGGTTTTCACCAGCAGCATCAGGAGGAGGAAGAGGCACCTGGTGATCACTACACCGTCACTTATCCTGGTGCGTCGTCAGGCTCGTACCAGGATGAGTACCCTTCTTCATCATATCACGACAGTGGCACATCATGGGGACAGTGGCATTGACCTCCACTTAGGCCAAAAGCCTAAGCTTGGGGGGAGGTATATCGACATCTCACTCATTTACATATCATATCTTGTCGATACTTTGTATATCCATGTTGCAGTTTTCTTTCTTTCTTTCTTTTTAATTGTTTACCTTTTATTGCTGCATTCCAAAACACAAAAAGACCAAAAATATTTCTGTTGTTTCTCTTCATTTGTTTCTTTAAGTTTCAGTATTAGTTTGCTTAGTTTTAAAATTCGGTTTGTTATTCAAAAATCTAAAAATATTTTGCTTTATTGTTTGTTTCTTTTTGCTCTTGTTTCAAAAACTCGAAAACCCAAAAATATTTGTTGTTTCTTTTTGGTTTTGTATAGTGTTTTCAGAGTTGGACAGCCATCCGTGACTCCGAAGGAGCTTGGTTTTCATTCTTATCATTCGAAGCAACACAAGTGAAAAAGCAATAAGGATGATCTACAACAACTCGAGTTGGGGTGAGAGGCTGGTATGAACTCTATTTGTTTTCATTTTTGTACATATACTCATCTATGTGAGCATGCTTAGTTGGTTCATGTGAGGTATATGTCATTTAGTGGATGCTTAGTAGTTCTTGTTCTCTCATGATCGGTCCCAATTTATTAATAGTGGTAGCATGTTATGTTGATGTTTGCTTGCATTGTTCTATTCATAGAGGGTATGACATTGTGGTATCCTCCTCTGAATAATTCATTCGAATTGACTTGGCACATGCTCATGCATGCATATGACTGAAAAACAAAAGTCAATTAAGCCTTGATGATTTATTTTGACTCAGAGTTCTTGTATCACTTTTATGCCTCAATTAATTTCATTTTGTCGCAAGCATGATTATGACGGTTATTGCTCTCTTGATTGTCGCTTCCCAGTCTATTGCTAGCCTTCACTTGTACTGAGCGGGAATGCTGCTCGTGCTTCCAAAACCATGAAAACCAAGTTATTCCAAAGTGTCCACCATAAATACCTATGCATGGCATTTCGAACCATTCAAGTAAATTTTCATGTGCTACCTTTAAAACCTTCAAAGTACTTCTCAATTTGTGTCAATGTTTTATAGCTCATGAGGAAGTATGTGGTGTTTTATCTTTCAATCTTGTCATTCAGACTTTCACCAATGGACTAGTGGCATATACATCCGCTTATCCAATAATTTTGCAAAAAGAGCTGGCAACGGGGTGCCCAGTCCCAATTAATTATAACTTTCATCAATAATTCTCTTCACATGTTTTGCCCTGATTTATCAGTAAGCAACTTAATTTGCAAATAGACACTCCTCCATGGTATGTGAATGTTGGAAGGCACCCGAGGATTCGGTTAGCCATGGCTTGTGCAAGCAAAGGTTGGGGGAGTGTCACCCATAATGAAACTAAAATACATGTGTAAACAAAAGAGAAGAGGGATGATCTACCTTGCTGGTAGAAATAACATCCTTCATGGGAGCCGCTCTTGAAAGTCTGGTTGACAAGGGGGTTAGAGTACCCACTACCATTCGTTGACAACAACAAACACTTCCCAAAACAATTTTGCTCTGTTTTAAAAAAAAAAGCTCTAGCACATGATAATCCCTGCTTCCCTCTGCGAAGGGCCAATCTTTTACTTTCATGTTGAGTCACCATCCTTTCTTTGAGCACTTTCTCGAGAGCATAGTTGTCGTTCTTAGTGTAATGTGCTTGTCCCAGAATGTGGTTAACTGTGATATAACTTTGATGCTTTTATCTTTGATATCTTTGATTCTAGTCTTCCCATGAACTTCAGAGGTGCCTGGGCATTTATGTTTTGCTGTACAAAAACGGGCAAGCGAGATACCATCTTATCATATCCTATTATGAGCATTACAATCTTGTGAATTAATATGTTTCATGTTTGTCGCTATTAGTATGTTGGTATCTTTTCATAGTTTACATGCCTATTGAGTGACATTATTTGCATTTGCCTCATCTTGAATTGCCTAAGCATTTGTTCATATAGTGAGAATATATGCATCATATGAAGCAAATGTGTTCGTGAAAGTCTTTTATCGCACTCAGTTGTTAACTGAATTGCTTGAGGACAAGCAATAAGCTAAGCTTGGGGGGAGTTGATACGTCCAAAACGTATCTACTTTCCCGAACACTTTTGCTATTGTTTTACCTCTAACTTGTGTGTTTTGAATACAACTAATGCGGACTAACGCTGTTTTCAGCAGAATTGCCCTGGTGTCTTGTTTTTGTGCAGAAAGTCAACTTTCGGGAAAAACACCAGAAAAGATCGCAAACCTCCTATTTTACCAGAAGACTCACGGAGCCAGAAGGGGAGTCGAGATGGGCCACGAGTGGCCCAAACCACAGGGGCGCGGCCAAGGGGCCCCGCGCCAGCCATGAGGAGGGCGACTCGGACACCTCCCCGAGCCCCCTTTCGACTACTTAACCCTCTCTGACCTAAAACGCGAGGGGGTCGTCCACTTCATCCAGAAACATCACCGTACGCCGCCGCCATCGCGAAACCTATTTCGGGGACCAGAAACTCCGTTCTGGCACTCCGCCGGGACGGGGAATTGGAGGAGATCATCGCCATCATCATCACCGACGCTTCTCCATCGACCATCCATGTTTCCCCCATCCATGTGTGAGTAATTCCCTGCTGTAGGCTGAGGGGGATGGTAGGGATTGGATGAGATTGTTCATGTAATAAGTTATAAGATCATTAGGGCATGGTGCCTAGTATCCATTGTTAGTACTTATTGATGTTGTTGCAACTTGTTGAGCTTAATGCTTGTCACTAGGGCCCGAGTGCCATGATTTCAGATCTGAACATGTTATTGTTTCATAATGATATGCACTGTTTATTGATCATACCTGCAAGTTGTATACACATATTGTTGTCCGGAACCCGAGGTCCCAAAGTGACAATAATTGGGACAGCCGAGGGGAATGGCTGCGATGTGAGGATCACATGTGTTCACGGCGTGTTAATGCTTTGCTCCGGTACTTTATTAAAAGGAGTACCTTAATTACCAGTAGATTCCCTTGAGGCCCGGCTGCCACCGGCTGGTAGGACAGAAGATGTTGTACAAGTTTCTCATTGCGAGCACGTACGACTATATACGGAACACATGCCTATGTTTACTTAGTACTTGGATGCTTTATCATTATTATCTGCAATGCCTATGTCTTGATTATTATATGAGCTATCTTATCCATGCAGCGCCCGTTCATCCATCCCTATGCCTACAGTGTTTTAATCCTACTGTTTACTGCAATCACTACTGCTGTCTCTATTTACTGCTGCTATTATTTCACCGCTACTACTGCTATAAAACTGTTGCTACTGATAATCTGTGTCGAGCAAGACTATTCACAGGTGCAGCTGAATTGACAACTCCGCTGTTAAGGCTCTCAAGTATTCTTTGGCTCCCCTTGTGTCGAATCAATAAATTGGGTTTTACTTCCCTCGAAGACTGTTGCGATCCCCTATACTTGTGGGTCATCACACATCCGGGGTGGTGCTTGCTGGTGGGCAGTGAGTCTAGTAGTGACGAGGTTCATCCTCGTGGGCTCCTGTGCTACGGTTCGTCCAGGATTGCGGATAGGGTTTTTGGAAGAAATCCTAATTGGTTCGGCCGACACCGACGCGGTGCCATCTTCAGGTGTCATCTTTCCTTCTTGAAGGGCGTCGTGGCTACCCATTATCCCCTCCTTTAGTGCCCGTGGAAACCCTAGGACCAGTGTGCTAGTCCAGCAACAGTCCTTCTTGAAGGTGCTGCTTGGTACTCGTCGATTCGGTGCTAAGAGGGTGCACAACGGTTGCGGGTCATCTTCGCTTAGTCAATCCGCCTATGTCGTCTTGTCTTTCTTCTTTTCCTTTCTTTGAAGCTTGTTGGATGTCGCCTCAGCCATGTCTTCCGTTTGTTGTATCAGGTGGTTGCTATATTAATATAGCGGGGCTACGGCCTATTTCTTCTAGCGCGACATCAATGCCTCATATCGATATTCTTCATATTTGACGTCATAATAGTTGCGCATTGGAAATTTTCAGTTTCCCATGTCTTTTATTATAATAATTATTACTGTTATTATTCTTACTAGAATAAAATAGGAGCATAGACTTGACTCACGGCCTTACCCCGCAAAATACCCAACTAAGGAACAAGAAGGCCATATTTCACGAACCAAGAACCAGAAACAAGATATGGCGGTGGTAATCGATTACAAGCTACTAGTTTAATTAACACCCTGCAATCTATAATATCTACCTAGTTACACTCAAACTTGATAGTCTTTTACTCTAGAAAACTCTTAGCAACTGGTTTGCTAGTTTATAACTAAAAAAATATCCACCGTGTTTTGTAGATATATGAGAACACTAAGGAAAATGATAGGTACAAACGCCTAACATGATCATCTTAGTTTGTTTAGATTTACAGAGAATCTGTTGTAACACGAGAATTTCTTAAACATCCCAACTTAAATAAAGGACTTTGTTTTTCTTCCAAAGAGGTATAGTTAGATATTAGCATTAGAAATTGTAGATGTGATGATAGGCATTGGGCAACAGTGACAAATATGACCTATATACAATCACATGCTACATCACTGATTCTACGAATTATACTTCAAAATGACATTCAAAAAATTATAATGGAAAATTTATGTCGATAAAATACAAATATACCATAAATCATAATATGAGTTATAAAGAAGTAAAAAAAATTAGTATAAACTTAGGATAATTTTTCAACTCTTATGTAGCCGCACAATCTTAAGTCTAACAGTCACACAATAAGTATAGAGCGAAATAGTGATGAACAATGTGACATGCACATCGTATTAAAGAACATGACGAGCAATTTATAAAGTTTATTTTTGTGTTCATTATTCATATTAATGTTTTATTTAATTTACATAATTTCAACTAAACACGTTGAGAATTATTTTTGAAATTTGAATAATTGTGTGGCAACAGTCCTTACATCGCGGTTTGGTTTCATAGCTCACATAGGCGTAGCTGAGCTTAGCCCAGCTAGCTTAGCCCGGCTATGTTGAGCTTAGCCCGGCTTTGGTTGCGTAGCTTTTGCATGTGAGAGCAAGAGGCTAGTTAGCAACCATCGTGGATTTTTTTGCAGACGTGAACGAAATTAGGGGATCTGGTGCGAATGGGTTCTCCATCCTAACTGATTCGTCGTGGATTTTTTTGCGCGCCGCGAGTTTGCTGTTGAGAGCGAGCCAATTCGGCTCTCCCGAGCGGGCAAGCTTTTCCTGGCCTGGCGAGGCTAGCTGCCTCCAAAAGCAAGACTATTTTCTTTGTACCAAACGCCTAACCTGGCCTAGCGAGACTATAACGGATTTTGCTGAGGAACCAAACGTACCCATAGTGTGCATCGGCTCACGTTGCCTTCGACATGTCTATGCATATATACTCATAGAGATATGGCCTGAGGACATGTGTCCAAAGACAAATTAGTCAAATTCCAAATCTCGTGTATGTTCCGGTACAGGCTATATCGAAATAGGGCTCTTTCAACCAACAAATAAACGCCCATAACACATAAGGGAGATCTAGCAGAAAAACACGCCGATGTTGTAGAGATCTACTCCCTCCGTTCCAAATTAATTGACTTCCATTTGTTTACACATGGATGTATCTAGACATGTTACACGTATAGATACATCCACATGTGGATAAATGGAAGTCAATTAATTTAGAACGGAGGGAGTATTAGACTATGACCCAAACTGGTACCTGTAGGGAATTTTTGTCCCTGAAGATCTCCTAAGTGTCGAGGTGGTAGAAAACATACATAGAAAGTGAGAAATCATAATGACGATGATTCCACAACCCCAGTAGGAGAGCCAACGTATAAATCCAGTGCATCTGCGTAACTGGCGGCGGTAGGACAATCAAAGTCCAAGCGTGTCGGCATATGCAAAATAACAGAGCTTTCACGCAACAACATGCTAAGATGAGCCGGACAATGATTTTCAGGCCAGGACAACAAACGTCGTAAATGTTTTCATCCTACGTATCTGTATCGGCTTTGAAATGGTGAAACACTGAAAAACTTGTACAAGTTGCCTCATTGATGAATATTCATCAGAACAAACCAGTATGTGATCTATTTATGTAGTCTTTGCCGCTATACAAACAATAGTGAAAGGATTCGTCGTTTTGAGCAGAGTGTGAATCATCCATGATCCAAACACTAGCAATTTCTCTTAGAAGAACAAGAACGATAAATTCGCTGCCCGTCGATGTGTGAATCTGTTTTGGTGGGGCTTCCCAGACAAAACACGCTCACCACTATGACACACTATACGTGTCAAGCAGAGGCGCTCCATACTTGCAGAACGGGCCTACTTCGCCCGGACGCCCTCAATATAGCCTTTGGCCAATGAGGAGCCAAGCAGAAACATCCATGATCCAAACACTAGCTCCTATCACATCCATGGCAAACAAGTATTACAAGTAGATTTATCCGTGACTCAAACATTAGCTCGAGGCACGCACTCCCTTCCTTTGCTTCGCCGACCGCTCGCCGCCTGCCCGCCTCGACGGCTTCAGCTTCTGCGCAACGCGCAGCTCCATGGCGACGTGATGATATCAGAAACACGTTCAAAAAACGAATCGCCGTTGCCGGGGATCGAACCCGGGTCACCCGCGTGACAGGCGAGAATACTTACCACTATACTACAACGACTTTGTTGACTTAATTCATCATTGAGTACTGATCATCAGTTACTAATTAAATATGAAGCACTTGCAAATTCAGCGTCATTGCAATTCCTGTGCGTGCTTCCAGCACCGCATTGCTCCCCTCCCTGTGCAGCCTGTGCTTGTGCTCATACCTACGACACAAACTCAAAGTGGAAAGCAGAGTCCAATAGACAAGCGACCACTCAATTACAAAGGGCTGCTTGGTGTGCTTCCATTGCCTCATTTTTTTCGCAACATAGGGGAAAAAAGATCTTCATGGTACAAGGAAGTAAAACAACTCGTAGTAAATGGAATCAATAGATTACTGATATATAAATAACATAGGAAATTAAGTAACATCGCAGATTTTTTTCAGGTAATTAACATGAAATCGACACTAACTAGGTGGGAAGTGCAGTGTCAACGCTAAAGTGATCAACAAAAGGAATATTTCATGTGATAGTGGGATGCACACTAACTAGGATGTGTGGTTTCATTTCGTATGCTAAGAAATAAGATTAGCATTTACTCCCTTTGTCCCAAAATAATTGAAGTTATAGTCTTAAGTCAAACATCTTTACATTTGACCAAAATTGTAAAAAATATGTCACTATCTTTTTTCGAGTGTAAAAATATGTCAATGTCTATAACGTTTCTTACACCCATTCCATGAACAAGAAGGCCATATTATCACGAACCGAGCACCACGAACAACACAAAGAGGTGGTATTCGAGTAAACACTACTAGTTTACCCCCACTAAATTTAATATCTACTTCCTTGCACTTAAACTTGATAGTATTCTTCTCTAGAAAATCCTAACAAGCAGTCAGCTAATTCTGTACCTCCAAAATTTTCCTCCACGTTCTGTAGATATCTGAGAATATTAAGGAAATCGGTACATATAAATGCCTTACCCGATCTTATTGGTTTCTTCTATAGCAAAAATATGTTGTAACAAGATACTTTATTAAACATCACAACATAAACAGACAATATTTTTTGCAAAAAATACAGTTAGAATTGAGCACTACAATATGTAGCACTGGTGATAGGTATTCAAACATTATGAAAAATATGTACCTTATTATACAGTCACATGTTACAGTGTAGATTCAACGAGTTAGAACTTAAAAGTATCACTGAAATAATAATTATGAAAGATTCACGTTAATAAAAATAACAACATCCTTCAATGACAAAATGAGTTACGACAAAGTAAAAAAAATCAATATAGCCGCAGGAGCACACTTCAACTCTTATTTGACCTGCTAAACCAAAAGTATATAAAATGAGGACACATAATATTTTGTGGACAAGTGATTAAAAATAAAGTCACGGTATTAGACAACTTATGCTAAAATAGGTTTGAAAACTTGTGTTTTTTTTTCATTTATTCATACTAGATGACACCCCGCGCGTTGCCGCGACAACTCTTACTCAGAAACATTGTTTATTCTATAAATAAATTAAAAGAATTAGAATAATAACAATATTAGTTATCAAAACTTGGTTGCTAATAGGAACATTGAGTTGTCTATGCTCTTTAAATATGGTTAAATGTATATTTTTTCTGCCAGTTACCACAAGAAATTGTGTTGTTTTGTTTCTTACAACCGGGGAAAATGAATTTGCATAGGTTTTGAAGGCATTTCGAAATAAAAAGGTATGGATTACTATTTGTATCCATGGATCAAATTCAACTTAGATTTACAAATCAGTACGTTTGTAACTTAAAAGATAAATCATAATAGTATGGTTTACATATTTGATAAAAACAATATAAGCCTATTCATAGTGTGAAGAGAAAATGGCATCTCATCCATGTAATTTCTTCAAGCCTTCAACAAAGACGCCATCAAAGGATTCAAATCAAATAAGTCATGCGAAGTAATAATCAATCAAGTTAAGTAAAACACCTAGCAACGGTGTGTTATTCTAATGCTTACGAGTATATGCAACATGACTGATATAGAAAAGCATCTGACTAATGTACGGCATAGGGAACAGATGCTACGTACTCAGGGATAAGTGGTTCAGAAAACAGTTTATATTGACGTTTTACATAGTCTGGATTACATTCTTGCATTGTATTGTAAAATCCGAAATCAGCACCTTGTGGCCGGCAAAGATGAGGCATAACAAAGGAGGATGAGAAATGCGTAAGAACATCTCCACCGGGGCCTCCAAATCGGTGTCCGGCACCCCTCAATGAAAGCCCCATTGGGGTGCCGGACATGTGTCCGCCCGAGATTTGGAGGCCCTCCACAGCGGCACCCCCAAAGCAGGCACCCCAAACCTGTTGACATTTTATCGAACACGTTCGGTGCACACTGACAGAGAAAGAGAGAGTAGCAGCGCAAGAGAGAGACGGCGTCCACAGCGAGGATCAAGACCGCAGCTAGGGAGCAGGCGGCCGGAGCAGAGTCGGCCTCGCCGGAGCGCGCGAGGTCGTTCCCCTCGCCGAAGATGCTCTTGTTCTAGCTCGCTTCCAGGAGCATGAAGGGAGGCCCGAGCTCCACAAACACGGCGTGCTGTTGCTCGTCCCCTCTGCCATCAGGAGCAAGGTGGGGGTTGTCCTCGGCGCTGTACACGGCCTGGAGCGCGGAGGTCGTGGCCGAGCAGCGGCGTCGTGGCCGAGCACATGGATGACCATCTCGAGCGTTGTCCTCGCCGCTGTACACGGCGGGCGACAAGGCGGAATGATGAGGGCGTGAGCACTAGAGATTAGAGTCGTGTGTTGCTCGCTAGCTTTGCTTCTTGTTCTTGCTATCTTTGCGGCGTGAGCACTAGAGATTAGGCCGAGCTCGGTAGCTTTGCTCAATAGAAATCTTAAACCCGTAGTTAGCGGCAAACAAACATCTGTCGTAGTGTCGTGTGTTGCTGAACTTTGAGCACTAGTTCAGAGTCTAAATCGACAGACGAACAAGTACAGAGCATGCAGGGTGTCCACTGAAAACGCACGGGTCCAGCCACCACGCACGGCAATGGCCGAGCTCGACCGACAGCGCCGCGCAGGTGCAGCAACGCACACACCTTGAGTTCTAGCTCGAATCTTTCTGGTTCCGGACGTAGTCGAGAACGACGCATCTCCAGGACATGATGGTTTGGCTTGGAGAAGCACGTAATGACGGGGACGACGACACCGCGCGTCTGGCCGTAAGAGGAAGGTGAGCTTGTCGGTGACGATCCCTTGCCTTCTAACTCGAATTCTTCTGGTTCTCGACATAGTAGACGACGCCGCACCTCCAGGACATGACGGATTGGCATATAAGAGCACGGACGACGACACCGTGCGTCCGGCCGTAGGTTGAAGACGAGGTCGTCGCGGCGGCTTCCGTGCTCCTCCGGATGCCGTGCTTGTAGGAGGCGAAGGAGGTTGACAGTGCGGTTCATATGGCGCGAAATGCGAGCTGGACATGGCCTGGAGCTCCTCATTTCCATGGCCAGGTTGAAGGTTGAGGTAGCCGGCGAGCTACACAGGCAGCTAGCGTACGAATAGAGGAAATATTGCTGTGTGTCACTGCAGGTGCATGCAACGATCCCTCTAGGGGGTGCTGGACATTTTGCCCGGACATAATTAGCGTTTGGAGGGTGCCGCTGGTGAGTGTTTTTTGTCCGCCACATTCCAAATGTGCTTTGAGGTCATTTGGAGGCCCGGTGGAGATGCTCTAAAGAGGAGCCAATTGTTATCATTCGACAGATCAATCTCACACATACTATCACAGCCTGTTTTGCGCATCATCCAGAAAATTAGCCATCAGCCATAAACAACACGCAAATCCCCTTGACACTGTCTGCCGGTAAAAAAAATAGAATTAGCAGAAGATGAATACTATTTACAATTAACGCATCGGAGAACAACTGCTACATGAATCGATGTGATTCCAATCAAAACAGGCAAATGTAACTTACCTGCACAGCAGTGGAACTCCTGCCGTCAAGTCGTCAACACATCTGGAAGTCTAGGCGAGCACCGAACCGACCAAGACGATATCTTCCATCTGACATCGCCGCCGGGAGCGGCCGCAGGACGACGGCCACCGAGTGGAAGGATACGCCGACGCCAGGAAGGATACATACAGCCAGGAACGCGGACTCCTCTGAGCTGTTGCTAGATCTCAGTTTGGCGAGAAGCATAGCGCCGCGTTCATGGTGCTCATGTCGGGCCGGCGGCCACCGCGTCCCTCGGTGACGGTGAGCTGCTGCTGATTTTCCAACACAATGCTGGGTCGACACGCCGCGTCTTCCTAGGGAGACGCCATGGATTGCGTTCCTCGGTGAGCTCGATGGAATGGACGATGGTCTTTTTGTATAGACACTGTTTATAGGAAGATCTAGGAATTATAGGGAGCGGAGAAGACAGTATATGGAGAACGTCGCGACTGATCGATTGCAAAACTAAATCGATTGCAGTTTCGGTGCGGGAATGATGTTTGCAACCAGCTGTTGGAGTGGACAGATGTTGCATGGGCGCTTTGTGGAAGAAACTGAACCGTACCAACTAATAATGACGTGTCTCAAAAAGATGATGGGGGGAGGCTGATGATGTGGCATAGCTGAATGTTGAGAGAATTCCTTGTAGTGGGTCTTTGCTATTTAGATATAGAAGATTAATGTTTTAAATATTTTATAGAAATTGAATAAACAATTTTTAAATAATTTGAAATTGAACAAACTGTATGGCAAAAACAACATTCTCCAGTACGCCCTATAGTGTGTCAAGTCATGTTGCATTCGATATGTTAATGTATATATACTCATAGAGAACTGAATGAGGACATGGGTCCAAAAACACATTCGTGAAATTCAACATTTAACATTAGCTCTCGCTATCGCTATCAAATACGTCGAAACAAGGCTCATTCCGTCAACACTGAAACACATAAACAACTCGCATATTTCTGGAACTCTCCTCCCTCCCCTTTCCTTCTCCGCACCAGAGGCGAACTAAGGGCGACCTCGGCCCGGCCAGCGTCCGCCGGCGTATCCTGGGATTTCCCACTCTCCGTCGGCCGCTCCGGCGGCGGGGGGGGGGGGGGGGGGTGGGGAATCCCCGGATCTGCGCTCCGGCGGTGGAGAGGGGGCGGGGATGGGCGGATCTGGGGCGGCGGGGCTGAGGCGGGGAGACGCCGCCGTCGTCGTCTTTCTGGGTTGCAGCCTCTCCCCGTGCCCATCGTCGTCTTCGATGGCGACGGATGGCTGCTGCCTGGCCTTGTCGTGCCGGCGCTTCCTCCGGCGTCGGTGCGGGTTGCGAGTGGTGGGCAGGAGGCCGGGGTTGCAGATCATCTTGGTCGCCTTTGGCGTCGACGGCGTCGGCGCTGCTCAAGGCGGCGGCTTCGATCTGGTGGTCTTCCAGCTTTGCCCTTCTCCGCCAAGACCCAAGCGGTGGACTGAAGACGGCGGCTTCGTCAGCGGCTTCCTGGCCGCGGTTCGCTGCGGTTCGCCGGCTCGGGTGGAGCTCGGCGGCAGCGCGCGGTCGGCGGTCATCGTGGTGCGGCGGCGTCGGTGGGAGCTGGGCCTCTTGGACTGGTTTGTAATTTCCTATTTTCCTGAGGTTGTACTGCTAGTTCGGTTTTCATTTCTGTAATCCCATGTACTAAAAAAAAGGATAGCAAAATGGTGTTAATTTTTAGGTATCATCGGCTTACCCTCTCGATATTATTATATTCCCATGTTAGTGCCGAGGAACTACGACGACAACTAGTACATATAGGGAATGTTTTGCCGCCGAAGAGCTCTTAAGCGTCAAGGTGGTCGGAAAATTGCAAAGAAAATGTGAGAACACGTCATGGATCCACACAACGCATAAACTTTACTTCATAATATTATCTGAATTAGGGGAAAAAAGGTCCAATGCATATAGCCTTAAAGAACGATATGAGAAAAATCTAGAGACGATTTCCTTTATTTATTCATATGAATGTTTTAATTATTTTTCGGAAATTTGAGTAAACATGTTGTCAAGTAATTTGAATTTTGAATAAACTTTGTGGCTAAATAATATTCGTCATTACGCTATAGTATGTGTCGGGTCATGTTGCCTTCGACGTGTCTATGTATAGGTACTCATACATATAATGGCGGAAGCACATATGTACAGAAACAAATTCGTGAGATTCAAAATTTAGTTAGCTCCCACTTCCAAGGATTTAATCTTGCTAAATTCGTATGCATACGTGTTTCAGTTTTCTTGAAAAAAAAAGTCCTCGAGATACCTATGATGTATCCTACAAGCATGCAAAAAATCAACTTGAAATCTTTAATTCTATGCTACACCGAAATGAGAAAATCCAATAATTTAGAGATTTGAAATATGCATATTCAGATCCACACGTTATCATTTTTGTGTAGCCCATAATATAAAGTATTTTAAGGTGATTTTTACACGGTTGTGGAATACACAATTAGATACGTCAAGAATTGTTAAAAAAAATCATAAATATGCTCGAAATCTCCTTTCTGTGTTCAGTGCATACTTTGTCTTGTAGGACAGGCCTGCTTCACCCGAAAGTAAAAAAAAAAAGACCTTTGGCCAATGAACACAAGCAGGGAGCCAAGCAGAAACATCCGTGATCCAAACATTAGCTCCTACCATGCATGATCAACACGCCTTATCTCTACTATATAATACGGCTACAGGTGATGGTTGGTACATTTTTTAAAGTTCCGATTTTACCCTCGCGTTTCTGTTAATATTACCCACCACTGCCATCAATAAGTCATACCGGTTAGATCTTTTCCCTCTTCTTCCAAAAGCGGCGCACGGAACGAGCGCACCGCCCGATGGCCGGAGCTGTGGAGGCGCGAGGGGACCTCGCCGAGGAGGCGCGCGGTGGCAGCCAGGCCGTGGAGGCGCCCGGGAGCGGCGACCTCGTCGGGATGTGCGCCGGCAAGGCGGCCAGAGAGTAGGGGGCGCATGGGGCGGCGACCTCGCCGGGGATGCGCCCGGTGGCAGCCGGGCCATGGAGCCGTTGGCGCACGGGGACCTCATCGTGGAGGAGCTCCGGATAGAGAGGACCAGGAGGATCACGGGGGCGGCGAACTCGCTGGGGCGGCGCGGAAAGGTTGCCGGCTGGTGCGGCGTGCGGAGGTCTTGTGCGGATCGGCGCGGGGCGCCGGCCGGGGCGAGCGCGTGGCTTGTGGGGCAGCGCGCCGGGTCGCCGGCCCGGCGAGCGCAGGGGAGTCGCTTGCGGCGGCGCGCGGTGTAGCTGGCTGGGCGAGGTCGGCCGAGCGGGGCGGCGGCGGTGGACCCTTCCTCCACCAGCGCGGCCACCCGCCGCCGGCATCCTTCCGAGCCCAGCTCGCCAAAGAATCAATCCACCGCTTGCACTCCCCCCACTAACCTGTACGCGCGTCGCCCCAGCTCAGAACAAATTTGATCCGGCCTCCACTAACCCTGCATGTGCAGCGTCGGAAGATGCACACAGCGGGCGGCGAGGTCGGCCGGTGAGGTGCCTCCCGGAGGTTGATGAGGCGGGGAGAAGGAGGCTAAGAGAGAGAGGGGCTTCGTGGCACCGGCGATGGCGGCCTCGCGACTTGCCCGTGCCGAGCGCGACCTCCTCGCTACCTCCGCCTCGGAGGTCGGAAGATAGGAATTAGCAGAGCAGATATGGGTGCATCTGCGCGTCGCTTGCCATGGCCTGGAGGAAACTGGTCTGCGAGCTCCGCCGCCTCCCCGGGGATCAACTACGCGAGCGCTGCCAACGCGCGTGCTCGAACGCCTTGCGCTTTGGGCTGATGCGCGACGCTGGAGCATGTCCTTGCGCCGGCAGCCTCGAAGCATGTCCCCCTCCTCTGTCTTTGAGCTGTCCTGCGAATTTTGTCCCCTCCCCTACAGTTTTGCAGAGACATTCTAAATGAAGATCCCCTCATTGTTTTCATGTTCATTTCAACTCTACTTAGATAGTTAGATGGGCCCTGAAACAAATGATCAATGTCGTCCAGGTTTTGATAACAAGTTTAGTTCCTCACCTTGGTGCTTCTGAAAGTCAGCTATATCTCCCAAAGTCCTATCCGCTGGAATTAAAAAAAATCATGTCCTGACCTCCTGTAACCTATGCTACGCGCATGAAGGTATTGCTCAGTCTGTACGATGGAGAGAATTCGGAGGTGGGAATGTAGGATGCAGAGCCAGTGAAGAACGAAGGTAAGGTATCACCTCTGAACTAAAAGGCAACAGTTAATTCCGGGTGACGTGCACTGCTTGCTATGCTGTGGAGATTATCCAACTTCTTGCTATTATCGTAAAAACCAAAAGAACTTAGCATTGTGATTTTGACGGGAACAGGCTCTTGTTATTTATTTATGAAGTTCCTGTTGTTACTTAGCTGGGATCCTTCTTCTGTTTCAGTTCTCTTTTGCATTTTTGCATATGTCTTGAACACCCTGTAGGCTGCTAAGGCAGCTGCCAAAGTTATTTAGTTGCGGCACTTGCATTTAAAAACGTACACTTTTAGATTGAATTTTACATGCTGTATGAAAACTGAGAACATTTTTGTTGATTTTAAGTTATTTTTTAACGTGTAAACATATTTGACCGTAAGATGTATATGGATTATGATTTATTTTCATAATCGAGATTGTTTTTATCTGCCTAGAATAAAATGACATCCAGCCTTACCCATCTTCAACTTGGTTCTACTGTGTTATGTGGTACAAAATTGAATATTGGTATTGTTGAGAGCATTTTATAGTTGTCGTGGTATAATAAACATGAACATAATATCGCCAAAATAGCTATTCTCTAGGTTAGTTGAGAAATATATGGTGTTATGAGCCAAAATATTTTCTGTACCGCAGCAAAACACGCAGTGGAAGCGTCGAGACAAGCTTTTTTGTAGAGATGCTTTGAGACAAGCCTGGAGAAAGGTTCAATTGGCCTTTGTTTTTGTTTGAAAATAGTCAACGTTGGAGATGATTACGTTTGCTCAAATTAGCTGAACATCGTGGCCTTTTTTTTACTTTGTATAAATTGCTAAGTACTGGATGCATAGTCTTTGATGAAAGAGAGGGTGGTCAATTTGAACGAGACCGTATTCACTCACGGTGATGTATACGGAGTACATTGTGAATTGTGGTGGTTATTTATTGAGATCTCTATGTGTTAGCTTTATTATTCTGTGGTAATGCACGGACATACATGTACTGCTGATTTCTATTTACCGGTAACTATAGCTGAGATGTATGCATTTGCAGATGCACCTATTGGCAACATAGTGACTGACTTTTACCATATTTGGAAAAAGGACGGCTATTCAGTGTGAAAAATAAATCACAGCCCGTAGCAACGCACGGGCAATTCACCTAGTAGTTATAGGCAGAGTTATGGAAAGCCGTCATACGTAGATCACACATCGGAGCAGTAAAGCCCGGTAATAAAATTGGTGGGCAGATGGAATCATACTCGAAGAGCCAACAAGAAGAAAACCATACACTAGCTACTATCGGCAGAAAAACATTATTTTCGTTTCAATTCCGAGAGAGTTAAATAACAAGGACTAGTCCACAGTCTACAGGTCTGATACAAACTAAGTGCAAAGCAGAGTGTAATATTACAGAGGGGCTGGCATCAGCAAGTCTTGCTCTCTCTTCTAGTTATTGATCTCTGCTTGGTGCTTGCTATTACCTCAATTTTCTGCAACATAGGGGAAAAGGAAATCAGATTCATGATACAAGTAAAACAACTCAAAATAGATTGATATATGCAAGAACATAGGCAATGAAGCAACAGAGTATATAAGTTTTGCAATTAATTAACCTGAAACAGACATTAACTAGGTAGCAATGTCAAGATTATGCTGATCGATAAAAGGTTGAACATGCTATAATGGATGCAGAACAGGAAAACGGAACGGACACACCGTATCCCCAGGATGCTTAATTTTTCTTTCTTATGTTGAGCCAAAAGCTTAGCATCTATACAAGAGGACAGCCCCTCAAGGAGTGTTTTGGCATGAGTGACTGTGGGTGCTTTCATGTCTGAGCAATAGCATTTAACTTGAGTTTGTGTCCAAGACCATATCAGTCAAAGCAAAAAAAAACAATATCACTTTCCAGATGATGCCACATCGATGTGTTGATGCATGAATGCATGATGTATCTTAAAATGTACAATCCTTATTCTGTTTGGAACTACAGAAGTGGAGATAGTACAAGACATTGCTCCTAGCCCCTAGGAAGATAAAATGAGTTTAACAATTGATCTGGAAGCATATAACAATGCAGGTATTTGTTGGTTTTAGAATATTGGTCGATATGAAGGAACAAATGATCATCTGAAAGCACAATGGTCAATATGAAAGAGCAAAAGATCATCTGACATTGTGATATCGAAATGCCAAATAGAGTCATCTATGCCACACACAATAAGTGCCCTTTTTATAGACTTTTAATTTGATTAGTTGCAGCAATCATCTATTCGTATCATATAAGAGCACAACATTTGCACATTTCAACATACAAAGGTGAATTCAAAGCTCCACCATGCAATACTGGACCTGTTATAATCTAAATCGTTAATGCACCGCGTATACGTTCAGGACGCATAGAACTACAATAATGTCAAGTGCGGCTAAGCAAACAGTGTACATCTTGTTTATTTTGCTCTCAGCCAGTGCAGATTGACTGAACAATGTGAAATGCAGTTTTACATGCCGCTGTCATTACATGACTGTTTGCTAATTCACAGTTTTAGAGTCAAACTGTTTTCTGTTTTGGTATTTTCACTGGTCATGTATTTCCAGTTCCAATAATATGCACTTCATTTAATTTGCTTGAATCATATTGTCTGCTCAAGCTCAATGATCTAATTAGACCTCAAAAGAACAGCATTATGACAACAGAAGTGAACTTTTGTTGACCGGACTTATGTACTGAATTAGTTATAATGCAATGTAGCCAGAAGACTATTCATCGAGTGTCACTTTCATTGCCATCAATACCGAATCATTTTCATTGTTACCTGGACAAGAGCTCAAATTTTATTTTTAATGTTCTGAATTTGCTGCCCTCACTATAAAATGTATCTTAATTTGCTTGATAAAAAAATGATCACATTACACACCAGCATTCACAGTCAAAGCATAAATCTTAGGGCTATTCACCGAACTTTTATAGCGAATCAGTGCTATGCAATGCGACCAGTTTACCACTAGAAAGACTCTTCATCCTGTGTCTCCTTCCTTGCCATCATTCTATCAAATGCATTCAAATCATATCCTGTGGTAATTACTTGGACACAGTGTCCAAACTTGTAATACTTTCTGAATTTCCTACCCTGAACCATATAGCACTGAACATTTTCACTACCTGCTTCATGCCAAACACAGGAATGGAGACTACCAGAGGATGCAAAAGAGCATACCTTTCTGTCCCTCGTGTGCCTCGTGGAACACGACCTCATTCTCAGGCACCGTCCTCAGCTCATCCCCCACAGGCTCGCCAGCAGCCGCTGCCCCGGCGTCCTCAGGGTACCTGACGACCACGACGGGGCAGACGCAGTGGTGCACGCAGTAGTCGCTGACGCTCCCGAGCCTGCTCTTGCCTCCCCTGCGGGAGGCGCCAAAGCCGCGGCTGCCCATGATCATGGCGGACAAGCCGAGGCGCTCGGCCTCGAGGCAGAGGCGCTCCTTCATGTCGTGGTCCTTGACGATGTGGATCTTGAACGGGATCTGCGCGGCGACGAGCGGCTGCGCGAGGTCCTGCGACTTGGCGGAGGTGAAGGCGTCGAAGTCCTCCTCCCGCTTCTTCTCCTTCTTCCGCGCGTCCTCCTCCTCCTCCTTCCCCCGGAGGCCGGCGGCTGCGCGTCCGCATCGTCGTCGTCGTCGACGGAGACGGGGATGTGGCCCCAGTCGGCGCCGTAGAGGACGGAGGTGGGGCGCACGTGGAGGAGCACGACGGCGTCGCCCGGGCGGAGGTAGTTCTGCACCGCCCACTTGACGGCGAAGGCCGACTCGTCGGAGAGGTCGACGGCGATGGCGATGCGGCGGTGCGGGGAGGAGGAGGCCGCGGACAGGGAGGAGAAGAAGTAGCGCGGCGAGCTCGGCTGGATCGCCGCAGCCGCCTGCGCCGTCGCCAGGCGCACCGGCGACGGCGGCGAGGGGGAGGCCTTGCCGCCGCCGGTGGTCGTGGAGGCCGGGTGGTGGGCCGGGTCCGCCATCGTCCTTGGGGGTTAGGGTTTCTCGATCCGAATGCGTGCTACTGTATCGAGCGTTCGATTTGATCGGGAATGGGGGAGGCGAGACGATGGATTTTGCGGCCTGTGGCCAAAGATTTGAGCTTTGGGCAGAGTGCGCACGGCGAAACAGGAACCGCTCTGGTTTTCGGCGAAACCACGGCGGCGGTGGCGCGTTGTGGATGAGACACGTAACCGTCGTCGGTCTGTTCTTTTTATTGCTTTACGCTTTCTCTATCCACCCACTCCCGCGTTTCAACATTTTTGCTGGGATTTCACATGAATGGAAAAGCTTAAATCTCAACATGATAAGAGAAAAAACATATTGCAGAAATTGTATAGCATCAGTAATTCAGTATACAGTAGCAAGCTGCTCATGTAAGAGGTACTAGCGGCTAGCGAGAGACACAGTAGACATGGGTGGACACATAACAACATTAGAGTGGGGACAAAATGTTTAAGTGGGAGCATTTCCTTTGAATACTCAAAAAAATCAAATATTTTTCTTAAGGATTCTAAAGGATTTTGAAATTTTGAGTGGGGGCCCCACTCGGCCCTCTTGGGTCCGCCCCTGACAGTAGAGGTCATGGCCGACAGGTTCGGCACGATGGTTTCTTCCAGATCTGGAAACGTTTCGGATCAGGTTGGTACGTGCATTGTCGCAGCAGTGGAACATGGGGTTCCCCTAGCGCTGCCAAAGTGGGTCCACCTCCTGTGGGCCCAGCACGAAGATGGACAAGACCAAGACACGGTGCAAGACCTGGCGGGCACCCCGCACGCCAGCCAAGACTACCGGGTACGAAGGACCCCCCGGGTCCCCCGCACCCTGGAAGCAGAAGAGGACCCCGAGAGCGCAAGACCCCGGCAGGGCCGGACTTCCTCCCGGGCACCAGTCCGTACAAGCTGAAGATAGGGTTTCCACCACCCTCCAGAAGATGGTAGAAGAGCCTAGAAGACTTGGGAAGCAAGGCGCAGGCAGGAGACACCACCTGCGGTGTGCCAGCCTTCACCCACGTCGCGTTCCCCCAAAGGGCGGGGATCTCACCAAACTGGCGAAGGATACTTGGAGGAGGAGAGGCCACGTCTCCTCCTAAAAAGACAATGATGTCGCCTAGAGGGGGGGTGAATAGGTGGTTTAAAACTTTTCCGGTTTAGTCTTGATAATTGCGGAATAAAACTATGTGTTTAAATTAACAAGCCGACAACCTAAATAAACTAGGCTCACCTATGTGCACCAACAACTTATTCTAAGCAAGACAAACACCAAGGTGATAGCTATAGAATACTTCAAGCACGAAGGCTATCACAATGTAAATTGCATAAGTAAAAAGCTCGGGTAGAGAAATAACCGAGGCACGCGGAGACGAGGATGTATTCCCGAGTTCCTTCTTGTTAAGGGAGTACGTCTCGTTGGAGAGGTGTGAACCGACACAACGGTTCAACAACCACAAAGGTTTCACCTTCTTCTCCGATGAACCGCACCACAAAGGGTTGGTTCACCTTCCACTATCGGAATCCTTCGAGTCGGAATTCGGATCCTTTCAACAACAATCCGGGGCACAACCCACAATGGGATTGGGGGCTCCCGAACGGCTTTCAACAACAATCCGGGGCACAACCCACAACGGGATTGGGGGCTCCCGAACGGCTACAGGTGACCACAAAGGTCCAACCACCACACGGGCGTCTAGGGTCCAAGGACCCAAGAGTAACAAGCTCACAAACTTTCAACTTACACGAATCCTCGTGGAGAGCACACCGATGCACAAAGCAATGGCAAGAGCACAAATGATCAAATCCTTCACTCTCAAATCCCACAAAAAACAACTAATGCTTATGGGGGGAGAAGAGAGGAAGAACAAAGAAGAACTCAACAAATGGAACTCCAAGATCTAGATCCAAATGGTTCCCCTCACTTGGAGGAGAGATGGATTGGTGAAAATATAGATCTAGATCTCCTCTCACTTTTCCCTCAAAGATATGCAAGAATCATGGGAGGGATTGAGAGGGAACAAGCTTTTTCAAGGTCAAACAATGGAGGAGAGAGAGGAAAAAACGAGCTACTCAAAGTTGAAGAAGGGGAGGGGTATTTATAGCCCCTCCCACGAAAATAGCCGTTGCAGTCTCACTTAGGCCGGAACTTCCGATCCTAGGCCGGAACTTCCGGCCGGGAATTTCTGGGGTCACAGAAAAGCGACTAAAAAACGGTTCTGTACTCGGCCAGAACTTTGGCCGGAAATTTGCCCGGAACTTCCGGATGGCCGGAATTTCCGGCCAAATCCAGAATTTCCGCCCCTCAGAAAACTGCAGAAACACTGAACACGAAAACGAAGATATCTTGATCATCCGGACTCCGTTTTCGATGTTCTCGGGCTCGTTGGAATCGCAACGAAGAGCTTTACAAGATCATGCAGAGAAACATCATAGTCCAACAATGGAAGATAAAACCAAATGGAGAAAGATAAAACCTCTCTAAAAAGGAATAACCGGCAAACCTCCAAAACCGAAAACACAACAAGTTTTCCATACGAAATTCGTTTCCTGTGAACTTGGGCTTATCATGAAGATCACAACAAGCACCAAAACCCAACAAGGAGAAAACGAAATAAGAACCAAGAAAGATGATATGGCAAGTAGGCAAAGGTTTGAGCTCTCCACAAAGATGCGATCAAGTTACTCACTTGATAGCCCCTCTTGATAGTACGCCGTCTATCCTATAACCCGGTCTCTCACTAACAATATGAGACCGGTAAAATAGAAAACCTATCAAGATCATAACTTTGCCTTGCGTATTCCACTTGAGCTCGATGTTGACGATCTTGACTCTCTCAAGTTGAAGCACCTTTCTTGATTGTGCTTGCTAGCACATGCTTGATGAAGACTTCTCCAAATGCTCCCTCATACTCCATTATGGGAGGGCCTCGCTAAGCTCAGTCTTCATGTCTCCTTTGCAAGCCTCAATCAAATGATATCTTCCGAGATGCATCATATTGAGCTTGCACTTCATCTTCTTCTCTTAATATGTATGATGGCTTGGAGGTAAACATGATTGTTCACTCAATCTTCTTTTCCAAGCCATACTTGCAATAAGCTCAACTCTACACATGACCATTCTTCATATAAACCCTTGAATAGAGCATTCGTCATCATGTCATTTTCAAGAGTCCAACACATGAACTCCTATATTTTCCCATGGACAAGATCTATAAGAATATCTCAATGTAAACATTAGTCCATAAGGATTGTCATTAATTACCAAAACCACACATGGGGCAACATGCACTTTCAATCTCCCCCATTTTGGTAATTGATGACAATCCCTTTTACGAGGGTTTATATAATGAATTTAAGCAACCATGCAACACAAAGAGTAAGGATGCAAGAGAACCGCAAGAGAACAAACCCATATTCCCTTAAACCCTCTAAATTTCTCCCCCATTGGCATCGATTGCTGAAATGGGTGAAAAGTAAGAAGGCCAATATAATAAGAGCTCCCCCATAAAGTGTGCATTTCTCATAATGTGAGTGAAATCAAATGCACATATCGAGATCAAACTATATTGAGGATCCAAGGATTGCAAGAGAATATCAAATAGAAAGATACTTCAACGAAAGAAGCAAGCAATCAAAAGGATCCGAAAAGTGTTCTAAATATCATGAGGGAACTCCCCAAGGTACGTGCACAAATAGGATTTGTATTTCAAAATAGTGTGCACAACATGGAATCCTCACTCCCTCCTAGATAAATTAGAACACAAGCACATGCAAGAGAATATAAATGAGAAAAGAGGCAAACAACTTGCAACAAATAAAATTTTGCAACATGAGCAAGGAGCGGCAAATAAGGATGGGTGTGAGATAAGAAGACATTTTAGGAGACTAATACAAGGATGAGCAAAAGCATCAACATAGTCTTTCAAAAGGAGTTGCACATAGTGCATATCATGTCTTTTCCATACCCACACACCAAAAGAAGATAAATCGAATAGCTCCACAAGCTTAGTAAGATGCAAAAAGCATAAGACAAAAAAAAGCTTGTGCCATTTAGAAACCACCAAAGAATCAAAAGCAATAGGAGGTGATCACTAAAGAATTGGAATATCAATTAAAGATGTACTATTCTCATGTGTATAAGTTTCTAAGTAGACACAAATCACTAAGATATGGGTCTACAAATAAACATGTACACACAAGATAGATACACGGGTAAAGATCATGATATCCAAGAGGAAGTCATAAATACACCAATAAGATTTTTGCTTAAAAGCAAGGCACAAAGCCCAAATATATCTTAAAGGAATATAGATGAACTCCCAACTCACACTCATCATAGCATCAAGAATATCCACAAGGGAGAAAGGTTAACGAAGGGATGCTCCGAGTAAGATAACAAGTATCACAAAAGGCAAATGATTTTGAAAAATCATCAATGTTGCACATGAGAGACTTTAAGAGAAAGTGCTAGATTGACATAATTGGGATCGATGAATCATAGAAATGAATATATAGTCCCCTTATATGTAATCATCCCGACTTACTCACATTTGCAATAAAGACATTTTGGAAGAACCAAATTAATTGCAACAAAAGAGATTCATGCCAAGATACAACCTACACAAGGTTGAAAGCAAGAAATGTATGCATGAGTTAGATACTTGTTACCGAGATAGCATTGGTGATGTAGAAGATAAGAGTTAAAGATCATCCAAACTTGGCTCCAATGAACACATGGTGACACCACCTTCCTTGTAAATGAGACAAGCTTCCAATGCATCTCCAATGTACCTAAAACACATTCAAGTACAACATGGTACCCAAACTAATTGGGTCCAAAGTAGTTAGAGCAACTACAATACATAGGACAAACTCCACATAAATATGTGCATATTAATATGAAATTGAATTTCGTGCACATCTTAGCCATTTAGGATTTGATGGAGTTTATCCTATACATTGGAAAAATGGAAGTAAGCATGCCAAAGATATACATATAATAAATACGCATGCTCAAGACTTTCAATAACCAAAAGAGATACAATTTGTATAAATCACCAATTAAGTCAAGAGAAAAGAATTGTCCAAATTATATCAAAGATCAAAATCAAAACATGATTGAAGATACCACTTTGAAAAGATACCAAATGAAAATATGGTCAAGGAATAACCAAACCCTCTACATTTTTCATGATGGCACAAAGTACCAAGACGAAAAATGCTCGTCTTCAAAGAGACATATCATCGAGATCAAAAAAACCAATTAAAGACAAATAGTGTTCAATAACATATAGGATAGCTCCCACAATATGTGTGCATTATTTATGATTTTGCATTTGAATACAAATGCACACCAATGGGATCATCACACTCCATACATATTATATGAACACTAGTCAAGTTCAATAAAGAGCAATAAGATCAATACCAACTTAAAGAATGTTGTTCTACTCAATGTAGGATAGCTTCCCCAAAAATAGTGCATTGTCTAGAAGTATGACTTGAAAGTAAATTCACAAGGATGGGATCATTGCTTTCCCTAACTCAAGAAAGCACACAACAAATTTTGACTTGAGCAAAAAGGATCCAAATGATACAAGAAAGACAAAAGGCATTTGATAAAGCAAGTTTTGGCAACAAAAAGGCAATTCAAAGCAAGAGACAAAAATGAAGATGGTCTAAAAATTCCACCACAATTGTAAGTATCACTTGTCATGGACAAGGAGTATGGAGATATTTCTCGGTGGTAGGAATGATATTCAAGGCCAACTTCACAACAAATAAGCATATGTCAAAGGATAGGAATTGAACACATGATTAGATAGAGATTCTTGACGGCTTCAATTTGATCAACGATCATGCAAAGTACCAAGAAACTCTCTCACACACAAGATCCAAAAGATGAGATAAAAGACATTTAAGCAAATATGAAACTTGTTTGAGAAACATGCCACATAGGAACAAGATAATTGACAATATCAATTCTAGGTGGCAAAACCTCACATGTTCACATTTTCTAGGCTTGTAATATGCACATAGCTTATTACTCCCCCATAATGTGATAATCCATTTATTTGAAAACAAGAGGCAAACAAAACCAACTCAAGAAATTAATGGACATTATAGAATTTGAATTTCTCATGAGCATGACATACCACATAGAGAATAGATAATATTGATATATCAACACTAAGTGGTATTCCTCATGTACACACATATTTAGGATTGTGAAGTGCACAAAGCATATCACTCTCCAAAAATGGATAGTCCATTAATCTCTCAAGAGAGCCAACAAGATAAGATAGCAAATAAAGCAATAAGGCTCAAAACAAGTAAATGGTGTGCAAACCAAAATACACATACTTGATTTCTCAAGATAAGTAAGTAGAGAGCACAACACATACAAACACTAGCAAGGTACAAAACCTAACACATGCAAGGGTGCAAGCAACTTTCAATGAATATATGGTATAAGCACAAGTTACCGCAAGGAGGGACATTGGATAAGAGATAGAACAATGTAACCCAAATGACTTGGCTTGAGAGAATATAATTGATGAAGATCCCTTAATTCTTCATGATGTAGCCAAGTCTCCAATGCCTCCAACAACACCTATTGATCAAGTTTTAGCTTGTTGGTCCCCAACCAAGTTGGGTCCTAAGAGGTTAGTCACAATAGGTTTGGTAACCCAAATGGTTCTTTTCTTGACACCACTTTGAGTACCAACATATTTGGCAAACACATTGCCAACCTTATCCTTTGAAGAGAATAAACATCATCAACTATAATGGGGTTGGATAAGGTACCATTTGTGCATGAAGAAGCAAGGTGACCCTTTCACGACATAGGTAGCAACATCGACTTCCTCCTTCTTCTTGGTTGGAATCTCGACTTGAGGAGGAGTAGCTTGATTCTTCTTGGGAAGAGGTCGTTCTTCAACTTGAGGAACTTGAGTTTGAACTTGAGGCTTCTTCCCTTGTTGCTTCTCACTAAGACGCTTCTTCTTCAAAGGGCAAGATCTAACATGGTGCCCTTCAACTTTGCACTTGAAGCAAACAATCTTGGCCGAATCTTTGACTTGTTCTTGGCCCTTTTTCTTCTTGTTGATCTTGGACTTGTTCTTGTTATTGGAGTTGAATCCAAGTCCACTCTTGTCATTGGGGCGTCTTTGAACACTCAACATATTGTCAAGTGTGGACTTCCCAACATGACGCTTTTCCAAGTCTTTCTTCAAAGAAGTGACTTGGGCCTTGAGCTCTTTTAATTCCTCTACATGGTTAGTATCAACACAAATACTAGAGGAAGTAGAAGCTTCATTGTTAGAGCAACAAGGTATGGAAAGTAATTCATCACAAGATGTAGCAACATTGTGAGTGGATGAATCACAAGGACTAGCACAAGACATATAGCATTAAGAGAAGAAGTTGTGCCATTGTCCACATGAGGCTCACAAGATGTTACCTTTGACATAATAGCCTCATGAGCTAACTTTAGCTTAGCATGGGATGCTAGAAGATCGTCATTAGAGCTAGAGAGCTTTTCATGACTTTCTTCCAATTTCCCATACTTGCTAGTTAGCAACTCAAGTTGGGCCCTTAGCTCAACATTCTCCTTCAAAATAGATGCTTCACAAGAAGTGGAGTTAGTAGCACAAGCATCATTAATATTAGAAATGGAAGAAGACAATTGGCAAGCTTATCATTCTTAGATAGTTGAGTTTGGAGTTGATCATGAGACTTGATAAGGAGAGAGTGTTCACTTTCTAAAGCCTTGTGAGCTTTGTCAAGTTTCTCTATGTCCTCACTTAGTCTAGCATTGCCAACACCAAATTCAACTTTTTCCTTTTAAGCACTTTATATTTAGCAATAGCATGATCTCTTTCCTCAATGATTTTAGCAATGATAAGATCATTTGATTCATCAAGAGATTCAAGTTTCTCCTCAAGAGACACTCGAAGCTCTTGCTCTTCCTCAAGGGCATTCTCTAAGGATGCTTTTTCATCGCATCTTCTCTCTCAATTTTACATTTTTCCTCAAATTGAGTATCCAAATCCTCAATGATTTCTATACATTTAATACCATGAGCAACGATTTCACATAGAGAAGAGATAGCTTCACTACCTTTGGGAAGAGCACCAAGAACAATCTCACCCTTCTTGGTTAAGGTTTCAATGTCAAAATCTTCTCCATGAGGATCCTCAACCACATCATCACATATCTTGGGATTCGAGGTAGAAGTTACCTTGGAATCCTTAGCCATGAGGCAAACATGATTAATGGGTGAGGAGGATGAAGAATTACTTGAAGCACCATTGAGGTCCATGTCTTGTTCCAACAAATGTTGGGATTCCTCTACATTGTTAGTCATGCAAGTACTAGAGGATATGGAAGCATTATTTTCATGACAACAAGACATAGAGAGCATATCATCATTAGATTTAGTTAAGCAACTATTACATGATATGCAAGGACCATCAACTCTAGCATGTATGACATTTGGAGTGCTAGAAGAGTTTAAGTCCAAAGATAGAACATTGCAATGTGATAGAGAAGAAGTATAGTCAATAGTAAGTTCACCATCAACAATGCAATTTCTATCACCACTCACCATATCATTACCTTGTGACAAATCACATGTTGGTGAAGTGGAAGAAGTTGTGAACTCATCACGGCCGGAGGTGGAGGGAGAACAATCATCCTCAATAATTTTGGACACTTCATATATATCTTGAAGCTTGGTCCAAAGCTCATGTGCATTTCGAAAAGGCATGATTGAAGCAAGAACTACATCGGTCAAAGCACATATAAGACCATTAGTAACTTGAGTCTCGAGATGAGAGTTTATCTCATCCTCTAAAGATAATTCTTGGAATCCTTTGGAGGAGATAAACTCACATCTACAATCCTCTTAATATAATTTGGACCCATGGCCCTAAAAAGATTAAGCATGCGAATTTTCCAAACATCATAATTTGTGCCATCGAATATAAAAGTGGGATCGTGCACTAATTCTCTAAACGACATCTTTTACTCTCTAGGCGGTAAAGCCCAAAAAGAGAGCCGAGGCTCTGATACCAATTGAAAGGACAATGATGTCGCCTAGAGGGGGGGGGTGAATAGGCGTTTAAAACTTTTCCGGTTTAGGCTTGATAATTGCGGAATAAAACTAGGTGTTTAAATTAACAAGCCGACAACCTAAATAAACTAGGCTCACCTATGTGCACCAACAACTTATGCTAAGCAAGACAAACAACAAGGTGATAGCTATAGAATACTTCAAGCACGAAGGCTATCACAATGTAAATTGCATAAGTAAAAGCTCGGGTATAGAAATAACCGAGGCACGCGGAGACGAGGATGTATTCCCGAGTTCCTCCTTGTTAAGGGAGTACGTCTCGTTGGAGAGGTGTGAACCGACACAACGGTTCAACAACCACAAAGGTTTCACCTTCTTCTCCGATGAACCGCACCACAAAGGCTTGGTTCACCTTCCACTATCGGAATCCTTCGAGGCGGAATCCGGAGCCTTTCAACAACAATCCGGGGCACAACCCACAATGGGATTGGGGGCTCCCGAACGGCTTTCAACAACAATCCGGGGCACAACCCACAACGGGATTGGGGGCTCCCGAACGGCTACAAGTGACCACAAAGGTCCAACCACCACACGGGCGTCTAGGGTCCAAGGACCCAAGAGTAACAAGCTCACAAACTTTCAACTTCCACGAATCCTCGTGGAGAGCACACCGATGCACCAAATGCAATGGCAAGAGCACAAGTGCTCAAATCCTTCACTCTCAAATCCCACAAAAAACAACTAATGCTTATGGGGGGAGAAGAGAGGAAGAACAAAGAAGAACTCAACAAATGGAACTCCAAGATCTAGATCCAAATGGTTCCCCTCACTTAGAGGAGAGATGGATTGGTGGAAATGTAGATCTAGATCTCCTCTCACTTTTCCCTCAAAGATATGCAAGAATCATGGGAGGATTGAGAGGGAACAAGCTTTTCCAAGGTCAAACAATGGAGGAGAGAGAGGGAAAAAACGAGCTACTCAAGGTTGAAGAAGGGAGGGGTATTTATAGCCCCTCCCACGAAATAGCCGTTGCAGGCTCACTTAGGCCGGAACTTCCGGTCCCAGGGCCGGAACTTCCGGACCCCCAGAAAAGCGACTAAAAAATGGTTCTGTACTCGGCCGGAACTCTGGCCGGAAATTTGCCCGGAACTTCCAGATGGCCGGAATTTCCGGCCAAATCTCCGGCCATCCGGAAGTTCCGCCCCTCAGAAAACTGCAGAAACACTGAACACGAAAACGAAGATATCTTGATCATCCGGACTCCGTTTTTGATTTTCTCAGGCTCGTTGGAATCGCAACGAAGAGCTTTACAAGATAATGCAGAGAAACATCATAGTAAAACAATGGAAGATAAAACCAAATGGAGAAAGGTAAAACCTCTCTAAAAAGGAATAACCGGCAAACCTCCAAAACCGAAAACACAACAAGTTTCCATACGAAATTCGTTTCCTGTGAACTTGGGCTTGTCGTGAAGATCACAACAAGAACCAAAACCCAACAAGGAGAAAACCAAATAAGAACCAAGAAAGATGATATGGCAAGTATGCAAAGGTTTGAGCTCTCCACAAAGATGCGATCAAGTTACTCACTTGATAACCCCTCTTGATAGTACGCCGTCTATCCTATAACCCGGTCTCTCACTAACAACATGAGACCGGTAAAATAGAAAACCTATCAAGATCATAACTTTGCCTTGCATTCCACTTGAGCTCGATGATGACGATCTTGACTCTCTCAAGTTGAAGCACCTTTCTTGATTGTGCTTGCTAGCACATGCTTGATGAAGACTTCTCCAAATTCTCCCCCATACTCCATTATGGGAGGGCCTCGCTAAGCTCCGTCTTCATGTCTCCTTTGCAAGCCTCAATCAAATGATATCTTACGAGATGCATCATATTGAGCTTGCACTTCATCTTCTTCTCTTGATATGTATGATGACTTGGAGGTAAACATGATTGTTCACTCAATCTTTTTTTCCAAGCCATACTTGCAATAAGCTCAACTCTACACATGACCATTCTTCATATAAACCCTTGAATAGAGCATTCGTCATCATGTCATCTTCAAGAGTCCAACACATGAACTCCTATATTTTCCCATGGACAAGATCTATAAGAATATCTCAATGTAAACATTAGTCCATAAGGATTGTCATTAATTACCAAAACCACGCATGGGGGCAACATGCACTTTCACCTCCTCCACCACAGAGAGGGGATTCTTCCCGCCAAGACTCCCTCACGCTCCTCGCATGACCTCTGTGGCATCCCTTTATCTATAAAAGGAGGACCAAGGCATGGCGAGGAAGGGAGAGATCCAAGGTAGAAGACATCCACGGATGCTAGCAGAGCAAGAACACCAGAGAGTTAGGCTAGGGCAGGGAAGAGAGGGAAGGTGATCTCCTTCGGGCTAGGATCTGTCCTTGCTCTTCCTCTGGCCAAAACCCTTGCCAGGTACCTCGCCGGAGACATTCACTAGTACAGAACGACACATCGGAAACGACCAAAAACCCCTTCGGCAACGGAGAAAGGGTCCGTGTCCCCGCCTCTGTCACTGATATGAAGCCTCACAATGGCAACGGAGGAGATAAACCGTTTCTGATGTATTTAACATTAGACACGGAGTTTTTCTAATAACCGTTTCTAATAAGGGTTACAGGAAAACAAAACAAAAAACACGGTGACGGGCTGTGCCGTCGATGGAGCCCCGCTCCATGCGACTAGACGGCCGCCCGGTCGTCACCGTATTGCTGTACGCCCTGCTTTACAAAAGTTCATCAGTGCGCGTGGCTGGAGCTCTGCTCCTATGTCTTCACGGCCGCTAGATGAACATCTATTGTCTTTCCTGCTGCGCAAAATGTACTGCTCCTGGTGACGGCACTGTGTATGGAGCCCCGCTCCTAGGTCTTCACGGCAGCAGCATCGTCACCAAGCATCCACCAAGCCCTTGAAACAACGAATATTCTTTGTTAAAAACAGCAAACAAAACTAATAAACAGAGCCAATAAGTAGTAAACAAAGCAAACCGAGCTAAATACATAGCTGAAGAGCTAACTAACAGAGCAAACCAAGCTAAATAAGTAGCTAACATAGCAAATACATAGCTGAACAGAGCTAACTAACAGAGCAACCCGAGCTAAATAAGTAGCTAACATAGCAAATACATAGCTGAACAGAGCAAACCGAGCTAAATAAGTAGCTAACATAGCAAATACATAGCTGAACAGAGCTAACTAACAGAGCAAACCGAGCTAAATAAGTAGCTAACATAGCAAATACATAGCTAAACAAATCAAACAGAGCTAAATAAGTAGCCAACATAGCAAATACATAGCTGAACAGAGCTAACTAACAGAGCAAACCGAGCTAAATAAGTAGCTAACATAGCAAATACATAGCTAAACAAAGCAAACCGAGCTAAATAAGTAGCTAACATAGCAAATACATAGCTGAACAGAGCTAACTAACAGAGCAAACCGAGCTAAATAAGTAGCTAACATAGCAAATACATAGCTAAATGAAGCAAACCGAGCTAAATAAGTAGCTAACATAGCAAATACATAGCTGAACAGAGCTAACTAACAGAGCAAACCGAGCTAAATAAGTAGCTAACATAGCAAATACATAGCTAAACAAAGCAAACCGAGCTAAATAAGTAGCTAACATAGCAAATACATAGCTGAACAGAGCTAACTAACAGAGCAAACCGAGCTAAATAAGTAGCTAACATAGTAAATACATAGCTAAACAAAGCAAATCGAGCTAAATAAGTAGCTAACATAGCAAATACATAGCTGAACAGAGCTAACTAACAGAGCAAACCAAGCTAAATAAGTAGCTAACAGAGCGGTCATTTACCTTAGGCGAGGCGGGGTCGCTTTCCGTCGCGGATTGCGTCCCAGGCGTCGGCGCCGGAGCCACTGCTAGAGGAGACGTCAGAGGAGAGCTCATCCTGCTCGAACACCGGAGCGTCCTCCTCCTCCTCCTCCTCCTCATCCTCCTCCGCCGCCGCCACCGCTGCCGCCGCCGCATCTGGCCCAGGGCCCTGGCCAGGGAGAAGAGAGCGGTCTATGGCCGCCCGGAGCTGCGTCTGGAACAACGCCTCCTCGGCGGCTTCTATCGCGTGCTCGGTGGCGGAGATGCGGATAGCTCTCTGCATTGCAGACGCCCGAATGACACCCTCGGCGCGCTCGCGCTCAAAGGAGGCGCGAGAGAGGAGGAGACCGACCTCCAGATCCTCGTCCTCATCGTCCGAGGAGGACGATGAGGGCGAGATCCGGGCGTCGGTGGCCGCCGCCGCCGTGGATCCGGATGGGATTTGACGGCTCAGAATGAACTCGCGACCGCAGTTGCCGGGGATCTCGCCCCAGTTGTAGGGGAGATCTGGGCTGCGCCTCGGAGGGTGGGAGGAGGAAGATGCTCCATCCTGACTTCCGTCGGCACCGGAGGGGTTCGCCATCGATGGGTGAAGTAGGAGGAGAGCGTGTGCGGCTAGGGTTAGGAACTGGGGAGAGTGAGACTGAGAGTGAGAGTGAGATACAGTACTGGAGTGGGAGATATTAATACTGGCACCGCTTAATGTGCCTTCACATGGGAAACGGAGATAGACCGATCTCCGTTTCTGATGTGGAAATATCAGCAACGGGGATATTCTTTCCTCCGTTGCCTATATATAAGCAACGGATATCTTTTCAGCCTCCGTTACCATTGTGTCGGGCCCATCGACCGACTAGCGCGCGCGCACACTCGCGGAAGCGCGCGGAGCTCATTTTTTCCGTCGCCTAACTCTTGCCGTTGCCATAGAGGGGTATCCGATGTGTCGTTCTGTACTAGTGATCCTTGTAGCCACACCATGATTCCTCCATCTATCTAGACATGCAGGAGTAGGGCTGTTAGCTTTCGGGCGGCCTGAATCTGGGTAGATCGCTGTGTCTCTTGCTTGTTTGTCCTACACGTCGAGATCGAGTGAGAGAGAGAACTTGCCGGCGATCCCTCCACGGGAGACGTTTTCCAGCCTCCTTCGCCCCTACCGAATCTAAAAGGGGGTGCCCGTCATCCTCGGTGTCCGTCCTTCGAGACACGACATCTGGCGCGCAAGGTAGGGGGCGCAAGCGCTGATCTCGTCTTCACCAGCTCGAAGATCTTCGTCAAGTTCTCTGTCAAGCATGCCACCCAAGAATAAGCCCGAGGCTGCGACCTCCAAGGCTGTCTCTCCCTCGCCCACTCAGGCTTCCGCTGAGCGTCGTGCCACAGGCGCACGGCTAGAGGGGACGCCTCCCCCGCAACCTGCGGAGAAGACGGTGCCAGACGGTGCAGATGGACCCAACCGCGACCCTGGCGGCGGATCCAAGGAAGCCTCGCTTCCTCACGCCTCCTTCCGGCCTCCTCCTCCCTCTAGAGAGAAGGGCGTCGGCAACAGAGCGGCCAAGGACCAGACCGCTGGATGTCCCCAGCCGTCCAAGAGCAAGTCCTCCACGCCCACGCCTTCAAACGCTCAAGCTCGCCACGACGCCCCTGGTGACCGCCAAGGCTCTGATGCAGTTTCCGTCAAGCACCACCGATCACCAGTACAGAACGACACATCGGATACCCCTCTATGGCAACGACAAGAGTTAGGCGACGAAAAAATGAGCGCCGCGCCCTTCCGCGAGTGCGCGCGCTAGTCGGTCGATGGGCCCGACACAATGGTAACGGAGGCTGAAAAGATCTCCGTTGCTCATATATAGGCAACGGAGGAAAAAATATCTCCGTTGTTGATATTGCCACATCGGAAACGGAGATCGGTCTATCTCCGTTTCCCATGTGAAGGCACATTAAGCGATGCCGGTATTCATATCTCCCACTCCACTACTGTATCTCACTCTCATTCTCACTCTCCCCAGTTCCTAACCCTAGCGATGGCGAACCCCTCCGGCGCCGACGGAAATCAGGATGGAGCATCTTCCTCCTCCCACCCTCCGAGGCGCAGCCCGGATCTCCCCTACAACTGGGGCGAGATCCCCGGCGACTGCGGTCGCGAGTTCATTCTGAGCCATCAAATCCCATCCGGATCCACGGCGGCGGCGGCCACCGACGCCCGGATCTCGTCCTCATCGTCCTCCTCGAACGATGAGGACGAGGATCTGGAGGTCGGTCTCCTCCTCTCTCGTGCCTCCTTTGAGCGCGAGCGCGCCGAGGGTGTCATTCGGGCGTCTGCGATGCAGAGAGCTATCCGCATCTCCGCCGCCGAGCACGCGATAGAAGCCGCCGAGGAGGCGTTGTTCCAGACGCGGCTCCGGGCGGCCATAGACCGCTCTCTTCTCCCTGGCCAGGGCCCGGGCCAGATGCGGCGGCGGCAGCGGTGGCGGTGGCGGAGGAGGAGGAGGAGGAGGACGCTCCGGTGTTCGAGCAGGATGAGGTCTCCTCTGGCAGTGGCTCCGGCGCCGACGCCTGGGAAGCAATCCGCGATGGAAAGCGACCCCGCCTCGCCTAAGGTAAATGACCGCTCTGTTAGCTACTTATTTAGCTCGGTTTGCTCTGTTAGTTAGCTCAGTTCAGCTATGTATTTGCTATGTTAGCTACTTATTTAGCTCGGTTTGCTTTGTTTAGCTATGTATTTACTATGTTAGCTACTTATTTAGCTCGGTTTGCTCTGTTAGTTAGCTCTGTTCAGCTATGTATTTACTATGTTAGCTACTTATTTAGCTCGGTTTGTTTTGTTTAGCTATGTATTTGCTATGTTAGCTACTTATTTAGCTCAGTTTGCTCTCTTAGTTAGCTCTTTCAGCTATGTATTTGCTATATTAGCTACTTATTTAGTTCGGTTTGCTTTGTTTAGTTATGTATTTGCTATGTTAGCTACTTATTTAGCTCAGTTTGCTCTGTTAGTTAGCTCTGTTCAGCTATGTATTTACTATGTTAGCTACTTATTTAGCTCGGTTTGCTTTGTTTAGTTATGTATTTGCTATGTTAGCTACTTATTTAGCTCGGTTTGCTCTGTTAGTTAGATCTGTTCAGCTATGTATTTGCTATGTTAACTACTTATTTAGCTCGGTTTGCTTTGTTTAGCTATGTATTTGTTATGTTAGCTACTTATTAGCTCAGTTTGCTCTGTTAGTTAGCTCTGTTCAGCTATGTATTTGCTATGTTAGCTACTTATTTAGTTCGGTTTGCTCTGTTTAGCTATGTATTTGCTATGTTAGCTACTTATTTAGCTCGGGTTGCTCTGTTAGTTAGCTCTGTTCAGGTATGTATTTGCTATGTTAGCTACTTATTTAGCTTGGTTTGCTCTGTTTGTTAGCTCTTCAGCTATGTATTTAGCTCGGTTTGCTTTGTTTACTGCTTATTGGCTCTGTTTATTAGCTTTGTTTGCTGTTTTTAACAAAGAATATTCGTTGTTTCAAGGGCTTGGTGGATGCTTGGTGACGATGCTGCTGCCGTGAAGACCTTGGAGCGGGGCTCCATACACGGTGCCGTCACCAGGAGCAGTACATTTTGCGCAGCAGGAAAGACAGTAGATGTTCATCTGGCGGCCGTGAAGACATAGGAGCAGAGCTCCAGCCACGCGCACTGATGAACTTTTGTAAAGCAGGGCGTACAGGAATACGGTGATGACTGGGCGGCCGTCTAGTCGCATGGAGCGGGGCTCCATCGACGGCACAGCCCGTCACCGTGTTTTTTTTTTGTTTTCCTGTAACCCTTATTAGAAACGGTTATTAGCAAAACTCCGTGTCTAATGTTAAATACATCAGAAACGGTTTATCTCCTCCGTTGTCATTGTGAGGCTTCACATCTGTGACAGAGGCGGGGACACGGACCCTTTCTCCGTTGCCGAAGGGGTTTTTGGCCCATTTCCGATGTGTCGTTCTGTACTAGTGGATCCCAAGGTGTACCAGGCATGGAGGGCTCGCGTGGAGAAGCTCCTCGACTACGCCGATGGCGGGCCAACTCCTGCAGCTACTTAGGCTACCACTGTCGACACCACAGGAGCTACGGCAGACAGGACGCACGAACCGCGGGCTCAGCCCCGTGGGGAGCGCCAGGCGGAGACAGAACCGCCCCGAGCTGCCCCGCCTATGGCCAACCGGCCACACCAAGACCGAGGCAAGGTCATCTCAGTTGGGTCTTCAACCTTGGAGGACCATGATCTTCACAATGACCTCAACAATCGCCAACGCGAAGACATGCGTACTCACATCGAACGCCGTCGAGAACATCATCGCCGGGAGGATCGCGACGACGACGTCGCGGAAGGCTGCAACGCCCTCGCACCCGAGATCCGTCGCTTCGATTGGCCCAAGAAGTTCAAGATCGACGTTCTCCGCTTCGACGGCACCACCAACCCTCGGGACTTCCTGCAGAGCTACTCCCTCGCAGCGATGGTCGCCGGGGCTGACGAGATCATGATGGCCAACTGGTTCCCGCTGGCCCTGAAGGGAGATGCCCAGACCTGGCTCCTCTATCTCCCAAAGTGCTCCATCCGTTCCTGGCGTGCACTGAAAGAGCAGTTCCTAGGGGCTTTCCAGGGAGGATATATACGAGCCTCCGGGTACCCCAAGGGATTTGTACGACTTCAAGCAACTCCCGGGTGAAACTCTCCGCAAGTACATCCAGTGTTTTACCCACAAGATGAACACCATCCCGTGCCTCAAGGACGAAGTGGTGGTCCATTGCTTCAGCGCCAATGTCCGCAACCCTCGGATGCAAGAGAAGCTGAGCATCCACCGCGTGGAGACTGCCTGCAAGCTTTGGGAGCTCGCGGATCGCTGCGCGCGGGCGGAAGAAGGCGTGAGGGAAGATGAACCTGAAGACAAGGCAACCGTAGCCAAGATAAAGAGGCGGGATGCTGGAACCGACAAGCGTGTCTTCGTCACTGAGCCACTCGCGAAGAAGGCCAAGCTCGCAACCACTGAAGAAGAAGGTAATCTGTGGTGTCACATACACCCCGAAGGCAATCACCTGCTCAAGGACTGTCGCGCGCTGCGGAACCTCGCTCTACAAGAGCAGCGTCGGGCTGACGGGGTCGGTCTGGACGAATGCTACAACAGTGGAGTTGCTGGACACCTCGCTCGTGATTGCCCCACGGGCCGCCAGGGCGGAGGTGGCCGTGGCTGTATCGGGGCGGTGGTCGCGGAGGCCGAGGAGGGGGACGCGGCGGACAAGGCGGGCACGAACAGAACAACCAGGCGGACGCCCAAGGCAACAACGGGGAAGCTCCTGCTGCTTCAGGGGGCAACGACGGGCAGTTCCAGGAGGTTGTCGGGTCATCGGCTGCATTCATGGAGGGTCTTCTCTGCCTCTATCCAACGACGCTGGCAAGAAGCTGGTGCGGGAGCTCAACGTAGTGGCTTCAGCTCCTTTGAAGCCACTAGATTGGTCTAACCAGGTCATCACCTTCGACCCGGAGGACCATCCATCCAACACTTTCGGGGTTGGGACCCCGCCTCTGATCGTGTCCCCGATCATCCACAACTACAAGGTCACCAAAATGCTGATCGATGGAGGCTCCAGTCTCAACCTGCTGACGGCCAAGGTGCTGGCCGTCCTGCAAATCCCGTTCTCCCGCCTCACCGACACCGGCGTCTTCCAAGGTGTGAACGGAGGCATCACGCGGCCCCTCCTGAAGATCACTCTTCCGGCCACCTTCGGTGATCACAGGAACTTCCGCACTGAGGACGTCGTTTTCGACATCGCCGACACTCCGCTCCCGTACAACGGCATACTTGGTCGGCCTGCTCTGGCCAAGTTCATGGCCGTCTCCCACTTCGCCTACAACGTGCTGAAGATCCCGGCACCACTGGGAGTGATCAAGATCAAGGCCGGCACCGACGACGCAATCTTCTGCGTTCGGAAGTTGAACCAGACGGTGGCGGCAACAACGGAGGTCATTCAAGATGAAATGGAAGAAGATCTCGAAGCGCACTCTGGGGAAGGAACTGACCCCGGGGGCTCGACATCAACTTCCAACAAGAAGGCGTCGTTCCATGGCGACCCGCTGATAACCCCCAAGAGCAGGGGATCACTGTAGCACCTCTCAATGTGGAAGTAAGGTATCAATCCGTAGGAGCAAGAAGTAAAAGTTATCTATTCCCTACAACTAAAGTGTCACAAGTTTTAGTTGATTATGCACTAAACAAGTTTAAAGAACAAGGTGGTTGATTTAATGGATGGAAGTTTAATGTAACAAAAAAAGAAAAGGTGTCCCAATCCTCTTCAATGCAAGAGGACAAGACAATGGTTTTCTCTTATAGGAACAATGGACATGGGTTCATGGGTTCACTTAATCCTCTCTCTCTCTCATCTACGGTGATTATCATGTTATAGATAAAGTACACACAATTGTCATGTTTTAATGGTAGCTTTTATAACAGCTATATGTCCTAAAACATATAGTTGAAAGAAGTACTCATTTGTGTTGCTAGATCACCCTCGTAAGGCTAGCGTGGTTGCTCTCACTCCCACACCATACTCTTTCTTTTTTCCCCCAGATAAAGGATGTTGGGCGGTACTGTGTCACTCAATACCTATACCGTGTCACATCGGCCATCCCGTACCTTCATACATCATACTTCGTAATGGACAATATTCTAAACACTTAGTGCAATGATTTATATTTCGTGTGTGTGACCACATCTCTCTCATCTATCTACACTTGGTGATATCAATCACCTCATGATAAAGATAAACAAGGCATTATGAATAAATCAAACCATCACATGCATCATAAAATATCTCCAAAGTATGACAAGTCATAAAAAATCCAACACAACAGCAAATTCATAACACATATCATCTCATACCACAATATCCACCATAGGAATTACATAGATGACCGTAATCATGTTCAGCAGCTCATACGGTACTAATTAGTGAAGCTCAAATAGAGAAGAGATACATAAGTTACCACCACAAACCCAAGTCCAGGGGGTGAACTACTCCCCCTTCATCATGGAGACGGTGGAGAAGTCGTTGGAGAAGATGGAGACCACCCCGGCAGCGCCCCGCCAGAGTTTCCCCCTCCAATCTGCAGATTCAGGTCTCTGTTTCGGTATTTCTGTGTTTCGGCGGCGCTCCTTTCAGAGAACGTCGGGGACTTCTTTTATAGGCGTTTTTAGGTCAAGAGGATGTCGGTGGAGAAAAGATCGACGGCAGCGGAGACACGAGGGCCAAAAGAGTGAACCCCACGCGGCCATGTACAGTGGTCACGTGGGCCACCCTCTTTTGGGCCTCCGGCCTCCGTTTGCTTACTTCCTTCGCTCCCAAGTCTTCCTCCTTTCAAAATATTGACGCTCGTAATTTTCCAGGTCATTTAGACGTCGTTTGGGTCTCTGAAACTTAAAAGGAAAGAAATAAGATTTTCTGTCTGCGCAGCGTTAATTCCATAAAAATAGGAAATACATATTTTATTGCCTAAAATCATCTATTACATTATTAAAACAACAAACAATTAACAGCCTAGATTTAGCAATAACTAAGGAACGGCTTAGATTTTAACGGAGGACTGACGCTAATATGGAAGGAGAGACTCCGATCGTATTGAAGTAGGACAAGGAGAGGAAGCGATGTGCACGAGCTGGATATATATATACGCATTGTCGAAAAGATAAGATGGAAACGGCACAACCATGCCGATTTAATCTGGCCGTCCGGCATACGTTTGTCGGCTTCCGTTCCTGGAGCGTCATCGGAGATACCACGCATCGAGGACGCCTGCTATTTGTATATCGCCGAGAGTTCAGGGCGAGGACGATAGCAACTTCTCTGAATTTACGGCAAAGTCTATGTGAGACGGCCATGTCGATATCAATCTTGCGATAAGTGGGCAGGCCATGGCGATATCGATCTGGCGATAAACGACGGCACTGAAAGGCCAAGTAGCGTTTAGGGTCGATGATGGCTCTAGGAGCAGAAGTACCACGACGGATCTAGAGCTCGGATTCGGAACTTCTGATTAGTTTCTTTATCTGCGAGCGTAGACTCGAATTTAGAGCCAATTCCATCGGATGCGCATTATTGTGCGAGAACATGGATAGAAGGGCAGCTGGGAGTTTTTTAGAAGGAAAAAAAGGCAGCCGGGAGTCAGACACATGTAGATGGATCGTGCGAGAGCTGACGGGAAAGAAGTCCGCCGGCGGACATGCAGAATTGCAGATTGATGGTGTAAGAGCTGACGCATTATCCATGCAAGCTAGACACATCCTGGTCACTGGTCAGGACTAAGAAGCCCGCCGGGGGCCAGGAGTCACACACATGCAGATTTGGTGCGATAGCTGATAGGTACAAGTATTGCCTTGAGTGCTTGATGCGTTCTGCACAGATAATTAAGAATTAGCCTGGATGCATCGTACGAAAAATAGAGCAAAAGTTCCCAGTAAGTTGTACTCCTATTAAGGATGAGACTAGCAAAATTGCTCCTCGACGACATTAAGCAACAAAGTGCTGACGCGGCAAGGTGTCATAGGGCGTTAATACATGCAGCAGAAGACAGGTGAGCACGTTAAAAGCCTGTTATACATGATCCATAAATTACCAACAAGCGTATGTATGTGATTCAGTTAGATGATCAGGTATACATCTCTCTTCCGAGATTTCTTTGCAGATTCCACTTGGTTAAGGCAATCACAGTTAGAATCTAAATTACAGTTACAATTCGAATCTATTGAAAACGAGGATAAGAACTAGAAAGCGCGGATACGGCAGAAAAGTTGCGTATCAGGGTTGGATACGTATCGGATACATCAGGATACAGAACGCCTCCATCAAACTTGATGCATTGCTATCCGCCTCGATCAAATGCAGTCCAGATGTTGAATGTTGCTCTTGTATTTCTCCAAATGATCGGAAGTGGCAGGCATGTACAGAAAGTCACGAAGACTCCTATATACTACTAGTAATTCTCATTCTCGTACAAAAAATCACTAATTTATATATATTACTAACTTAATTATATATATACAAACGTATCCCGTATCCATGTTTTTGAAAAATCGGCGTATCGCGGTATCGGTATCGGTATCCGTATCGCCGTACCCGGACATCCTAGGATAAGAAGATAGATCGGTCTCAAAGTTAAAAGACAAGCATAAGGTGACCGACTGATTTTTCATGTGTAATATACGCTGGCTTCAAGCTTCCCGGCCAGGCCTGTGCAGTCAAATCAAGCATGCATGATTCGTAACCATGCCGGCATATGCTACATACCGTGCGCCGCCGCCGCATCGATTGCTTAGCCCGCCGTCAAGCCGGCAGTCGATTTGCAGCAAGCAGAATCACGTGCGTGAGACAAACACCAAGCTTCGGATTATACAATTGACTGTGGCATGCAAACAAAATGGATCGTCAACTCTGAACAAACTCTAGGGCAGCCTGCAGCTAGGAGCAACGACGACCGGGTGATCATGCTGCGCAGGTAAGGCACGGACGATCGGCATACTGAAGACACAGCATGGCCATGGTAACCATCTTTATGTTTTGATCGATGTATCACAGGGACGATGAGACGCTCCGCAATAATAAGGCAGTACTAACTCTATGAACTCTTGCCTTTTTACATCTAAGTTGCAACTTATTTCAAAAGAACCTCCATATGTTAAGTTTTGAATTTCGCCGTGGCGATTTCGTGTTGGTCAGCCCTCTTTGTTTACATTAAAACGTGTATTGTCTGCAACTGCATGTAGGATCTTAAAGATTTATTATTGGCATGTCTGAACTAACTTCCACATTTCTTTTTAACAGGTGTGCAAATGTTGGGAACCATGTTTCCGTGTCCATTGCCACGTAAGTTTCCAATAGTTTAATTTGTTGTTGTTATGAAAATCTCAGTTCTCCATGATGCCATTGGGCAGTACTGCTCTTGCTTCCGGTTACCAAGATTATATGTATGAAAGGAGTTGCAAAATTCCCTACATAATTGCAGCCGTTCTTCATTTTGAGCGTGATATATTGATCTTAAGTATTTTATAAAAGAGAGTTGCAAAATTCCCCACCCGCGACTTCTTGCCTGCAACCAACGACTCTTTTCTTGACCTACGTCAGTAGATATACTTGCCATGCATGTCTAACTATAGTTCATGTCAGTATCCAGGGTTGCAAAATTACAATAATCCTTAAATGTATGCTTAAAATATGTGATCGCAATGTAGAAAAATAATAATGAGACACACACATCTAAGACCAACTCTCATGGAAGATCGTATAAATTTTATCTCAAAAGTATTCAAGTACATGTATTCTTAGCAATGCCTAATTTCAAAAGTTCAATATAAAATCTAGCCGCGCAATTGTGCGGGCCACTCCGCTAGTTATATAACAATGGTATAACCCTTATATGATGCAAATATGATTGAAATATAAGTGATATAGTGCACAGTTCATGTATGCATTTTACATGCATCAACATCCTCAAGCTTAACCAATACTCGTTCTCGAGTATGAAGGTGATAAAACTAACATGGACTTTGCAATATAACACTAACAATGGATATCAAAGATTATTGCTACTGCTACATAGAGTCAAATGATTCATTCTTCAAAGGAGTAGCAATATGCAAGATAGTTTATGAAGTGATATCAAGTATTCAATGCAAGAATGTTCAATGATAGTTCACAAAGTGTAACATAGAAGATAGTAATATGGACCACATGTATGCATATTGATTAGTAAGAACATTCTACATTGGTCAGAGTGTAGATAAAAATCTGAATATAAAAGGTGGACACTTTGGAAAAGATATATATGTGAGTAGAGGTAAAGCATGCATAAGTTCCATCTAACTTCCAAACTCTTCTGTCGGCCCAATGGAAACCAGTGTATCATGGGCCGGCCCTTCTGGCCCCAGACACCTGGACTCGGAACACGACTAAGGACTGGGTCACGACGCCTGGCGAGCCCCGCGAGGCCTCGCCCCTCGCGGGGGCTTCAACGTTGAAACAAACGACTAAGTCTCCGCGACTCGGGGACCGCCTCAGGAGACTTTCCCCGCTCGGGATGACGGAGCGCTCGAAGTGATCGGCGAGGCTCTGCCATCCTGGCAGGGCGCACATGGGGCCTGCGCTCCGCGGCAGGATGACGCGCATACCTGCGCACAGTGACGGAGGGGCAGCAGTTGCCATTCCCGTGCTTAAAGGAGAGCAACAAGGCTGCCCCAAAGGAGGAGGATTACCAAGCATGCAACTTTGGTGCTAAGGGGACACGCTGCCGCTCCGCTCCAACGGCGACGTCACCGATATGACACCACGGACCTCTGGAGCGCCGGCCACCGCTCTGGACGGACGGTGGCAGGGCCTGACGAAGACCAGCAAGACCAATGATGGTGGACCTCGTCCACAACCCCTGGACCAAGGGTGCGCTGCCCTCCTGGACCGGGGCCATGGAGGAACCCTAACTTCCACCCCTGCGCCTATATAAGGAGGGGGAGCACCACTGGAGAATGGTCTCGACCATTCATTCACCTAAGGCTACTAGTCCACTCAGAGAAGGGAGCTTCCACATAGAGGAAGCTCTGCCATCGTTGTAAGCTTTGCCCTCGGTAAGCACCCCTGTACTGTAACCTCACGAAGTAGTGCAATTCCACACGGCAGGAAGTAGGGTCTTTACTCCTCCCGGAGGGCCTGAACCTGGGTATGAGCTGGTGTCTATCTCTGTAGTGATGCATTCTGTCGAGCTCGCCGTGCTTGGTCGCCGAGGTTGACGAGAGTGTTGTTAAGTGTCGTGTTCAGCCCCTTTGATTCTTGGTTCACGGGGACTATTCTCCGACATCTTCTAATTAAGTTAACGATTGCAATGTGGAATCCTTGGTGTCAAGCTCTCATTATCCCTATCATAGCATCTTGAATGATTAAAGTTTAATGTGAAAGCAAATATGAGTAGTGTGCTTGACAAAGTAAATGTTGGATGTCTCATGCCCCTTAAATACAAGTACCTACACCATGAGTTACTCAATTTGGGAAAGAAAGCAAGTTCAAGTTATATATCATTGTAAGTAATAATAGTATCATCAAGAGCGTCAACTGGGGTACCTCTTGTCCCAGGATATGGAACAAGCCCATATCAAAATGACAAGACAAACAAACAAGATGAACAACCTCAACACCCTTTTTATTTACCATTAGAATAGCTTTTTATTATAAGGTGAATCATAGACGGTTCACCATAGTATGTAAGTAAATTTCACCATGAATGATGCATGACTTAGATTAGCGATCCAGGCGTCTCTCTAACCATTTATACAAACTCATTTAAACTAATTCATTTCCACCTCATTTCACCATGATAGGCATCCATAAACAAAAGTACATGATATCAACTAAATGAGATGAAGGAGCATGTTGAAAGCTTTGCATGTGACAGAACATATGGGCTAACTCCCAACCTCGGAAATTCATCAAGCCACTAACATCATAATCTTAATCACAATGGGTCATGTTTTATTTATGCAATAAAAGTAAAGTGTGCATCAAGTTCGTGAGAGCTATATAACCAACTTTTCCCATCACAATCAATAACATAAACATTTTCATTCAGAGGTATAGATAACACAAATATCATGCTAAACATACTCGGAATAGCATAAAGCCAATAGGTAGATATGGTGGACTCACTGGAATAACTTTGATTGAAGGTGTTGGAAACAAGTTTTTACTTGTTGGAATTTTTGGACTAGCAAGAGGGAGAAAGTTGACCATCTAAATGAATGCATGAGTGTCCATAGAACTAACTAAACCATGTTAAAAAAAGTAAAATAACTTTCAGCATCAAAACATGAATAAGTGATAGCTCTTGATAAAGTATTTGCAAATTATTACTCATAAACAAGCTCATGAATCATGCAATTATATGTATCATTAAAAATCAACTTAAACATCCCTTTTCCCAATATAATAAAAGCATCCAACATATTTCAACCCATATTTCCAGTAGCTCTTTCACATATAAATGATGGTATGGTGGTCTCACAAAAATAAAAATCAAACCAAAACAAACAAAAAGACGCTCCAAATTTATGCGATAAAGTGTTTCGATCGAAAAACAGAAGTTAGACGTGTACAAACCGAGAGTGTGTAGGTCCAGTGGGGTTGTCTTCACATCCCCAAGCTTATGGTCTTCACCATCCTTGGATAACTCTTGGTGCATCTCCTCCAATCCCTGTGAAAAAACTTCAAAACACCGTTTCTCCCATTTCTTTTCTATGGGGCGCATTAGTAGTGATAAACAAATAGATTTCTTGCTGCATATAATCCTTAAACAAAACATCCTATAAATTTCCAGAAGGTATATAATGTTGTATGCCTACTCATAAACTCAATTGAATCAAAAAGATGTAAGTTAAAAGTTCAAAACATGTATAAAACAAAATGGGTTAGAATCTATCCAGTAAAATAGCAGCAGCAAAACGTATTTTTCTACCCTACCAACTTTGCCTGAAAATTCCGCAAAAATTCATGCATGCAGAGCATGAAAAGTTGCAACTACAGTTCAAATATGAGCTCATTAGTAGTTACAGAATTTGAATTAAAAATCATACCGTGCACTGATTCGTGCAGGAATAAAATCTCCGAACGCTATAAGCAACTTTCTCAAACCAAAATGAGTAAAACTTGGCATTTTATTGAAAATTCCAGAAACTAAACTAAAAACAAAGTCTCTTGTTACAGTAAGAGGACACAAAGAAAATCACACATAAAAATAACCGGGTTGCCTCCCGCAAAGCGCTTTCTTTATAGCCATATAGCTAGGCTTTGATAGTTTTAATGATGCTCACATCGGAAAGAGAGCATCAAGAGAAAAATATGAAACACATTTAAGTCTAACCCACTTCCTATGCATTGGGATCTTGTAAGAAAATAAATCAATGAAGCACAAAGTGACTAGCATAGGAAGGCAAAGCAAGTGCAACTTCAAAATCGTCAACCAAAAGAGAGGAGACTTAATATTATCGTGGTATATGAAGTCATGTCTCCCTCTCTCATAAAAACTTTCAGTAGCATCATTGATAAAATTCACAATATAACCATCACATGAAACATTCTTACCATGATCCATATGCATAAAAGTATCAATATTTTCCACATAAACAAAGTTCTTCTTATTAATAGCAATGAGAGTAGGATCATCGTAAAGAACTCGAACATGATAGACAAGTTGTATATTAAAGGGATGGTTTTGGGTAATCCCCCCATAACTATGACAAGTTTCATGAGGATGATTGTAATTATTAGCATGATCATTTTCAGAATTAGTACCAAAGAGATTTTCAATATCAAAAGTATTATGTTTTTCCCAATCATGATCACTACTATAAGTAACAGGCATAGGATCGTCATCGAATTCAGACTCATCAGCAACAACTATAATATGAGCAACATGCTTAGGGGAAGATACTTTTTACTCTTTTTCATTAATAAGAGTAAAACAAACATTAGTCCTTTCATATTTTGGTAAATTAGTTCCATCTTTTATAATATTTTATATGTAAGTGTTGGCATGGCAATTATTAACACAATAGAGATAACATCCATGTAACACGCTATTCATATCAAAAGCACTCATATCTAACGAAGAAGTTTTCCTTGATAACTCTTCACACCCCAAAAATAATGTAAGTTCATCATGTTGATTAGAAGTGATCGTGTTATCACAAAAGTCTCTCGCGATATCCTTATTAGAAACTGAGCATTGGAATTCGAAATGGCCCTCTTTATAGCAAAGTTCACAAACAAAAGGATAGATGACACAAACTTTTTCACCAAGATCATGTAGAGCCTTGCTCCACATTCTAGTATTTTCATTCCTATGATGGATACAATATTCTTCTTCAATTTGATTATTTTCACAAGGTCTAAGTGCTCCACAGAAATTAACATGCTTATAAGAAACTAGCATGTTGGCCTGCACAATTGCGCGGCTAGACTATCTATTGATGTTATTTCCTTCTACTCATTTTTAAATCTTTATAGGAACATTAAATTTATAGTCAGATTTTTTATCTCATTATAATTTGATGTTATTTTCATGTAGCCGTGTTTTTGAGATACATCTGCTTATGATTATTCAGCCATGTTTTTCTAAATATTCCATACATATTTGTATTTTATTTTACCATTAATTTCTCACATCTTTTAGTACACGTTGTAGATTTAAATGTAAATGTAAATGAGCTTGTACTCCCTACACTCCCTACTCTCTCTCTCTCTCTCTTCTGTACAGCATGGAAGAGAAATGTCATTTCCTCTTCTCCACCGGACACTCAATCGACCATACCCAATCCACTCACCATACTTTCAAAATAATCTCATTTCTGCATTGTATTCAAGGCCATGCGATTCTTGACCAACCTGTGTATGGGCGATTCAACCACAGATATGGCTTTTCGTGCCGGCGATGCTTCATCTCGCCGTCGCTGCTTTGAACCTGCTGTCGTATGCTAGAGACATCACACCTGCCGGCGACGCTTTATCTCGCCGTCGCTGATTCTGCGGTGGCCGGCAAGTTTAGTGCGTGCTGGACTGTGTGCGACCCGGCTTGTACCTGGATGTGGTCGAGCACGACGAAGGCTTCAGATGCGGCCCGCGTTCAGCAGTCAAGGTGCGTTCCTCACTTCTCCCCTGTTCGTGGTATGTCCGCTGTAGATCTGGTGTGCTAATCGGTGGCTATTAGCAGCAGCACCGCCGCACGGATAATACGACTCTGGCGATGTGGTCGACGGCATGTTGTGCTAATCTGAGTCGAGCACACCCAGCGTTAAGGAGGTTACAAATGGCGCGTGAGTGGTCGCATGTATCAGCGCAGGTTTGCCCTTCATCACTGGTTCCTATAAGAGCTAATTTGAGCACGCTTTGAGTATGAACCTCATGAAGTTAGCTCTAGAAATTTTTCTAATAAAGTAGATTGGTGCGGAACTGCATCTTTGCACACTTAAAAAATAATTTATCTTATAGGATTATGAGCGCTAGTAATTTTTTAAGTGAGGTTCTGGTCTTGGGCTAAATAATCACTCCCTTGATTTGAGTAAATCATCACTACCTTGATTATAGTTACAAATTTTATATATCTTTAGATAATTGGTCAAACCAACTTTAGTCCGTTTTAATTTCATCTTCGAATTTAGGATTTCCGTTTATTTATTTCGAGAACCCAGATTAATTTCTCGACTCTCTGCATGTTATGCTAAGATTTGAATTACAGTGGATACTTGTGACATTAGTTGAACCTTGATAATGCGCTAGACGTTCATAAGGATTAAAGAAGTATTCAGTACGCAAAGAACCAAAGGACAGGCATGATGTTTTGCTCGGCATGCTGTCTTCAATCTGAAATAAACCGTGGGCGATGCTAGTACATTGAAGTTTCTTTGAAAGTTCTATGTATAGGAGAGCGCTGATGGAGGACATATCTTCAATTTTGATCTTGCAAATTGAATAAATTTTCGAAGGAGAAATGTCAAACTGTGCATACACGTAGATCATAATTGAAAGTAGAAACATCAAATGAAATGTAGAGCATCTTGGTACTATCTAATAATCAACTACTATGGCTTACAACCTAAATCTAATTTGATAAATGTCTGGACTATTTCCTTTCTCTCTTGGGTCTTGCGTCATTGCATTTTGCATCAGCACCTTTTGTTTTGATTCCATTAGAGCTTCGTGTCATCCTTCTTTTTGTAGTTACAGAAGTTTTATCTTTTGCGTAGCTAAGTTCCGAGCCATCATCTTCTAGCTTTGTATTCTTGGCTTTTCCATCAACACATCTCATGTTTTTTGGTTGTGTTTTTTCTACAGGTTTGGATCTACTTTCCTCATCCCCATTATCTTCTGAGTCATCAGATAGTACAATAGATTTACGTTTCCTTTTTTTGCCATTGACACTTGTTGATAACTTCTTATTCTTGATGTTCTTTTTTATTTACTGTACACCCGTCGAATTTATATTCAGGCTCTATCTTCACTTGGACCAGCTCAATTTTTTTTTGATAGACTGGAAATTTTTCTTCTGTATCTGCAAAATTATAATGCATCGAATAAGTAAGAGACATGCTGATAAAAAAATAGTATGGTAAAGTATTCAGTCACCTTTTTATGTGGCTCATGCAATTTGTTTGTTTCCTGTTTTAACATGTTGTCCGTCAATAACTCAACATCCATTAAATCTCTTGTTCAGCACAATAAAGATTCCTGAAGATTACTTCTAAATGCAATAGTTACTTCTAAATGGACAAAATGGATCATTACCTCTTCAGCTTTCTCATCCAAGTACCGCTTCTCAAGCTTGTCATTGGGCACAAATGTTTTTTTACCGCATAGTTTTGCATACTGAGAGTGAGATTTTTGCTGTTTAGCTTGAATTGAGAGATAAGTTTCCGTCCACACAATTGTTGTGCGACCTTCGGAATTTGTTTGGATTTTCCATCGACAGAGTCCAGCAAGACTAAGACTGATGTGTTGAGCATTCTTTTGGCCTCTTCATCAAATAAAGTGCAACTTGTCGTAGCTGTGTGATCACTAATCTGGAGCCGAATGCGGTACCTATCATCCCGTATTAATAGTGTAAAAAATATGATAGTAAACCGTGATGTTCAAATTAGTAGAATGTTCTTACCATGGTGTTACACCTTCTGGATATTTGTTGTAGCTGTTGCAATAATAATTATCAGATTCTTTGGTAGCAATTTTGTTGCATACATCGCATGAGAAGTACCACCACTGAATATTTTCTTCTATAAGATCAATTGTAGCTATTGTTGTGAACACAGAGTCCTAGAAGTTAATTTTCAAATGCCAGCTCTTCAAAGAATATGCTATTAACACAAAAATGTAAATACTTCTATAGGTCTTGGAGGCTAGTACGGCAACATATCTTAGAAGATTCCGGATACATAACCTGGTCTGTCGGGTTGTGGTGCCTGATCCTGTAAGTTCTTGTAATGTTGTCCTTATGTAAAACATTTGTTCTTCCAATGTACCTTGAGTACTTTTATCTATCTCAATCATTTGTGGTAAAGCTTCTTCCGTGGAATGCCTACACATAAGGTAGAATTATTTCAATCAGTAATTCAAGATATGTGAAATCCTTTCTAATTTGGTAATTAACTAATACCTGTCAAGTAGTTCCCAAGTATCGGGGATATCTAGATTTGTATATAATCTTGTGGCGCTTGTTGAGTTTAGGGACAAACCTATGGAATGAAAAATAAATAATTTGGCATTCTATGGAAATAATAGAATGTACTGTAACATAAGTTGACTTACCATGGAATTTTTGCACCATTGTTGAGGTAACAATAACGACTGTTTCATTTCCAATTACATCCTCACTAATAAGATCAGCTAATCTGCCCCACAATGTTACTCTGATTTTGTGGCCCCTGCAGATTTCATTTAATGCAATTAATAAGCTTAGTGCAATAAAATAGTCTGGTAGCGTGGATTGTATCATCCTTCAAAACAGAAGAAAAATAAAATCTTAGTACCAGTATAGAAAATAGAAGAATTCATTGTTAAATATATACAATAAAATACATATTTGTCCATCAAAATCATTTCGATGTTTATAAGTTCATCGGTCGAAGGGTTGATTGAATCCACAATCTTATTACTTTATCTTTGATGTTACATGCTTGTACGCCATAGAGTTATTGCCTTCAAAACAATTTCAGAAATAGTTTTCCCCAAAACATATGAAATTGATACTTTAATCTGAACAAAGTAATCAAACTAATAATTATTATTGCACGGTTGAAACAGGTTATTGGGAAGAAATCAAGAGTGTGTTGATTGATAAAACACGTATGCATATACTGGAGGGAAGATCTAAAAAAAAGATTCTAGTGGTTACCATGTTTTGGCGTCCTGCTGCCCTTCCGTGCCATTGATTTGACGACGAAAGCAAGAGTACTTGGCGAGATTGATTCTGGGGCACCTCCCTGTTGTGACTTCGAGGATGAAATCGAGAGTACTTCGAGATCGATCATGGCGCCTCCTGCTGCCCTTCCGTGCCATTGATTTGACGACGCAAGCAAGAGTACTTGGCGAGATCGATTCTGGAGCGCCTCCCTGCTGTGACTTCGAGGATGAAATCGCGAGTACTTCGAGATCGATCTTGGCGCCTCCTGCTGCGCTCGATTGGTCGACGTCCGGTGTTGTGTCCAAGCGTGCAAGCGTTTATGTTCTTTTTGGGCTGTGGCAACCATGTACGTGTTAATTCTGGACTGTATTGTTGTATATTTTCCAAAACTGTCGTGCGTGATGGTTGTACGTGTCTGTAGCGTTCTGAAGCTGGACATCTATCCGTATATACTTTCCAAAATCATTGCACGTGATGGTTGTTACGTGCTTGTACGCCTTTCATAAAATCTCTTTCGTTAAATCTCCACCGTGGGTATATCTTAACTTTACGATGACAAATCTTCACCGTTGGTTGTTTGTTGTTTTAATAATATAATAGATAGATAGTATTTTCAGAGGTTTCAGCATGTTTATTGCAATCATTAATAATAATTTCATTTTCCATGCAAGTGTCTTTAAAAGGTTCGTGATACTTGTCCCAATTTTCTTTAGGAACATTAATATGAGAGTCAAAGGTTTTACAACAATTAACCATAATTTGAGAATCAAGACCAAATTTAGCACTAAGCTCGTGAAAACTAGCCGTTTCAGCGAAAGACTTAATGCAAGCATACTCATAGTTTATACCTGATTCTTTACCTTTGTCATTATCTCAATCTTCAGTATTGCGTTAAATTGTTTCAAGAAGATCCCAATTAGCTTCAACCTTCTTACTTGTGAAAGAACCTCTTGAACATGCATCTAGATGATCATTGTAATGATCTGAAAGCCTTGCATAAAAATTAGTAACAATTATTTTCTTAGGAAGCTCATGGTTAGGACATTTGAGTAATAATGTTTTCAGCCTTCCCCAAGCTTGAGCAATGCTTTCTCCATCACGAGGACAAAAATTAAAAATGTAACTCCTATCTAAATACACTTCATAAGGAGGATAAAATTTAGAGTAAAAGAGAAATTCTCCTTCCACTCCAAATGACGAGGATCATCTAGTAGCTCATAGCACTCCTTTGCTTTGTCCTTAAGTAACAATGGAAACAATTTCTTCATGGCATTTTCTCTTGATAAACCTACAACCATAAACAACTCACATCATTTGGACGGATTGTTCCATCCCCTGCATAACGTTCATCCATAACCATTTCAACAATTTCCATAGGTATTTCAAAAGGAATACTTTCAGTAGGTGGATTTAGAATATCACAAGCATCATTAGAATTATCACATATAGGAGACAAAGTATTATCAAAGCAAATTTTCTCCACCAAAGCAAGAGAACTACAAGGATCATTTTCATAAGAACTAGCTTCCGCAAGCTTAGACTTTCCCATAGCATTAGCAATAGTGTGCAAAGAATTTATAGTAATAACATTGCTACCATCATGCAAATAATTTTTGATAGATTTTTTAATTTTCTGCTCAAACACATCATGTCCTAACTCAAGATAAATTTCATAAAGCTCTCTAATTTTTTTTTGTTGTTTTCCATTTTCTAATTTTTTTTGGTTTTTGATATATACAACTGAAAGTAAAACTAATGAGAAACTCACAACCAAACAAGTTTAAAGGAACTTCCCCAAGCTTAGATGATTGCAAGATATAAAGCAGGATAAAATAAATCTAAAGTCTAGTGCACACAAGAATAGAAACTTAAGCGCTACGATCCCCGGCAACGGCGTCAGAAAAGTACTTGATAATCCCCAAGACCAGGGGATCACTGTAGCACCTCTCAATGTGGAAGTAAGGTATCGATCCGCAGGAGCAAGAAGAAAAAATTATCTATTCCCTACAACTAAAGTGTCACAAGTTTTAGTTGATTATGCACTAAACAAGTTTAAAGAATAAGGTGGTTGATTTATGGAAGTTTAATGTAACAAAACAAGAAAAAGTGTCCCAATCCTCTTCAATGCAAGAGGACAAGACAAATGTTTTCTCTTATAGGAACAATGGACATGGGTTCATGGGTTCACTTAATCCCCTCTCTCTCATCTACGGTGATTATCATGTTATAGATAAAGTACACACAATTGTCATGTTTTAATGGTAGCTTTTATAATGGCTATATGTCCTAAAACACATAGTTGAAAGAAGTACTCATTTGTGTTGCTAGGTCACCCTCGTAAGGCTAGCGTGGTTGCTCTCACTCCCACATCATACTCTTTCTTTTTACCCCCAGATAAAGGATGTTGGGCGGTACTGTGTCACTCAATATCTATGCCGTGTCACATCGGCCATCCCGTACCTACATACATCATACTTTTTAATGGACAATATTCTAAACACTTAGTGCAATGATTTATATTTCGTGTGTGTGACCACATCTCTCTCATCTATCTACACTTGGTGGTGTCAATCACCTCATGATAAGGATAAACAAGCCATTATGAATAAATCAAACCATCACATGCATCATAAAATATATCCAAAGTATGACAAGTCATAAAAAATCCAACACAACACCAAATTCATAACAAATATCATCTCATACCACAATATCCACCATAGGAATTACATAGATGACCGTAATCATGTTCAGCAGCTCATACGGTACTAATTAGTGAAGCTCAAAGAGAGGAGAGATACATAAGTTACCACCACAAACCCAAGTCCAGGGGGTGGACTACTCCCCCTTCATCATGGAGACGGTGGAGAAGTCGTTGGAGAAGATGGAGACCACCCCGGCAGCGCCCCGCCGGAGTTTCCCCTCTCCAATCTGCAGCTCCAGGTCTGTTTTGGTGTTTCTGTGTTTCGGCGGCGCTCCTTCCAGAGAACGTCGGGGGACTTCTTTTATAGGTGTTTTTAGGTCAAGAGGATGTCGATGGAGAAAAGATCGACGGCAGCGGAGCCACGAGGGCCAAAAGAGTGGGCCCCACGCAGCCAGGTACAGTGTCGCGTGGGCCACCCTCTTTTGGGCCTCCGGCCTCCGTCTGCTTGCTTCCTTCGCTCCCAAGTCTTCCTCCTTCCAAAATATTGACGCTCGTAATTTTCCAGGTCATTTGGACGTCGTTTGGGTCCCTGAAACTTAAAAGGAAAGAAATAGGGTTTTCTGCCTGTGCAGGGTTAATTCCATAAAAATAGGAAATAAATATTTTATTGCCTAAAATCATTATATAACAGTGGTATAAACCTTATATGATGCAAATATGACTGGAATATAAGTGATATAGTGCAAAGTTCATGTATGCATTTTACGTGCATCACCCGCAGCTGACCAAGAAGGTGACACTGACTAGTGATGGAGTTCGCTCCATTACCATTGGTGCCCGCCTTACGGACAAATAGGAAAGCGCGCTCGTCGCCTTCCTTCGGGAAAACTCCGATGTCTTTGCATGGGATGCATCGGAGTTACCCGGCGTACCAAGGGAGGTGATCGAGCACAAACTGGCGGTCAGCGCGGACGCGCAACTTGTGAAGCAAGTTCTTCGGAACCAGAGCAAGGAAAAGTTGGAGTTCATCATCGCCGAAGTTGACAAGTTACTAGAAGCTGGCGTCATACGCTAGGCTCCTCACCCTCTTTGGGTGGCGAACACGGTGGTGGTTCCTAAACCCCTGATGTTCAAATGGCGCCTCTGCATCGACTTCACCGACTTGAACAAGGCCTATCCGAAGGATCCATTCCCCCTGCCACGCATTGATCAGATCGTGGATTCCACAGCGGGGTGCGAGCTGTTATGCTTCTTGGATGCCTTCTCCGGGTACCACCAGATCTTGATGTCCGTCGAAGATCAAGAGAAGACGGCCTTCATCACCCCCAAGGGCTGCTACTGCTACACCCTGATGCCATTTGGCCTCCGGAACGCCGGCGCTACCTTCCAGCGCACAATGCAGGCGTGCCTTGGGCCCCAGCTGGGTCGCAACACTGAAGCATACATCGACAACATCGTGGTCGTCAAGACGCGGTACCAGGACTCACTCATCCAGGACCTTCACGAGACGTCCGAGAACCTCCGCCGGGTCAACCTCAAGCTTAACCCCGAGAAGTGTGTTTTCAGGGTACCATCGGGGCAAGCTGCTGGGTTTCTTTGTTTCCCATCGGGGAATCGAGGCCAACCCGGACAAGATCAAGGTGATCGATCGCATGGAAGCTCCCCGGCGGATCAAGGACGTGCAGCGCCTCAACGGGTGCATCACCACACTCGGGCGCTTCATCTCAAGGCTTGGAGAGCGAGCTCTTCCGTTCTTCAAGTTGCTCAAGAAGGAGGGCCCCGTCGACTGAACCCCTGAGGCAGAGGAAGCGCTTCAGTCCCTCAATAGCTACCTCGCCTCGCCGCCAATCTTGGTGGCCCCAACCGAGAACGAACCCCTGCTGCTGTACATCGCTGCCACTAACATAGTGGTAAGCGCGGTGTTGGTGGCAGAGCGTGACGCTCCCCCAAGAAAGCCGAGCAAGGTCAAGGGCAAGCGACTTGGGGAAACATTCCCGGGTCAGCCCAGCAAGAAGAAACATCTCCATCGGTGTCAGCGACACTGAGGCGCTAGGGGTTGAGCTGTCGCCAGCTCAGGACGTTGACGCCGTGGAAGAAGAAATGGAACTTGATCAAGAAGCGACCCCCCGCAAAGTGCAGCACCCGATCTACTTCGTCAGCTCGGTTCAACGCGATGCACGGGAGCGCTACCCCATGATGTAGAAGCTACTTCTGGCGATCCTCATCGCCTCTCGCAAGCTGAGACCGTACTTTGAAAGCCACCCGATCACAGTGGTTTCGAAGTACAACCTGAGAAGCCCCCTGGAGAACCCACTCTCCACAGGACGCATATCCTGGTGGTCAATGGAGCTTCAAGGTTTCGGTCTCAAGTTCGAGCATATGGACAACATCAAGAGCCAGGCCTTGGCGGACTTCACTGCGGAATGGACCGAAACAACATTCGAGGACCCGGAAGAGGAAACCTGCCTCCCCGGGAAAGAAGATCCTAGCGCCTGGACCATACACTTCGATGGCTCTTTCTCCAAGAATCAAGGATGAGCTGGAGTTGTCCTAACGTCGCCAACAAGCGATCGCTTGAAGTACGTCGTCCAGATGCACTTTCGTGGCGGCATCTCCAACAACATGATGGAACACGAAGGCCTGCTTGCATCAAGAAAATCATCGTCAAGGGTGACTCTCAGCTAGTCATCAAACAAGTGAACAAAGAGTACGCGTGCCCTCAGATGGCACCGTATGTCGAGGAGGTTTGGAAGCTGCAGCGACGCTTCGACAACTTCAGAGCCGTGTACATCTCGCGGGTGGACAACACGGTCGCGGATGAACTCCCGCGGCTGGCCTCGCAACAAGAGCATGTTCCTCCCGGGATCTACATTGAGGTGCTCAAGCAGCCGTCAGTACCCTCCGTCAAGATCAAGACAAGATCGGCCGTGGCGCCGGGGGCTGGTGACCTGTCTACTCCGACAACTCAGGAAGCCGGCTTAGAAGCTCAAGGCCTAGTGGCACCCGCGACGGACGAAGCTTTGCTTCCCTCTTGTCAAATGGTGCTTCCAGTGGAGAAAAGTTGGCCGCCATGGGCCCTGGACATCGTCAAGTACATGACTGAGCATACCCTTCCGGGTAATGACCATGATGCCGACCGGGTGTCTTGCCAAGCCAAGCTCTACGTTCTGATCGACGGCGAGCTCTACAGGCGGCGTGACAATGGGGTCAAACTCCGTTGCATTCCGCAGGAGCAAGGCCAGTCGCTGCTGAGGGACATCCACGATGGTACATGCTCCAGTCACGTAGCATCAAGGTCTCTAGCAGGGAAGGTCTTCCGGCACGGCTTCTACTGGCCAACAGTTCTCCGCGACGCCGAGCAAATCGTCAAGACATGTGAATCTTGCCAGCACTACGCGAAGGATATTCATCAGCCAGCACAAGCTCTTCAACCCATTCCAATCTCTTGGCCATTCGCGGTCTGGGGGCTGGACATCGTGGGCAAGATCCCGAAGTCTGTCGGAGGACATGAGTATCTGTTCGTGGCTATTGACAAGTTCACAAAATGGGTGGAGGTGATGCCAGTGCCAAGACAGACGGCCCAAGCCGCCATCAAGTTCATCGAGGGGATCGTGTTCCGGTTCGGAGTGCCCAACATGATCATCACGGACAATGGCTCCTAGTTCACCAGTCGAGCTTTCCTCAACTTCTGAGAAGACATGGGCATCAAGGTATGCTTTGCCTCGGTGTCCTACCCAAGATGCAATGGGCAAGTGGAGCGAGCCAACGCGGAAGTTCTCAAGGGCCTGAAAACCAAGGCATTCGACAAGCTGGAATACCGGGACAAGAACTGGATCGAGCATCTACCAAGCGTCCTCTGGTCACTTAGGACCACACCCAGCAGAGCCACTAGAGAAACACCTTTCTTCCTGGTCTACGGAGCAGAAGCAGTCCTGCCAACAGAGCTCAAGCATGGATCCCCCGGGTACTTGCCTATGATGAAGAGGGTCAAATGGAGAGAAGGATTGATGACATCAATTTCCTGGAAGAAGTGCGGTGTCGAGCATCCCTGTGATCCGCTCGTTACCAGCAAGCGCTTAGACGCTATCATGACCGGGCACTGGAGCCAGGAGACCTGGTCCTCCGAAAAAAGCAGAAACTTGATGGCATGAACAAGACGTTATCCAAGTGGGAAGGTCCGTATCGGTGACGCATACCCTGAGGCCTGGAGCAGTCTATCTAGAGGATGAGAAGGGCAGGCCGGAAGGCAACGCCTGGAACATCGAAAACCTCCGCAAATTCTACCCCTGATTACAAGCACGAATCGCAGATAGTTGTATCGACTAAGCACGCCTGAGGGGCTAGTGTTTTGTATTAGGACGTAAGAATCTGCGCCAAGGAATGAAAGATAAGTTTTCAATTCTGCGAGCCTCAATTTTTGTCGTAAAATTGGTTACCCACAACAACCCGCAAGCAGGGGGCTGATATGTGCCGGTGGCTGACGGGTCGATCGCGAGCACGCCTATCAGTAGGAGCTGCCACCCAGTCATGCCGTACTACCGCAGAAAGGAGGAATTGGGCAGTGCTGTGCTTTAAAGCACTTAAGCACGGAAATGCACAGTCAACTTTGCTTGCGGTTTGCTTTGGGTAAACATTTTCACAACACGAAGAGAGGGTCCTTTCTTTCCTACTGAAAGTTTGCTGTGTGTAGCGCCTCCCCGGGAGAGAAACCTACAAAAGGAAGGGTGGAAAAGGAGCTGGATACACGGGAGAGGTCTAGTAGACCAAGAGAGCAGCAAAAAATAGCTAAGTCTTTGCATTTGCACTTTGCATCTTTGGCATAATATCTCGCTTGGAGTCAATATACTATCAACCTGAGCATGCTGGACAGTCTATGAGAGCCTTTGCGGGGGCAATGCATTCTCCCCTGTGAACGGTCTGTTCCCCTCTCGCCTAGTAACTGAGGCAGTGGAGTGAGTCCCCGGAACGTATAGTGCTCCCAGGGTATTACTACTGCAGCAGACAGTTAGAATACTTGTCACCTGAGCAGATCTCCTCATAAACTTGATGGCGCGTAAGTGCAAGGGAAGATTTGGGAAATGACCCTAGGAGTTGAGCTTATGACTGCATTCATATCTAATTTCCGAAAATTACATTCTTGCATTACATTCAAAGAAGCAGCCTATGAACATATCTAGCCTGTGCTACTAAGGCCAGTCCAGGTGCTCTGGCTGCGCAAAGCTTCCTTTTGTTGGTCTTCCTGCCTGCCGGGTGAACCTTTTTCTTCCGGGGATGCCTGGATGAAAGAGGGTTTTCCGTGCAGGATCTTCAGGCATCTGGAGGAGTAGGAGGTCCTTTTTGGAGTCCAGGGACTCCACGCCCGAACAGGCGAATCATGCCCTTCGCCAGCTCGCTGACGGCTAGGTTCTCTGCCTGAAAAGTTGATGGCAGGTTAGGACAAAAGCTGGATGGCCTCAAGCAAAGAAGAAACCAAGGGGACGTCGTTACCTGATCGATGGCCTCAAGCTCGGCAAGGGGCTGGGATAGCCCTGGAATCCCAGCCGTTTTCTCTTTCAGGTAGGACATCAGGAAGGCTTTCTTGATGGCCCTTACTCGAGCCTCCTCCTGTGCAGCAGGGCTGTTATAGCCGCCAGTTCGGCAAGAACTTGGACAACAGAGGCTCGAGAGGCCTCTTCTCGCCCAGCCGCCCACGCCCTGGCAGCCCAGGCACGTCTGCGGCGCTCCTGAAGGCCGACTCCGTCGTGGAGACGTCGGAAGCTGCTCCCTCAGCAATGGACTCCGCGCCGCCTGACATCGTCAACAGCTCGTGCTCCGCAAAAGGGAGAAGTGGAGGCGAGTGAAGTGGAAGGGAGGAGTGTGAAGAGAAAGCTGGGGGCTGTGGAGCTTTTATAGGCTCTCCCATCTACCGCTTGGCGTTCCAAGTGCTGCAGTAATGAGGACGCGTTTTGCAAAAAACCCGTTCTCATTCACACAACGTACAAGGCAAAGGACACGGAATGGAGATAAGTTCTTCTTCGACAAGTACAACGACTACAACAAGATCCTGCTTTTTACAACAAAAGGTTCCGTTCCCGGGGACCCGGGAACGCCATCGTACAATGTAAGGCGCTACTTCCAGAAGTACGTGGGCGAGGCCGCGAAGAAGGAGGTGAAGGAGATCTTCTGTCGGGGGGCTACCCCCGGGTAGGGTCATGATATGGTAAAAGCTATGCTCAGATGTGGGCCAGGTTACAGTAAAAGCCGACATACCTGAACCTCAGAAGTGACCGAGGTATAATGCTGGGCAAACCGACATAAGCAAACCGAGGTAACCCGTGCCAGAAGGGACCGAGGTACCATGCTGGTGCATACCTACATATACTAACCGAGACATGTAACGACCGACATGTCTATGTCGGTATCTTCTTGTTTTTTACTGTGTGCAGGAAGAGATGATCACCAAGGGAAAGCCCGACATATAAATGTCGGATCAACCGAGATGAGGTAACTATGTGCCGGAGAGCAGTCAATGCTCCAGTCACATCACGCCTGACACGGGAGCGCCTGGCACGGAAGCGCCTGGCACGGAAGCGCTTGACAGGTCTCATGTAACATCCCAAAAATATTAATCAGTATTATTATTCCAAAAATGAGAGCCAACAAAACTTTTGTAGATGATTATGTATTGTTTGTTAATTGTTGCTTATGGTAATTGATCCTTGTTGTTTGTGTTGTTTCTTTCTTGCTATATGTGTGTTGCTTGCTCTAAAGAAAAACATGAAGAAAAGAAGAGGAATAAAATGAAAGTTGAAACAAAAAAATAATGTGACAAGTGTCACATGAAATTCTCCAAGTGAGAAGTTGTTTTCCTTCACAATAAAATTCAGTGGAGTGGTAATGTAAACACTCCCATTTTATCCTTACTACGTCTCTCTCTCAACTCATATTTTTGAACTAGTTTTAAAATTCTAAAGTAAATCAAATTGAAATAAAACAAAATTCCATAATTAAAACCCTATGAACAAAAATGATTCAAAACATTTTATTTTGAAATGCCAAATTTTGTGAAGCTACTACATGTTATGTGGAAGCCTCACAAATATTTGTGAATTTTTCTAAAGTGTTTAAGTACCCCAAATAAAATCCAGAAAATGCTGCTGGAAATGAAAAGAAGAAAAAGAAGCAGAGAAGGACCTAGTTGTAATTGGAAAAAAGAGTTCAGGGGGCGTTCTGCAATTTCGCCGTCGTCTCCTACCCCTAGCTCCCCGTCACCGTCGCCGTGTCGCCATGGTCATCGTCGCCGCTCCCAGGCCCCCCAGGGCCCCCCTTGCTCGCGTTCGTCCACGCTCGTTGCCTCTGCAGCCTCTGCAAGCACTCGAGCATCTCTCTCGCCCCGACGCGGCCACTGTCCCCCGTTGCTCGCCGTGGAGAGAACGGACGGCGCCGGCCAAATTCGCCCCACCCGCTGCACCTCGACACGCATCCGTCGCCACAGCTGCTCCCAGCTCGCTCCCGGACCCCCCAGACCCCTCTTCCTTGCGCTGCTTGCACGCGTCGCCGAGGAATCGGGAAATCCCCCGCCGGAGGCGCCATGGACGCTGTCCATGCGCTCCGTCCACGATACGCTGGCCCTGCCCTATTTAACCACCCCCGAGCCTCGCCACAGACACCACACCGCACCACACCCACTCCACTCCCCTCTGTGCACCGCCAGGAGGGCGTGCTCGCTGCCGCGTCGACCTCGCCGTGTCCGAGGTAGAAGGCGACCGTGGCCACGCCGTTGGGCTGCCCCATTTCCTTCCCAAACCACTGCACCGTGTTGCTTTCTCTTCCCACACTCACCCCATCCTTTTTCCCCTTTGATTAGTGCCCAGACGCGACCGTTGGACCTCGCCGGAGTTGCTGCCCGTGGCCGTGGAAGATCGAGAGCTCGCCGCCGACGAACCAGCCCACCCCAGCAAGTGCAACTCAGCCAGGAGCTTCCCACACGCCGCCGCCGTCGATCTGCATCATCTCCGCGACCTCTCGAGCCCCCTAGGTGAGAGATCCTTCCACCTCACCGTCGCCGGCGCGGCAGCGCCGCCTATTTTAGGTCGTCGCCGATGGCAGCCTCCGTGAGCCGTTGGATCTGAGATCTACGGCCACGTAATGTTTCGTGCCTTGTTACACTGCCATGTGGGACCCACTGTCAGCATTTTAAACAATTCTGCGCGGGAGACTTTTCTCCGTGAGACACTGACGTGTAGACCCCGCATGTCAGGGTTTTCAACATTATCCACTAGTTTGATTATTTTCGGATTTCTAGTTTCTATAGATTTCAGTACTAGACCCAAATTGTAAATTCAATATCTCGAGATTTAGGAATCCAAATAAATCAAAACCAATTGTTCTGGAAAGCTTATGAAAATGTTTAACCCACCCAATTGGATTCAATTCATTTAGATGAATAGTTAAAAAGTATTATTAAAAATACTAAAGAAGGTTTAAATTCTAAACTTGTTTGTTTCTGATATTCTGTTAGTCCAAATAATTCCAAACTAATTTTTTTAGCTTAGTACTGCCTTGTGTTAGCTTCCCTAATTTTGGTAGAATTATTTGTGCAGTAGGATTTGTTTAGTTTAAAGTTGAAGTTTAAACACCCTTCTGCACTCAAACATTTAAATATGTTTAATGGTTAACCCAAATGAATTAGGACCAATTTTGTTAGGTCACATTTAGTCATGTTTAGTTAACCCTAAAAGGATTTAATTTTAGGATCAACATAACTTAATTGGTAGCTAAAACTTGATTATTAAGTTAATGGATTCAAACATTTGTGTAGGGAGTTTGGTAACCCCAATTGATCCAAATCAAATTGGGTTGTCTTCTACACATCAGTAGATTTCTAAAGAAATTTAGTTTGTATTTTTATGACCAACAGAACTCAAGTAATTGAATTAAACATGTTCCACAAGTTTCTGCGTTAATTGTGAACATAAATAAATGAGGTTTAATTCAATTATTTTGAAACCAAATTGTATGGTTGGATGTGTACAGTAGCTATTTGTGATGTTTATGGTTGATATGTTGTGATGCTTGCTTGAGTAGTTAGTAATTGTTTGCATTACTTATTTGACATTTAGACGAGAACGTTGCCGAAGTCTACGAGGAGGGGGAATACCTTGATCAGCAAGTACAAGAACCCGAGAACTTTGCCGAGCAAGGCAAGCTACTTCACTGAGCTTGCATTTACATACATCTATTTTGTCACATGAGTTATTCAAAAGTATCAATGATTTTGAAAACCCTTTTACAAGTACATGAAAACTATTTTGCCACCTATGTAGAAGTATAAGATAATTGATATCAAATTATAGGATGGGAAATAAATATTGTTTACTCAAAACCCTTTTGAAATACTTGTGTGGTTATGGAATACCGAATGTCGGTGTTGAAGTGGAGAAATGGAAAAATGGGAATGTTTATGAAAAATGCACAGTATCCTAGTACTATGACAACCAATCTTAATCTGTGCGACCACACTTACCCCCATATGGGAACGGGGCTTAGTCATATAATTTGCTCTTATTAGTATGGGATACCTCATCGACGGAGATGACTCCGTTATGCATGAGGGGATGGTTTGTGAACTCCCCTGACCTGGGTCCTCGCTCAAACTCTATGGAAAGATAAGGAGGAGGATTGAAGACTTCATAAATGTGGTCGCCGGGAAAAACATATGAGTCCTCACACTTAGGGTTGCCGACGGGGACCGGACTGAGTGTTGGTGGGAATTATCATATGGGTAGGATCCTATACTAGCATGAGCAAAGGAGAGGCTAGGGTCGGTGGCTCAACTTCGCATACATGGCGGGACGTGGCTGACACGATGAGTTACCGGATGGGTGTGGGATAAAAAGCGTGCTACCTCTGCAGAGGGTCAAAACTATTCGAATAGCCGGTCCCGGATATGGACAATTGGGAGGCTGTCCTAAGATCATGTGCAAATTTTTGGAAAAGCTTTTAAGTTTAAAATGAATGGTGATGGTGTGATATAACTATACCAAATGGAGTGGTATGAGTTGTTGGACTAATTGGACCATGGTGAGCCTGGTCCGGAAAAGAAAGGGTTTGGAGAAACAAATGAGATGGTGATTTCTTTTAAAAATAGTTATAAAACTCTTCTTACCTTTTTCAATAAAGATATAGAGATGTTTTAAAACAATTAAAAGTGTAAGTTAAAATAAACTAGTGCATACTCATGTTGGGGTAGTTTGCGAGTACATTCAAATGTACTCATATTGGTTTCGTCCCTGGCTATTGTCCTAGCCAGACTACGAGGAGGAGCACTACGCCGAGCAGGAGTATGGCGACTTCTACGCGAACTAAGGATCTCCACAAGTCAGCTGCCTGTCGGGTCGTCATCGTTAGAATATGATGTCTACTACGCCGTAGCTTCCGCTGATATTTTGGTTTGGCCCTTGAAGGCACCTATGTAAGAACTTGGTCTAAATGACCATTTATGTAAGACTTTTTATTCGGTACTGTAATGGATGTAAACTTTGGTATCCAATTCGGATTATGTGCAACGACAGACTGATCACGGGATCGTTGTGTTAAGCATAATCGGGTATTTCGGACAGCTAGTCCGGGGTCCCCACAGACTTGGTATCAGAGCCATCCTGACTTTAGGAAACCTTAGTTAGCATGGTCGTCAAACAAGTGTTATCAAAAAGAGTAATTTCTAAAAAAAGGAGTGAAGTATTTTTGAAAACCGCTTATCTCCAATCCTCTTACTTATGCAAAAATTATTCTCATTAAACATTACAATTTCCTTAGTATCCTTAAAATTTTGTGCACTTATCATCCCACTAACTTAAAATTTTGCTTAAAAATTGTAGATGGCACTCCACTGGACCGAGTTCGTTCAGCTGAGAAGGATAGCAAGCTGACGTTCGAGATGACTTGTTCGAGTTGAGCAAGCTGCTAGGTCGCCCCGCTCCAGAGTTTGAGGGAGCCCAGATTGATGTTCACGGTGTCGGAAGGCTGAGCTGGCTCATCAGGTCGTCAGTTCGCAGGAACATCAAGTCTCCCAGTTCCAGGACGCTCGTCTTCACCACCAAGGAGGCCACCTGGGTTGACGGTCTCTGTACTGCTACACAGAGGATGCTAGCCCGACTTTGTGAGGAGCACAAGGCGGAGTTAGTAGACTCCCGTTTCCGGTTCTACGGGAGGCGCAACTGCGACGGACACCCTACTCCTTCCCCTTGCCACCCGATGTTTGGGAGCTACATCATGGACATGGAGCTCTTACTTCAGCACACAGGATGATCTGATGCGCACTAGGATTCAGCTTCGCTTTGACCGCGAGTCGCTCGTTGAGCTTCGCGAGAATGAGGAGAAGCTGCTGGAGGAAGGTCGCTCTTCTCGGAAGAGGGCCCAGCTGAGGAGGACCATCGTGAAGCTCCGCAAGAAGGTGGCGGAGCAGGACCAGCTGATCGAGGATCTAGAGCACCATACTGACGAGATGGAGGAGGAGGGCGAGGATCTCCGCAAGGAGAACAACGCTTTCCTCAGTGACGATGATGACTTGTGGAGGAGATGGACTGTGAGGAGGAGGATGATGAGGAGGAGTTAGTTGACGAGGAGGAGGAGCCACTCGAGGCAGTTCTCGAGGACGAGGAGGAGGATCCCGAGGAGCCACCTACCAGTCAGATGCTGACGTGTTAGAGCTGGAGGTTCCACCTCAGTAGGCGAGTGACTTGATCACTACCGCAGGATTAGGTTGACCCCTATCGCTAGTCGAGTCGGAGTAGTGGTTCTTTTGGAAACCAGATGCTATGTACTTAGATGTAAGGTGATGTTGTAAGCTTGATGTTGTAAGCTTGAAGTTGTTGTGAACTCCTTGATGTGATGTTTGTGAAATATAAGTATGTTTGTCTTGTTAATCTGTGTGAAATATTTTCATATAATCCTTAAATTAACAACCACTTGCGAAATCGTCTTTTCCCTTAGTCGAACTTTTCTTGCCTTGCCTCTTATACCCGGTGTGCTTCAGGATGCCGCCCCGTCGCACAATGGGAGGATCAGGATCAGCACCACCACCACCGGACCCAACCCCCGCCCAACTTCTCGCGCTTATCATGGAGGAACGTGAAAATGCCCGGCAGGAGCGCCAGGCTCATCTCACTGCCCTGCAACAACTCGCAGCCGCTTATAACAACAACAACAACAACAACAACAACAATGGTGGTAATGGCAATGGCAATGAGAACCAGCGATCCACCTTAGGCGATTTCCAGAAAACCAACCCACCCACCTTCTCCAAGGGACTTCACCCACTGGAAGCCGATGATTGGCTTCGCACCATCGAACAATCTGGAAGTTGCTGCTGTGGAGAAATGAGAAAGTGCTGTATGCAACCCACTATCTTGCTGGACCTGCACGAGCTTGGTGGGAAGCTACCAAGGCTCTCCAGCAGCTGTCATGTCATCAACTGGGCTGAGTTCAAGGAGAAGTTTCGCAAGAAGCACATTCTGGTGGACTCATTGATAGGAAGAAGGATGAATTCCGCAAGCTGAGGCAGGGAAGTAGAGATGTGGTCGGCTATCTGATGAGTTTACCGACTTATCTCGGTATGCTCCCGAGGACACCGACAAAGGAGAAGAAGATGGAACGTTTCATGAGTGGACTTCATGATGAACTGCAGTGTGCTTTGGTTGTCCATGACTTCCGTGATCTGGAGTCACTTGTGGACAAAGCCATCCAGCTGGAGACCAAGCGCAAGTCTATGTATGAAGGTCGCAAGAGGAGGATGAATGCTCAGGAAGGTTCGAGCAGTCAGAAGCCTCGTATCTTTCAGCAAAACCCCAAACCTGCCTATCGACCACCCAAGCTCCACGCCCCAATTTCCCTAACCGCCCAAACAACTTCAACCGCCCCAATGACAATAACCGTCCCAGAGGAAACTTCAACAACTTCAACCCCAATGCCAATGTTGTCTGCTTTGAATGTGGCAACAAAGGTCACTACTCCAAGAATGCCCCAATCCCAAGAGGAATGTTCAGCGCCCCAATGCACCGAACAATGGTCAAGGCCGCAATGGAAATGGTAATGGCAAGAATGCCGCACCCCGCGGAAATGCTGCTGTTGTCAAGGGTCGTCTGCACCACATCAATGCTGAAGAAGCTCAGATGCGCCAGATGTTGTGCTGGGTACGTTCCTTGTCAACTCAGTACCTGCAACTGTTCTGTTTGATTCTGGTGCAACACATTCATTTGTTACCGAGGAGTTTGTTGCTAAGGGAGGTTTAGTAGAAGGCTTCCTAACTAAAACCTTGAGTATACAAATCCCTGGCTCCACCCTAGAAACCAAGAGATTTTGTCCAAATACTGCCATAGAGATTTCAGGCGAAAAATTTGCAGCCGACCTAATTTTTAGGAACCCAAGGCATAGATGTCATACTCGGTATGAATTGGCTAGCCAAGTACCATGGTCGAATAGACTGTGCCAGAAGAGCTGTATCCATCACCACCGACAAAGAAGTAGAAGTGGAGTATGTGTCTGAACCAATCACTCCCAACCAGGCTGCCATGAGAGCATAGCTCGACCCCCCTAGATGAGATCCGTGTTGTTCACCTATTCAAGATGTTTTCCCAGAGAATTGCCTGGTATGCCGCCAGACCGGGAAATTGAGTTCATAATTGAGCTTATCCCAGGAACAGCCCCATATCCCAAAGACCTTATCGGATGAATCCGGAAGAACTGGTTGAGTTGAAGAAGCAGTTGGCAGATATGCTCAGCAAAGGACTTGTTCGTCCAAGCGCTTCACCCTGGGGATCACCCATTATTTTTGTGGACAAGAGAGACGGTACCACACGCCTGTGTGTGGATTATCGCAGGCTAAATGACGTGACCATTAAAAACAAGTACCCCTTCCCAAGATCGAGGATCTGTTCGATCAATGAACGGAGCCCGAGTCTTTTCAAGATCGATCTTCGGACAGGTTACCATCAGTTGAAGATCCGAGAGACAGACATTCCCAAGACCGCCTTCACCACCCGTTACGGTTTGTTTGAATACACCGTGATGTCCTTTGGTCTGACCAATGCCCCAGCCTATTTCATGAATCTCATGAACAAGATTTTCATGGAGTACCTCGACAAGTTCGTGGTAGTTTTCCTTGATGACATCCTTATTTATTCCAAGACCGAAGAAGAGCATGCTGAACACCTGCGTCTAGTTTTGGAGACCCTCCGAGAGCACCAGCTGTATGCCAAGCTTAGCAAGTGTGAGTTTTGGCTCAGTAAAGTGGCATTTCTCGGACATGTTGTATCTGCTGGAGGAATTTCTGTTGACCCGAGAAGATCCAAGCCATTATTGACTGGTTATCCCCAACCAGTGTGACTGAAATCCGAAGCTTTCTCGGACTGCCGGTTATTACCGCAAGTTCGTTGAAGGATTTTCCAGTATAGCCAAACCCATGACCCAACTGTTGAAGAAGGACAAGAAATTTGAATGGACTCAGAAGTGTGAAGATAGTTTCCAAGAGTTGAAGAAGAGACTAACCTCACCCCAATTGATTATGCCAGACGTCACCCAGAGTTTCGACGTGTATTGCGATGCATCACGCCTCGGACTTGGTTGCGTTCTGATGCAAGAAGGCAAAGTTGTGTCGTACCTGTCCCGGCAGTTGCGACCGCATGAAGAGAATTACCCAACCCATGACCTGGAGTTAGCTGCTGTTGTTCTTGCTCTTAAAAAGTGGCGTCCCTATCTTGCGGGACATCGCTGAGGTCTATACAGATCACAAAAGCTTGAAGTATATTTTCACCCAGAAGGAGTTGAACCTGCGACAGAGGAGATGGATGGAATTAATCAAGGATTATGATATTGGAATCCATTATCACCCTGGAAAGGCTAATGTAGTTGCCGATGCCCTTAGTCGCAAACCTGCACCCTGAATGCCCTGATCCAAGCCGAACAACCAGCCTTGTTCAAAGAGTTCGAAGACTTTGGACTAGAACTTGTTAGCCATGGTTATCTCGCCAATTTAGAGTTAACCCCAACCCTGATGGATCAAATCAAAGAAGCCCAAAAGGATCATGAAAGCATTGAAGGAATTAGAAGAAGATTTCCCTCGGCAAAGCACCCGGTTTTACCGAAGATGCTGAAGGAGTGCTGAAATTCAATGACCGTATCTGTGTGCCCAATGTCACGGAACTTAAGGAGTTAATCCTAAAGGAGCCCATGAGACCCCTTATTCAATCCACCCCGGCGGAACCAAAATGTACCAAGACCTTCGAGAAAGATTTTGGTGGCATGGAATGAAACGAGAGATTGGTTCTTTCGTAGCCAAGTGTGATATCTGTCAGCGAGTCAAGGCTGAACATCAGCGGCCCGCTGGATTGCTTCAACCTTTGAAAATTCCCGAGTGGAAGTGGGATGAGATTGGAATGGATTTTATTACCGGACTTCCAAGATCCAACCGAGGCCATGATTCAATCTGGGTCATCGTTGATCGATTGACCAAGGTTGCTCATTTTATACCTGTCAAGACCACTCACAATGGAGCCAGTTAGCAGACTTGTATATTTCCAGAATAGTAAGCCTGCATGGTGTGCCTAAGAAGATTGTATCTGATAGAGGCACGCAATTCACCTCAAGATTCTGGAAATCCCTTCATGAAGCCCTCGGAACCAAGTTAGCATTTAGCACAGCTTATCATCCCCAGACCGATGGCCAAACTGAGCGAGTGAACCAGATATTGGAGGACATGCTTCGTGCATGTGTTCTATCCTATGGTTCCAAGTGGGAAGATTGTCTTCCGTTTGCAGAGTTCTCGTACAACAACAGTTATCAGTCCAGTCTGCAAATGGCCCCTTTTGAAGCCCTTTACGGCAAGAAGTGTCGTACACCCCTGAATTGGTCCGATACCGGAGAAGGCAAATTGTTTGGACCAGATACCCTCCGTGAAGCTGAAGAGCAAGTTCAGCTTATTCGTGAACGCCTCAAAACTGCCCAATCCCGTCAGAAGAGTTACGCTGACACCAAGCGCCGTGATCTCACTTTCAGTGTCGGAGATTATGTTTATCTCCGAGTGACACCCCTCAAAGGAATGTCAAAGGAAAATTAGCGCCAAGGTATATTGGACCCTTCAAGGTCATCGCTCGTCGAGGAGAAGTATCCTATCAGCTGGAATTGCCCCAGGAGTTAGGAGATTATCATGATGTCTTCCACATTTCCTTGCTCCGGAAGTGTCGAAGTTCCTGACCAGCCTGATGTTTTCAAAAACATCGATCACCGCTCCATCGACCTGAACCAAGACCTGACTTATCGTGAGAGACCCCTCAAATTCTCGAAGAAGATGTTCGTGTTACCCGAAGACGTGCGATCAAGTTTTACAAAGTCCAGTGGACTAACCACTCTGAAGAAGAAGCAACTTGGGAACGCGAAGATTATCTTCGAAGCGAATTTCCAGACCTCTTTAGTACCCAGGCCTAGCAAATCTCGGGACGAGATTTATTTTAAGGGGGAAGGATTGTAACATCCCAAAAATATTAATCAGTATTATTATTCCAAAAATGAGAGCCAACAAAAACTTTTGTTATTATGTGTTGTTGATCTTATTATTGCTTGTTGTTGTGTTGTTTCTTTCTTGCTATATGTGTGTTGCTTGCTCTAAAGAAAAACATGAAGAAAAGAAGAGGAATAAAATGAAAGTTGAAACAAAAAAATAATGTGACAAGTGTCACATGAAATTCTCCAAGTGAGAAGTTGTTTTCCTTCACAATAAAATTCAGTGGAGTGGTAATGTAAACACTCCCATTTTATCCTTACTACTTTCTCTCTCAACTCATATTTTGAACTAGTTTTAAAATTCTAAAGTAAATCAAATTGAAATAAAACAAAATTCCATAATTAAAACCCTATGAACAAAAATGATTCAAAACATTTTATTTTGAAATGCCAAATTTTGTGGAGCTACTACATGCTATGTGGAAGCCTCACAAATATTTGTGAATTTTTCTAAAGTGTTTAAGTACCCCAAATAAAATCCAGAAAATGCTGCTGGAAATGAAAAGAAGAAAAAGAAGCAGAGAAGGACCTAGTTGTAATTGGAAAAAAGAGTCAGGGGGCGTTCTGCTATTTCGCGTCGTCTCCTACCCCTAGCTCCCCGTCACCGTCGCCGTGTCGCCATGGTCGTCGTCGCCGCTCCCAGGCCCCCCAGGGCCCCCTTGCTCGCGTTCGTCCACGCTCGTTGCCTCTGCAGCCTCTGCGAGCACTCGAGCATCTCTCTCGCCCCGACGCGGCCACTGTCCCCCGTTGCTCGCCGTGGAGAGAACGGACGGCGCCGGCCAAATTCGCCCCACCCGCTGCACCTCGACACGCATCCGTCGCCACAGCTGCTCCCAGCTCGCTCCCAGACCCCCCAGACCCCTCTTCCTTGCGCTGCTTGCACGCGTCGCCGAGGAATCGGGAAATCCCGCCGGATGCGCCATGGACGCTGTCCATGCGCTCCGTCCACGATACGCCAGCCCTGCCCTATTTAACCACCCCCGAGCCTCGCCACAGACACCACACCGCACCACACCCACTCCACTCCCCTCTGTGCACCGCCAGGAGGGCGTGCTCGCTGCCGCGTCGACCTCGCCGTGTCCAAGGTAGAAGGCGACCGTGGCCACGCCGTTGGGCTGCCCCATTTCCTTCCCAAACCACTGCACCATGTTGCTTTCTCTCCCCGCACTCACCCCATCCTTTTTCCCCTTTGATTAGTGCCCAGACGCGACCGTTGGACCTCGCCGGAGTTGCTGCCCGTGGCCGTGGAAGATCGAGAGCTCGCCGCCGACGAACCAGCCCACCCCAACAAGTGCAACTCAGCCAGGAGCTCCCCACATGCCGCCGCCGTCGATCTGCATCATCTCCGCGACCTCCCGAGCCCCCTAGGTGAGAGATCCTTCCACCTCCCGTCGCCGGCGCGGCAGCGCCGCCTATTTTAGGTCGTCGCCGATGGCAACCTCCGTGCGCCGTTGGATCTGAGATCTACGGCCACGTAACGTTTCGTGCCTTGTTACACTGCCATGTGGACCCACTGTCAGCATTTTAAACAATTCCGCGCGGGAGACTTTTCTCCGTGAGACACTACATGTAGACCCCGCATGTCAGGGTTCTCAACATTATCCACTAGTTTGATTATTTTCGAATTTCTAGTTTCTATAGATTTCAGTACTGGACCCAAATTGTAAATTCAATATCTCGAGATTTATGAATCCAAATAAATCAAACCCAATTGTTCTGGAAAGCTTATGAAAATTTTTAACCAACCCAATTAGATTCAATTCATTTAGATGAGCAGTTAAAAAGTATTATTAAAAATACTACAGAAGGTTTAAATTTAAACTTGTTTGTTTCTGATACTCTGTTAGTCAAATAATTCCAAACCAATTTTGTTAGCTTAGTACTGCCTTGTCTTAGCTTCCCTAATTTTGGTAGAATTATTTGTGCAGTAGGATTTGTTTTGTTTAAAGTTGAAGTTTAAACACCTTTCTGCACTCAAACATTTAAATATGTTTAATTGTTAACCCAAATGAATTAGGACCAATTTTGTTAGGTCACATTTAGTCATGTTTAGTTAAACCTAAAAGGATTTAATTTTAGGATCAAGATAACTAATTGGTAGCTAAAACTTGATTATTAAGTTAATGGATTCAAACATTTGTGTAGGGAGTTTGGTAACCCCAATTGATCCAAATCAAATTTTGTTGTCTTCTACACATCAGTAGCTTTCTAAAGAAATTTAGTTTGTATTTTTGTGACCAACAGAACTCAAGTAATTGAATTAAACATGTTCCAAAAGTTTCTGCCTTAATTGTGAACATAAATAAATGAGGTTTAATTCAATTATTTTGAAACCAAATTGTATGGTTGGATGTGTACAGTAGCTATTTCTGATGTTTATGGTTGATATGTTGTGATGCTTGCTTTAGTAGTTAGTAATTGTTTGCATTACTTGTTTGACGTTTAGACGAGAACGTTGCCGAAGTCTACGAGGAGGGGGAATACCTTGATCAGCAAGCACAAGAACCCGAGAACTTTGCCGAGCAAGGCAAGCTACTTCACTGAGCTTGCATTTACATACATCTATTTTGTCACATGAGTTATTCAAAAGTATCAATGATTTTGAAAACCCTTTTACAAGTACATGAAAACTATTTTGCCACCTATGTACAAGTATAAGATAGTTGATATCAAATTATAGGATGGGAAAATAAATATTGTTTACTCAAAACCCTTTTGAAATACTTGTGTGGTTATGGAATACCGAAATGTCGGTGTTGAAGTGGAGAAATGGAAAAATGGGAATGTTTATGAAAAATGCACAGTGTCCTAGTACTATGACAACCAATCTTAATCTGTGCGACCACATTTACCCCCATTTGGGAACGGGGCTTAGTCATATAATTTGCTCTTATTAGTATGTGATACCTCATCGATGGAGATGACTCCGTTATGCATGAGGGGATGGTTTGGAGAACTCCCCTGACCTGGGTCCTCGCTCAAACTCTATGGAAAGATAAGGAGGAGGATTGAAGGCTTCATCAATGTGGTCGCCGGGAAAAACATATGAGTCCTCACACTTAGGGTTGCCAACGGGGACCGGATTGAGTGTTGGTGGGAATTATCATATGGGTAGGATCCTATACTAGCATAAGCAAAGGAGAGGCTAGGGTCGGTGGCTCAACTTCACATACACCTTGTATGGCGGGACATGGCTGCCACGATGAGTTACCGGATGGATGTGGGATAAAAGCGTGCTACCTCTGCAGAGGGTCAAAACTATTCGAATAGCCGAGTCCTCGGATATGGACAATTGGGAGGCTGTCCTAAGAGCATGTGCAAGTTTTGGAAAAGCTTTTAAGTCTTAAGAAACTGAAATGGTGATGGTGTGACACAACTATACCAAATGGAGTGGTATGAGTTGTTGGAATAAATGGACCATGGTGAGCCATGGTCAGGAAAAAGGAAGGGTTTTGGAGAAACAAATGAGATGGTGATTTCTTTTAAAAATAGTTATAAAACTCTTCTTACCTTTTTCAATAAAGATATAGAGATGTCTTAAATAAATAAAAGTTATAAGTTAAAATAAAACTAGTGTATACTCATGTTGGGGAAGTTTGCGAGTACATTCAAATGTACTCATATTGGTTTCGTCCCTGGCTATTGTCCTAGCCAGACTACGAGGAGGAGCACTACGCCGAGCAGGAGTATGGCGACTTCTACGTGAACTAAGGATCTCCACAAGTCAGCTGCCTGTCGGGTCGTCATCGTTAGAATATGATGTCTACTACGCCGTAGCTTCCGCTGATATTTTGGTTTGGCCCCTGAAGGCACCTATGTAAGACTTGGTCTAAATGACCATTTATGTAAGACTTTTTATTCGGTATTGTAATGGATGTAAACTTTGGTATCCAATTCGGATTATGTGCAACGACAGACTGATCACGGGATCGTTGTGTTAAGCATAATCGGGTATTTCGGACAGCTAGTCCGAGGTCCCCACATCTCACCTGACCGCTGACTCCGGGACATCCGGGGAAAAGGCTACGGGGTAGGCCTGTCCTGTCCCTAGCAGAGGGTACATTCTAGATGTACCGTTGTGCTGCAGGGGATGGGCAGGGCATGTCCTGTCTCTGACAGGAGTACATCATGCCATATCGTTGGCATGGCTACAGTGCACCGAGAGGGGCATTTCGGTAATTCGGTTAGCCTATAAATAGGGCACCACCCCCTCCTGCATGAGGGACGATGCCCTGAGATTCATTTCCCCCCAGTAGCTTCATCTTCTTCCTTGAGCCGTTGTCCATTGTTGAGACATACAGCTCGAGGAGCATCATTGTACTTGTGAGACACCGAGATATATAGAGAGGTAGGCAGGAGTAGGGGTGTTACCTCCTCATGAGGGCCCCGAATCTGGGTAGATCGTGTGTGTTTGTGAGGTTGCTTATTCTTCTGTGTGCGCTCCTTAGCGCGCTAGCCCTCCCCCGGATCCTCCAGCGCCCATCGGCCCCACTCATCAGCCATCCTATGGCATCTGCCGTGATACCACCACGACAGTTGGCGCCCACCGTGGGGCGATCAGCGGTGCTAGCTGGTGTGATCATCCGGACGGGCTCCATCATCGACTCCGGCGAGCGCGTCGTCTCCGGGCTCATCTGCAAGCTTGGTTCGTTGAACTTCATCAACGACAACGTGGGCTGCTTCGGCAGCAAACCGTTCCCAAGGAATGACTGTCTCATGAGCTTCGGCACCTTCGTGACCTATGTCGCCACCGAGGTCGTCCGCGAGTACCCCGAGCAGGTGCTCGTGGCCGAGGATCCTCCTGCTATCTGCGCGGCTCGCGGCTGGCGTATCGATCGCCCCGGGAGCTGCGCCGAGGTAATGATGACCAGGCCTGTGCCTGGTACTGGCAAAGGCCATGTCGAAGAGCCTGCTGCCAAATCCGCCTGAACGGCGAAACCTCCGCTGGAAGGGGAGGAGCACCTCCGGGCTGGCACATCCAAAGTGTCGGTCAGGGCAGCTCCACTGGAAGATATTATCGAGAAGCTGGCTGTCCCAGTAGCGTCCGGGGCAGATGCTGCATTGACAGCAGCCGAGTTAGAGCTGCAGCGCCAGAAGCTGCATCAGTAGGCCATGGAGATGGCCGAGATACGGAGAGATTTCGGCATATCCCTTCGTGAGTATAATGCAGCTCATGGGTTAACCCCGATAGCTAATCATCCTAGCGGAGTAGAGGCAGTGCGTAGGAGAGGCAAAGGCCTCAATGCTGAGATTGCTAGAGATGGTAGATCTGCTTCTAGTAAGACTCCTAGTCGTATGTCGGTTGAGAAACCGAAATATAGTTCCCCTGCTAAGACTCTTAGAGCTGTCGAGGCAGCAAGAGCCGAGTTATCTGGTTTATCCGGAGAAGCTCGCCGTAGGCAGCAAGACCGAGTTAATGAGTTGGTCGGTGATGCTAACCGGCAGAATGAGGCCTTTCGCAAGGCTAATCCCGTTGCTGGTGGATCCCAGATAGTTCACTCGGCTAAGGCAGCTAGGGAAAAGTCTAAGGGGCAAGCTTCGTCTCCGCATGATGGTGGAGGTTGTGACCAGAGTGTGAACTCCGGTAAGAACAAGCAGCTACAAACATATGATCCGGAGTATGCCGAAAAACAGTTAGCTGGGCAGGCCAATGCTGGCCGAGGTAAAAGTAATCTCGGCCCGGGTAACCCGACTGTCGGGAATGTCAACTCGGCTGGCCGAGGTCACCCACCTCAGTATCCGGTGCAGAATCTGGTGCAGAATCAGCCTCGGCAGCAGCAGAGTGTCGAGCATCTGCAGCAGCCACAAGGTGTTGGCCATGCAGCCAACCGAGATGATGATGGCAACTCGGCTATGGACAGAGCCGGGTATCAGAGGTATGAGGGTCCATTGGGCTCTCGGTTGGGACCTCGCCAGCTGGCACCAAGTGATGCCCGCTACAAGTTGGACATGATCTATCTGTCCGAGATGCTGGAAGAACAAGGCGCACCTGGCCCTGCATGCTTTGGACCTCGGATCATGAGGGAACCACCGGTGCCGAACTTCTAATTGAGCCGAGGTACGAAGACATATGATGGCAGCACCAAGCCAGAGGACTGGCTGATTGACTATGTGTCGGCAGTGCACATTGCGGGAGGTAAACGCAGATGGGCGGTGAGGTATATCCCACAGATGTTGGAGGGGCCAGCCCGAATCTGGCTGAACAACTTAAGAGCGGGCAGTGTCGACTGCTGGCTGGACTTCGAGGAAGCTTTCGTTAGCAACTTCTCCAGCACCTACAAGAGTCCGAATAGACCTCAGCAGCTTGCAATGTGCAGGCAGAGGGATGATGAAACCGACCGAGACTACTTGACTCGGTGGAGCATTGTTCGCAATTCCTGTGAAGGAGTTGTTGATGCACAGGCCATCTCATGGTTTGCACAAGGATGCCGACATGGCTCCATGCTCTGGCCACTTTGGCCGAGACAATCTAGATCGCGGACAGCTATGCTCTCAGTGACCCGACACAACCTCTGCTGAACTCGGTTGAGCCGAGTAAAAGATATCTGGTGAACAACAGACCCGGGCCATTTAGGCAGAATGATCGCCAGGACTTCGGCAACAAGAGGAGAGAACCGGATTACCGGTATGACTCGAACCAGGTTGCCGCAGTGGACCAGGACCAGCCAGATGCCGGCATTAGCTAGCGTCCGAAGAACAATGGCCCAGCATGGGGCCAGAATCAAGAGGGGAAGAAGCCATGGAGTGATCAGAAGCAGGCCTTCACTTATGAGGCTATGTTGGATGGACCTTGCAGCTTCCACACCCAAGACATCCGCAGGCCGGCGAATCATACAACTCGGCAGTGCAGCTGGTATCAGCGCACAAGAGGGGAAGGAGCAAGAGCCGGAGGAAATCAGGCGGGGGCACCTCAGAGGATTCCGCCAAGGCAAAACTTACCGCTCACCGGGGCAAATGCTATACCGGTGAATCCGCCTGCTCAGAGGAAAGCAGATCCGAAACCTGTGAATCAGGTGAATATCGGAAGGAACAACAACAATGCCGGTCCCAGCAGGTAGGGGGAGTATCCCCAGGGAGATTATAGAGAAGCTCATCAGAGCTATGTGGTCTTTATGACCGAGCCAATTGACAAGAAAAGCTTGCATCGGCGGCACTGGAGGTGAACGCCGTTATGCCGGCAGTGCCGAAGTATATGCACTGGTCCGAGCAAAAGATTACTTGGAGCAGAAGGGACCATCCCCGAGTTATGCCAACTCCGAGAGGTTATGCTCTGGTAGTGGATCTGACATTCATCCGGCCCACCATCAATGTCAGGTTCACCCGAGTTCTCATTGATAATGGGAGTGCTATCAATATCATGAACCGAGACACCATCGTAAAGATGGGCATCTCGTTGAACATGCTGCAGCCGAGTAGCACAACCTTCCATGGTATAGTGACGGGTGTTTCTTGCGCTCCTATGGGCAAGATCTGGGCCGATGTGTTGTTCGGCACCAAGGACAATTGCAGAACTGAAAGCATCCAGTTCGAGGTAGTGGACCTCGAGAGTCCATACCATGCATTGCTTGGTAGGCCCGCGCTGTCCAAGTTCATGATCTCTACCCATGTGGGATACCTCAAGATGAAAATGCCGGGTCCTAATGGCATCATCACCATCTCGGGTGATTACAAGCGTGCGTTGGAATGAGCCTCGGCTGGTTCTTGCTTGGCCGAGTCTTTGATCATTGCTGCTGAGAAGAAGAAGATACACGAGGTGGTGGCGCTGGCTCAATCCGCGCAACTCGGAATGCCAGGTATGGCTAACCCGGAGATGAATGCATCATTCCAGGTGCCGAAGGAGACGAAGAAGATCAATGTTGACCCGGAGTGCTCGGAGCGCAATGTCATCATTGGCACCGGGTTAACTGAGAAATAGGAAAGCGAGCTTAGTCACTTCCTCCGTGAGAATCGGGATATCTTCGCATGGTCGTATCAAGACCTGCCGGGTGTTCCGAGTGAGTTGGCTGAGCACTCTTTGTTCGTCAGGCCAGACATGAAGCCTGTGAAGCAACCGACACGTCGACTGTCGGATGAGAGAAGAAGAGTGGTGGGAGATGAACTGACCAAGTTACTTGCGGCTGGTTTCATCATGGAAGTGCTGCACCCGGACTGGTTGTCTAATCCGGTTCTAGTAGAGAAGAAAAAGGATGAACCTCTGGTGGCCAAGGTGTGGCGTATGTGTATCGATTTCACCAATTTAAACAAGGCATGTCCTAAGGATCCATTCCCGCTGCCTCGGATTGATCAAGTGATCGATTCCACAGCCAGGTGTGAGTTGTTATCCTTTGTAGATGCTTATTCTGGGTTTCATCAGATACCTATGAACCCGGCTGATCAATTGAAAACTGCTTTTATTACCCCGTATGGGGCTTCTTGCTATCGTGTCATGACCTTTGGCTTGAGAAATGCTGGTGCTACATACCAGAGGTGTATGCAGAAATGTTTGCATGATCAAATAGGCCGAAATGTGCAAGTATATGTCGACGATGTTGTCATAAAAACTAAATAAAAGTCATCTCTGATTGATGATTTCAGAGAGACATTTATAAACTTGCAAAAATACCGAATGAAACTTAACCCGGATAAATGTACATTTGGTGTACCGACAGGAATGTTACTCGGTTTCCTCGTGTCAAGTCGAGGTATCGAGGTGAACCCGACAAAAATCCATGCTATTGAAAGCATGAGGTTACCGACATGTCTCAAGGACGTGCAGAAATTTACTGGATGTTTGGCATCCTTGAGTCGGTTTGTTAGTAGGTTGGGAGAAAAGGCATTACCTTTGTATCAACTCATGAAGAAAACCACCCATTTTGTGTGGACCCCGCAAGCGGATGCGGCGTTCACCGAGTTAAAAAAGATGCTCGCCACTGCGCCGATACTGGCCTCACCATTACTCAAAGAGCCGATGTTGCTCTACATTGCAGCCACAAACCGAGTTGTGAGTGTTGTAGTGGTGGTGGAGAGAGAAGAAGAGGACAAAACCGTGCAGAGGCCGGTATATTATTTGAGCGAGGTAATCTCGTTATCCAAGCAGAACTATCCTCACTACCAGAAGATGACATATGGTGTCTATCTGGCTGCTAAGAAGTTGAAACATTACTTCCAAGAGCATTCAATCACAGTGGTATGTGAGGCTCCTATCTCGGAGATCATTGGGTGCAAGGATGCAACTGGCCGAGTAGCCAAGTGGGCCATCGAGGTGTCCCCTTACACTCCTCATTATGAGAGAAGAGATGCCATTAAGTCTCAGGCACTACAGGATTTCTTGGTGGATTGCGCCGAGATGCAATATGAGCCACCACTGCCTGATTCCAATTACTGGAGGATGCACTTTGATGGCTCCAAGACCAAGATTGGTTTGGGTGCCGGAGTAGTTCTCACCTCGCCGAAGCGAGACTAGCTGAGATATGTACTGCAGATACATTTTGCGCATCTAACAATGTGGCCGAGTATGAGGCACTTGTACATGGGCTCAATGTGGCCAAAGAGATTGGGATCCGCCGGATAGAGTGTTTCGGAGACTCGGATCTGGTAGTGCAGCAAGTCTCAGGAAATTGGGATGCTTTAGATGCCAATATGGCATTGTTTTGGTTTCATGTCCAGAAGATCTCGGGATTCTTTGAAGGGTGCAAGTTCAAGCATATACCTCGGGTGGAAAATGAAGCTGCCGACATATTGTCTAAGCTAGGTTCATTTTGAGATCCAATTCCACCCGGGATATCCTTGGAGCATCTGAGGAAACCATCAATCAAACCTTCACCGGAGTCCGAGTCAATCTTTATCCTGGCAAAACCAGAATCTGAAGCTGTGCCCATGGACGTAGATGTCGGGTGCATTTTGGAAAACCCGGGAACTGCCTAGCAGAAATCGGGGACTGGTTACTCAGTATCGGAGGAAGCAATGTCGGTAGAACCAATGGAGATAGATATCCCGGTTTTTCCTGTGCGTCCTGTGCCGGAATGGGCGCAGCCTATAATGGCATATATGATGGATGGGAGTTTGCCGAGTAATGAAGTGGAGGCCAGGCAAGTGCAAAGAAGATCCAAAGCATACACCATCATCAACAAGGAGTTGTACAAGAGAAGCGTAACCGAGGTGTTGCAACGCTGTGTTGAGCCAGCAGAAGGGCAAGAGATGCTCCTGGAGATTCATCAAGGAGAATGTGGACATCATGCTTCATCAAGAGCCTTGGTGGCTAAAGTATTTCGGCATGGATTTTACTGGCCCATCGCTTTGAATCAGGCCAAAGATATTGTCCGAAAGTGTGAAGGATGTCAGAGATTTGCTAAGAAGACCCACCTGCCAGCTTCGGCACTCAAGACAATTCCAATCACTTTGCCCTTTGCAGTTTGGTGTCTGGATATGGTGGGGGAATTCAGGCCAGCCCGAGGTAATGGTGGACAAATTCACCAAGTGGATCGAGGTGAAGCCCATCCGAAAGTGTGATGGTCACACAACTGTGTCCTTTTTGAAGCACATCATTTTGAGATATGGTTACCCCCATAGCATTATCTAGGATAATGGCACAAACTTTGTTGTGGGAGAGTTTGCTCGGTTCTGTGCTGAAAAGAGAATTCGGTTGGACATAGCCTCGGTTGCACACCGGAGGCAAATGGACAAGTGGAAAGAGCAAATGCATTGGTATTGGCCGGCATCAAAGCCAGGTTAATTGAACCACTGTTGCGAACTCCGGGATGCTGGATAGAGGAGATACCAGCAGTATTGTGGGGTCTAAGGACCACACCGAATCGTTCAACTGGCTATACGCCATTCTTTTTGGTCTATGGGGCAGAAGCTGTCTTGCCAACTGACATGGAGTATGACTCACCGAGAGTGGCGCTGTACACTGAAACCGAGGCAAAAGAAGCTCGGGAAAATGATGTTGATTTGCTCGAAGAAGCACGAGAACTGACCTTATCTCGTTCAGCTATATATCAGCAAAATCTCTGACGCTATCATAGCCGGAAGATCAGCCCTCGGGTATTCCGAGAGGGAGATTTGGTGCTGAGGCTAGTACAGCGCAGTGCAGGCCCACACAAGTTGTCACCTTCATGGGAGGGACCATTCATTGTGAGCAAGGCTCTGCACAATGATTCGTACTATCTTATAGATACACAGGCACCGAGGAAAAATGTAATGGACAAATCCGGAGAGGAGACCAAATGACCCTAGAATGTAGCTCTACTCCGTCCCTTTTACTCCTAAGGGAGCAATGTATGTATCTCGGTTTCCTTTTGAATGAAATGCCAGCACTCCGAGATGAAACTCGGGGACTGCCTTGTCCATATGCATGTGTTTTATCTCAGTTTTGTTTGTGTCGTTCATATGTCGGATGATTTTTTGACTTGTTTCAAAGTTCAAGTAATGTATGCTATTTTGTTGTGATCTTGTGACTCGACTGACGAACGCCGAAATGGCAGTCAAGAGCAGAGGTTGTGGTATATGGTAAACATGAAAATGGACTCGGGGACTCGGTCGTAAAAAGATCCGACATATGTCGTTTACTAACCCGGTTTTTTATTCCTTTTCTTTGTGTCGGATGACTCTGAATCATACCTCAAAATTTTACAAGTACTGTATGCTATAATATTTGGTCTTGTGACTTGACTGTCGAACGCCGAAATGGTAGACAAGAGCAAAGATTACTAAGTATAGTAAACGAGAAAGTAAACTCGAGGACTTGGTGCAAAGTGATCCGGCATTAAGCCGTTTTCAAATATGGGTAGCAAAATAGAGTAGCGGTGAAAATACTTAAGAGTATAATTACATCTGCACCCGGCATTCCGGGGATTTAATGGTTAATTTGATGATAAATTCAGGCAGCAGCAGTAGAAGAGCTGGGGTCAGCAGACCCAATCTCGGCAGCAGGAGAGACTTCAGTTGTTGGAGCAGCCTCAGGAGTTGGAGTGGCCGCCAAGATATCGGCGGTGTCGGATGCTGCTTCTGGAGGAATGTCAGATCCTGGCTGCTTGGCAGTGTCGGCGCCTGCTGCATCGGTGGTAGTGTCGGGACCTTCAACCTCGATCTCTTCATCCAAGACCTCCTCCTCATCATCATATTCCTCTTCATCATCCGAGGAATCCTCTTCGTCATCGGAATATGCTGGCCCTGGAATGAAGTGTCGGGTCCGAGCATAGCCAGCCATGAAGGAAGCTGCCTCTTTGCGGCGTTCGATCAGCACTGAGTCTTCAGTCCATTGCGATTTGGCACGCACAAATCTCAATGCATTGAGATTGATCTCTTCGTACCAAGATAGCATAAAGGTCAGGGCTTGGTCAGCGCCGGCACGAGCTGCAGAGGATCTCCACTCTCGGACCCTGGTCTCGGCCTCCGACAAGCACTTGGATAGTTCATCGATGGTGGCTGGAGGCCGAGAGTCGGGCCATAAGGCTCGGTAAACCCGAAGACCAGCATCAAGGAGTTCAGTATCGATGGCCTTCAAAGGAGAAATGCGGGCATTTAGGGTCGTCAGATGGTCCTCAATGTCCCAGACCTCCGAGATTGGGCCAGCCTTGGCTCTTTTTCTCGTGCCTTCTTGGTGACGTTAGTAGCAGCGATCTGGGAGTGGACGAAGCGTTCTGAGGAGAGAAAGGCTGTTACCGAGTTAAGTCGTGTGTCGGCAGATAGCTGGTGTCGGCGGAAGCAAAGGAAATTAGGAAAAGGATAAAGGAAAACTTACTGTCCATCTCGCGGTTGAGCCGAGTAAGCTCGGACAACCAGCGGCCACTGTTAGCCTTGAGGGCATCCAGTTCTTCCTACGCCGAGGTAGCGCGAACCTCGGTCTCCTCGAGGATTTCCTTGTGCTTCTGCGCAGCTTCCTCCCTCTGCATCACGGACTTCTCCATGTCCGCCTTCTCGCCCTGGACCCGAGCAAGTTCCTCCTGGAGCCGAGACACTTCGTCTCGTCCCTTTTGGAGGGCAGTTGCGTGCGTAGCCTCCTTGTTCTTCAAAGTCTCTAGCACCTGCTTGTAGGATTTTTTCAGCTTGTTGTGGTCCAGGAGCAGCTTTTAGAACACCGAAGTCCGAGCGTTGGTGCACTCCTGAAAGAAACAAAGGGTTAGTATGATTTTTTGAAGATTCGTGCCGAGTGGAACTCGACAAGAATCTCGGGGACTGGATGTCGAATTTTTTGAAGATTTGTGCCGAGTGAAACTCGACAAGAATCTCGGGGACTGGATGCCAGATTTTTTGATGATTCATGCCGTGTTAAGCTCGTCAAGAGTCTCGGGGACTGGGTGTCAGATTTTTTGAAGATTAATGGTGGGAATTTTTTGGAAGATTCGCGCCGAGTGATCTTTACTCGGGCGAGCTTCGATCACTCGACCCTAATCTCGGAGACTAGGGATTATGTATGTTTGTCACCTATTGCAAAGGAAAGAAAGGTCTGGCTGAGGAAAATTTACCTCGGCAAACCTGCTCACTCGAAGGGTCGAAAGTTGCAAGTTGTGCATGGCTTGAGCGAGTGCGCTGGGTCCAGCCGGATGTTGATTCGCCGGAATGGAGGAGACCTCACCAGTGTCGGCGGCGTTCCAATCCATGTGGTACTGTCCCTCCGAGCCCAAACTGTGTCCGCTTTGAGTTCGAAGCTGAGGAAAACCCCAGCTGCCAGTGGAGACTCGGGAGACAGAGGCAGTAAGAGCTTGATGGGCCGGTGTGGTGGTCGGGGTCAGAACCACCTGCCTGTCCGGGTTAGCAGACGCTTTACCGGTGGCCACTTGGCTCTGTGCCGGCTTGGGCAGTGGAGTAGTTTTCCGAGTTACTAACTCGGTGGACTTGGTGGTGGGCGTCGGCGGTGGCTGCTGCTGGTGTTGCTGCTGCTGTTGTTGTTGCTGTTGTTGTTGCTGCGGTGGCTGCTGCTTTTGTTGTGGTGGTGGTTGCTATGGATCCGGTGCTACCGGAGTGTCGGCCCGCGGAATGTCGGAGTCCGCGGCGGGAACACCGGAGCCAACATCTCGGTCGAGAACCACGACCTCAGGAGTGCTTTGGCCTCCTCCAGTTGCGGCACGAGATGTCGACGGCGGTGTGCCGGCCGGAGTTGTGCGTGCCGAAGTAGGGCTTGCCCTTGCGGGGCTAGCAACCCTAGTGTCGACTGGCTGGGGCACCGTAGATGCCGGAAGAGGTGAGCGCCTCGAGGATGCACTCAGAGGTACTTGAAGGGCAGCACTGCATTAAGATAGAAAAAGTGGTTACTTGGTGAAAATGTTATCTCGGTTAAAAGAAGAAAGAGAGCAAACAAAGAGTATCTTACCCTTCAGTGGTCGGCGGCTGCTTCTTGCTTCGGACCTTCAGTCCCGGTTTCTTTAGTCGCTTCGGTTTTGGCGCCGCGGAAGCCGAGGTCGCAGAGGTCCTGGTACCCGAGGTATCGGGCGTGGAGCGTTTGCGGGATGAGCCTCGGGAGACCTTGGTGCTCGGAGCTGGGCCAGCCGGATCAGCTGAGGTCCAGGATTGTGGAGGAGTAGAGGAGAGGGGCAGAGCGTCAATGGGGTCTAGAATTTGGCATTCGTCATCATCATCATCAGACCAATCGCGGATGGAAGCTCGGACTCGAGGCTTACCCGATGCAGGGGCACGGGCAGTAGGAATCGGCATATGATCCTCGTCGTCCGGGTCATCAACCTCGGTGACGTCCGAGTCCAAATCCTTGCCCCATTTCTCGGAGGGGTTGCCTCCATCTTCAAGTTCCTGCCGGGCAAATCTCTGCAAAGTGGGCAAGTTAAATCCGGGTTATTCTATAGCAAAGACAGTGCCGACATAAAAATTATGTCGGTAAGCAAAATATGTCGGTTTTAGCCTGTAAGGTACTTTTTATCTAAGTAACTTGTTATAAAAATTATGTCGGTAAGCAAAATATGTCGGGAAGCCGGTCTCGGTTGTGGGGCTCTATCCCCCAATCCCATTCGTCGACCATTTGTGTCCTGGCAATGGCCTTGACACTCCTTTTGACCTCGGCCTTGCCGAGCTCGTGGGTGCTGATCCGGGTAGGATCAAACTGGCCACTCATATGGCAGATCTTATGGATTCGGCTTTGGAGGGGGAGAACTCAGCGAGTGACGAAAGTCCTCAGGAGATCATCAGCCGTCCACCATCTTTCACGAGCTGAATGACGGTCTCGTGGATCTGGTTGATCTCGGCGTCGGATTCTTGGGGGTCGAAGGACCAGTTGCGTTGGGCTGTGGGGGTTCCGAGGACAAACGCCGGTAGGTTGAGGAGATCAACATGACTCGGATTCTTCATGTAGAAGAATGTCCTCTGGCACTTCCGGCAGGATTCCAGGCCCGGAATGCGGGGAAAGATGGACCCCTTCCGAGGTATGATGGTGGCAGCTCCGCACGGAGTCATCTCCTTCGGGGCGGCCTTGTTCTCCGGGTCGGGGATGCTCTGTTTCCGAAGTTGGAAATACTTCGCCCAGAGGTCGACAGTGGGCCATAGTCCGAGGTATGCCTCGGAGAAGGAGACGTACGTCGGCAGTGCGGTGAAGGCGTTCGCAGGGAGGTGATGAGGTTGAAGGCCGTATCGGTCGAGGAAGGCCCGAAAGAACCTGCTGGCCGGGAGGCCGAGGCTGCGCACGAAATGCGTGACGAAGACCACCCGTTCATCGGGCATCAGATCTGGTTCGGCCTCATTCCCCGGGATCCGGCATATGACCTCGGCAGGAAGTCGCCGAGTCTTGATCAGCCATTCTATCTCGGATGGGGAGACATCGGGCCCTCCCATCCTCCGCGAGTTCCTGTCTCGGCGGGGATGTCGGCAGGATCCGAGGTGTGGCTAGACGACATCTCGGAAGGATTCTGCAAAGAGGGAAATAATCAACCGGGATAAGTATCTCGGATTGTTTGAACAACAAAGGCGAAAAGGAGCTGTGGCGGGAAACACCAATCTGCGGTTAAGTATTTGGCGGGAAGATCTACAGAGAGGGAAAATAGAAAGCAAATGCAAGATCTATGGATCAAATCTAAGGAGATCTAACGATGAACCAGTACAGGGCTAATACGAACCACGAAGATAATCTAGAGGAGATTCACGCGAGTAAACGTGAGAACATCTACGGTGAGGATGAAGAAATTCATCGGAGAAGATGAACTAGTTCTTCGAGGAAGATAAACTAGTTCCACGGGGAAGAAGAGCAGGTTCATCGACCATGCCACGGGCAAGGAACTCACCGAAGAAGTAGCGGTGGAGATGCGGGCTTGACGGCGGCGCAGGATTTCCGATCGTTGACGGCGTCTAGGCTCTGGCGTGGCGCGGCCGCAGAAGAGCACCGGACGGCGGCGGCAGGAGCAGAGTGTGCTGCAGAACGCGAAGAGGTCGAGGAATGCGAGGAGGAAGAAGAGGGAATCGTCGTTCCCCTATTTATGGGCGGGGAGCGTGCACGGTTAGCAAAACCGCCGCCCACGATCTCCGAAGCGGTTACGGAGATCCGCTGCGCCCGCTCCATGCGGTTGCGATAGATATGGCCGCACGATGGGCCGCATCGTGGGCTACAATGTGGTAACCGCCTGCAGCGCAATCGCGTGCGGTTACTGGCGCGGGAATTGGGGAGGCACCGTAGGGTCAAAGCACTTGAGTGCTCTGTGGACTTGATAGTCCATGTGGTCCGCATGTCATGAGAAGCGTGCGTGAAGTGGCATGTCTATCCATGCGCAAGAGCCGAGGCGTCGAGCAGAGATTCGCTGCCACGTGCTGTGTCAAGATTTGGAGGAATATCGGAGAGATTTAAGTATGTCGGAAAACCGGCATAGAATCAAATGCCGGGGTCAGTTGAAGAGATCATCAGGGGATTTGCTGGTTGGACCGACATGGTCATGTCGGAGAATGGTGTGGTTGTTTCGGTTGTTTAAACCTGTTGTGGCCCGTCATCCGAGGCTGCAGGACCGCACCAGCTTCGGGGACTAATGTCGGGGGGCTACCCCCGGGTAGGGTCATGATATGGTAAAAGCTATGCCCAGATGTGGGCCAGGTTACAGTAAAAGCCGACATACCTGAATCTCAGAAGTGACAGAGGTATAATGCTGGGGCAAACCGACATAAGCAAACCGAGGTAACCCGGGCCAGAAGGGACCGAGGTACCATGCTTGTAGATACCTGCATATACTAACCGAGACATGTAACGACTGACATGTCTATGTCGGTATCTTCTTGTTTTTTACTATGTGCAGGAAGAGATGATCACCAAGGGAAAGCCCGACATATCAATGTCGGATCAGCCGAGATGAGGTAACTATGTGTTGGAGAGCAGTCAATGCTCTAGTCACATCCCGCCTGACACGGGAGCGCCTGGCACGGAAGCGCCTGACATGGGGGCGTGCAGGGGGGAGCGAGGTGACAGGTCTCACCTGACCGCTGACTCCGGGACATCCGGGGAAAAGGCTACGGGGTAGGCCTGAACTGTCCCTAGCAGAGGGTACATTCTAGATGTACCGTTGTGCTGCAGGGGATGGGTAGGGCAGGTCCTGTCTCTGAAAGGAGTACATCATGACATACCGTTGGCATGGCTACAGTGCACCGAGAGGGGCATTTCGGTAACTCGATTTGCCTATAAATAGGGCACCACCCCCTCCTGCGTGAGGGACGATGCCCTGAGATTCATTTCCCCGGTAGCTTCATCTTCTTCCTTGAGCCGTTCTCCATTGTTGAGACATACAGCTCAAGGAGCATCATTGTACTTGTGAGAAACCGAGATATATAGAGAGGTAGGCAGGAGTAGGGGTGTTACCTCCTCACGAGGGCCCCGAACCTAGGTAGATCGTGTTTGTTTGTGAGGTTGCTTGTTCTTCTGTGTGCGCTCCTTAGCGCGCTAACCCTCCCCCGGATCCTCCAGCGCCATCAGCCCCGCTCATTAGCCATCCTATGGCATCTGCCGTGATACCACCACGACATCTTCAGCGTGTCCTTCCGGGCTTCCCGCATCTTCAGGGCGACGGACTCTCCTCCTCCTTGATGCTAGATGAGCTTTCCTCATCTTCATCCTCGTCGGAGGAGCTGGAGCTGCCGCTGCTCTCCAGGCAGCACTCTGCACGTCCTCTGGAGACATTGAAGATCTTCACGAAGAGCGTCGTGTCTCCGTCATACCGAAAGGTCACACACTCTGCCCCCGGGTTAACCGCCGGGAGCGGGAGAATGACCTCCATCCATGGCCCAGGAGCATGGAGTCGTCGACGGCGTACTCCGCCTAGACCCAGGAGGGGCCATTGGGACAACCGTCGACATGTAGCCAAAAGCCGGAGGGCTTACCCTCCACCAGAGCCATCGCGAAGGAGTCTGGAAGGCGCAAGCGGCCGCGAAGCCGGCGGTCCAGATCCACCATGAACTCGAATGGAGCAAAGCCCGTATGGACTGAGCTCCTTGGAGGAGGGGCGACCCTGCCGCGGCCTCTTCTTCCTCGACCTCGGGTCACGCCGTGACCCCGGACGGGCGGACCGTCCTCCGCGGCAGCCGAAGAAGCACGTGGATGCCCTCTTCCCTTCCTCGCCGGCGCCATTGCAGCAGTGTTTCTTGGTGGGATTGGGAAAGGAAAGGCGAAAAAGACCACTGAAGAACCAAGGAGTCCGCTCCGCTTTTATAGTGCAAGCTCGTCCTTCAGCGGCGGCCTCCTCGTTTCTTCCGTTACTAGGAATCGAGGAGGCTAGCTCAGTTATTCCCCCGAGTGGAGTAACTCCAAGAAGACCAGGCGCCGAGGACCCCACTCGGCCCTCTTGGGTCCGCCCCTGACAGTAGAGGTCATGGCCGACAGGTTCGGCATGATGGTTTCTTCCAGATCTGGAAACGTTTCGGATCAGGTTGGTACATGCATTGTCGCAGCAGTGGAACATGGGGTTCCCCTAGTGCTGCCAAAATGGGTCCACCTCCTGTGGGCCCAGCACGAAGATGGACAAGACCAAGACACGGTGCAAGACCTGGCGGGCACCCGCACGCCAGCCAAGACTACCGGGTACGAAGGACCCCCGGGTCCCCCGCACCCGGAAGCAGAAGAGGACCCCGAGAGCGCAAGACCCCGGCATGGCCGGACTTCCTCCCGGGCACTAGTCCGTACAAGCTGTAAGATAGGGTTTCCACCACCCTCCAGAAGATGGGAGAAGAGCCTAGAAGACTTGGGAAGCAAGGCGCATGCAGGAGACACCACCTGCGGTGTGCCAGCCTTCACCCACGTCGCTTTCCCCCAAAGGGCGGGGATCTCACCAAACCGGCGAAGGATATTTGGAGGAGGAGAGGCCACGTCTCCACCTCCACCACAGAGAGGGGATTCTTCCCGCCAAGACCCCCTCACGCTCCTCGCATGACCTCTGTGGCATCCCCTTATCTATAAAAGGAGGACCAAGGCATGGCGAGGAAGGGGAGAGATCCAAGGTAGAAGACATCCACGGATGCTAGCAGACCAAGAACACCAGAGAGTTAGGCTAGGGTAGGGAAGAGAGGGAAGGTGATCTCCTCCGGGCTAGGATCTGTCCTTCCTCTTCCTCTAGCTAAAACCCTGCCGGGTACCTCGCCGGAGACATCCTTGTAGCCACACCATGATTCCTCCATCTATCCAGACATGCAGAGTAGGGCTGTTAGCCTTCGGGTGGCCTGAACCTGGGTAGATCGCTGTGTCTCTTACTTGTTTGTCCTACACGTCGAGATCGATTGAGAGATAGAACTTGCCGGCGATCCCTCCACGGGAGACGTTTTCCAGCCTCCTTCGCGCCCGTACCAAATCTACAAAGGGGGTGCCCGTCATCCCCGGTGTCCGTCCTTCGAGACACGACGTGCATGTATCCCACCAATCCGCTGATCAAGCGATTTTGGTCATGTAGCGACTTGAACATGAAAATCCACCACGGTTCAGAATTAAAACTCCACAAATCACCCTGACACACATAAGAAGAAAACACCTCACCCCTTTTAGATTTAGTGAAGACTAAAATAAACCTCCGACTCATAATGGGTGTCCAAATCAAATCTTGAACTTATTAATCCCCGAATAAGAACCATGCTCTAGTCGCCTGCCAACAGTGGAAGAGCATAATCGTAACTATACGGATAAAGTTGCCTCCCTTAATCTACAGGGCATTCCACTTATAATATGTATCCAAAATTATTATAAATATATATATATGAAAATAAAGAATTCTGCAAGACGAATCCAACGGTACCATATATACACTTCCATTCATTATATTCTGTTATATATTGGTGGTCAAAGTTGAACTTCAAAGACCACCTTAAAAATAGCGCGCCTTGTATTTTGACACGGAGGGAGTACTATTTAAAGACCTGAGCCATACCAATATGTTCACAACCACTCAAGAGCTGCAATATTTAGTGTCTGTCTATAGCCAAAATACATAGTTCCTCATAATTATGAAAACATATCGAGGCTGCATGTAGATATACACATGGTTTTAATGATAAAATCTGGATAGATAATGTACACAATTAGCGTAAAAACTGATTTTTCAAAGTTGTAGATTATTGTGGCAAGATCGTTTGTTCTGTGAGGCACATGCGTGAGCATTGCCAGGCGCACCAGCGGCAACAACAGGGAGGATTTAACACCGGCGGTCAGGAGGTCAAATGGTGGGTCGGGGCCGCCATCGTCCTTAGGGTTCCTCGATTCAATGTGTGCTACTGTACCGAGCATTCAATCTGGTCGGAATGGGGGAAGCGAGACTAGGGTTTTGCAGACAGCGGCCAAAGATTTAAAATCCAGAGTGACAAACAACCACGTCGGTGGCACGTTATGGATAGGATACGTAACCCTATGATTGCGCTATTCATCGCTTTACGCTTCTATGTCCAGGCCTACCCTTTCATAATATTTTTGATGGGTTTCTCATATGAATGGAAGTTTAAATCTCTAGAGGACTGGAGAACAAATATGCAGAAATTTGATATCATTAGTACAGTAGCAAGCTGCTATGTGATCTGCCAGGGAAAACGGCAGCTCACGTGAGAGGTCCTCAAAGTACAAGTCATTACCGACACAACACCAATATGGTTCTTCCAGATCGTGAAACGTTTCGGCATCGGGCTGATACTAGATTTCACACAGCGACGTGTGGGAGTTTTTCCTTCGTGAAGCCTGGCGCTATGCCGTCCCTCTCTCTGCCTCTCCTCTAGCCTCCTAATCTCTGATTCCTATCCTTTCTGCGCCATGGATGCATCCCAGCAACCAGATCCGTGACCTCCGCCATCACCTAACCTCGCCTTTCCGCCAGATCGAACTCCGCCGCCGCCAAATCTTGCCCATCCACCAAATCCCCCCGGTTCACAACCTGCTAACGTGCTTTCCTTTCCAGCTCTGTATCAACAGGCACACATCGACGAGATGCAGTGCAAGCCCAGAATCAGCCTGTGGAAGATAGACCTGGAAGCAGTAGTCAACAAGGCAACTCCGCCCGAAGATTGCAACCTCCTCCAGTTCCTCAGCTGGCGATTAATCTTCAAGCAATGAGTATTGCAGTGGCTGGGGAGAATAGTCAGATCTTGGGCAACAACTATGTTCTCTACCTGAAGATTGCTTCTTCGGGCGGGCCTGTCAGAGTGCCGCACCTATCTGCGATTCAGCAAGCGATGCGGCGTGCTTGGAGAGCCAATTATGAAGACATTACTCAGGTAAATCAGGAGGTGTTCAAAGCTGTCTTTTCCTCACAAAGAGCTATGATGTGGGTGTTCAAGAAGAAGCCGTGGGTTGTTCAATCGGAGGTGCTGCTTCTGGAATAGCAGACAGTAAAGATGAAGGATTTGACAAAGAGCAGCAGATACCTATGCAGCGGCTTGGTCGACCAAGGCAGAGTATTATCATGGATCGGCTTGCTTCAGGAACGGAAGCTGGGGAGGTTCCATTTTACAGATATAGCCAATGGATAATCAACACTGACAAGCTCCCACAAGAGATGAACATTTCGGTGAAACAATCTTCACAGCAGCAGTAGCAGGATCAGTGTGTTCGATTAACTGAAGAAGCTACGCTGACCAAGATGGAAATCATGGAAGAGCAAAGATTCAGGCCAAGCTCCATTGATCATAGCTCGGCTCCAATGGTGGATTGCCTGCAGCAGCACGAAGACACTGTTCACAAGCAACAACTTTTTCAACGCGGTGAACTGACAACAACTGCTGAGTCACCACATCAAGCTAGGCCGAGCCAACACGTGCACGATGTGGCAGCTCCACCGTCTTCTACAGCCCTCCACCCGCACTGTGCACCAGATGAAAGTCTTCTTCAGCTGGTCAATCGTTCAGACTCGGCTGGCTTCCCGCGCAATTCAGATTTGTTGCAAAAGGAAACTCCTGCTCGTGATTTTGTGCTGGACTGGCAGGAGGGTGATAGCACTGGTGATGTCGGATCACAGCAGGCTAGGGCGCCAGCCTTAAGGGCGCCCCGGTCGCCATGAAAGCGATCGCCTGGAATTGCCAAGGGGCGGGCAGGGCTCTTGGCAATCCCAAAATGCTCCACCTTGCCCGAATGATCGTTGCCACGAAAGCGCAGGTAAATTTTTTTATCCGAAATTAAATCTTCCAAATTTACCTCAAATGACATCACTACTCGTTTTAATATGTCTGATGTTGTTGTTGTGCCTTCTCGGAAGCGTTCGGGAGGGCTTTGGCTAATGTGGACTGACGACATTCAGATCTCTGTACATTGCGCCTCGTTTCATCTTATATTAGCTTTAGCTACTGATAGGGCCTCTAATCAAAAGTTTGGGCTTGTGTGCATTTATGGAGACCCTTATCATCGCCTAACTTCCTCTATCTGGGAGCAAGTAGCTCATTTTGTGTATGATAACTGCGACTTGCCAATGTTGTGCTTAGGCGATATGAACGATATGCTGTATGCTTCTGATAAAAGCACCTCCAATGTAAATTATTCCCGTTTATCTGCTTTCCGTTCTTGCATTAAATCATGTGGTTTTTTGATCTGGGTTTTAGTGGGCCGGCTTACACGTGGACTAACAAGCGCTTCTCTTCCAAACCTCTGTTTCAAAGGCTTGATAGATGTTTGGTTAACCATGAGTGGTGTGTTGCTTATCCGATCTCTAACGTCTACAACATGCCTCTCATGCATTGTTTCAGTGACCATGGCCCCATCTTGCTCTCTACTGACGGTTCTTCAAGAAAAATGAAGAACTTTTTTAAATTTGAAAATTGGTGGTTTCAAGAGCAAGACTTTCAGGAGGTTGCAAAGAATGTGTGGTCCAATAATTCTTCAGGCTCCTTCCATGACAGAACTAACAAGCTTTCTGCAGGCTTAAAGGTTTGGTGCAGGAAAAAGAAACCTTTGCAGGACGAATTAAAGGAGATTAAAGCAAAAGTTGAAGAAATTCAAAAGAAGCTGCCTCATTTGCAAGACCACTCCCTGGAACAATCCCTCCTCACAAGGTATGAACAAACTATGACCAAGCTAAATGATTTTTACATTCAAAGAGCTAAAAAACACTGGATAAAAGATGGTGATCATAACACTGCTTATTTTCACCGTTCGGTTGCTAAAAGGAAAAGAAGGAACTCAATCATGTCGGTAAAAGATGAAAACAATGTGCTCCAATTTATGCCTGATCGTATTGCTAACACTTTTGTTGCTTACTTAGATCCATCTTTGCTTCTTCCAACTCGGGTAGAAATAGGCCTTTTGATTCTTCTTTGCCCACTCATTTGGATGATCCTACTTACTCCATTCCGGATAAAAAAGAGCTTTTTGACAGTCTTGCTGATATGAAGAAAAATGCCTCTCCGGGTCCCGATGGTTTTAATGTGGAGTTTTATTTGGCAACCTGGAATTGGATTGGGGATGATGTCTTCAGCTTTGTTCGAGATTTCTTTGTCTATGGTTCCTTTCCTCAGCATGTTAATGACACCCACATTGCTTTGATCCCTAAGAAGCTTGTGCCTTTGGTTCCGGCAGACTATAGACCGATAAGCCTCTGCAATGTTATTTACAAGCTTATTGCTAAATGTTTAGCAAACAGGCTTAAGCCGCATTTGCCGGATTATATACATCCCTCTCAGCAAGCTTTTATTGAAGGTCGCAGAATAAGTGATAACATTATCATTGCCCAAGAAATTACTCACTCTTTTGAGCTCTCTTCTTGGAAATCAAAAGCTTTTATGCTGAAAATTGATCTTGCCAAAGCTTTTGATCGCTTGGAATGGAATTTTATTGTTGCTGCTCTTGCTCGTAAAGGGTTGCATGGACATTTTATCAATCTTGTTCACGCTTGCATTTCTTCGCCGACTTTTTCTGTTATTATCAATGGCCAAGCTTTCGCAAGATTCACTAGTGACAGAGGCATCAGACAAGGCTGCCCTCTTTCACCTTACCTTTTTGCCCTTGCCATTAATGAATTGTCGCTTGCTCTTCAGGAGGCTCTTTCCTCCTCTGCGCTCTCTGGCATTGTTCTTGGGCCAAATTGTCCTCCGATCCACTCCCTTCTTTTTGCGGACGATCTTTTAATTTGTGGAGTGGCTTCTTTACAGGAAGCCCAAACAATGAGCCAAATTTTAAACTCGTTTTGCATTACTTCGGGACAGCTTCCTAATTGGTCTAAATCTGGCATAATCTTCAGTAAATGGGTTCCCACTTCTGTTAAAGATGAGATTCTCCAAATTTTCCCGGTGCCTCTAATTGATAAAGATTTTATTCACCTGGGGCACCCTCTTATCTTAACAGGGAAAATAGATCAGAAGCTTACAATTTTATCATTGATAAATTCAAAGCTAAGCTTGCCACTTTTAAAGCAAACTCTCTTTCTCATGCTGCTAGACTTGCGTTAATCAACTCTGTTTTTGCTTCCATCCCTGTTTACTACATGTCTAACATCATTCTCTCAAGGAAGTTTGTGGCTAAACTCAATGCAATCATTAGAAATTTTTGGTAGTCTGGCATTTCTTCCGAACCTTCAAAACGCTCCCTTTGTCTAAGAGCTTGGAAAGATATTTGCGCGCCAAAAAAAGAAGGTGGGCTGGGAATTCGAAATTTGCAGGCTGTCAATAATGGACTTATCTTGGCGGCGGCCTGGCGACTCGCTAATGGACCTGACAGTTTTTTATCCAAAGTCTTGCGAGCCAAGTACTTCTACGATACTTCCATTTGGAGACCCAAGACCAACATTCCCAAGTCAGCTTTTTGGTCCTCTATCTTAAAGGTCATCCCTCTCCTACAGGTAAATTCTTTCTATCAAATTTGCAATGGAGATACTTCGATTTGGAATCAGCCTTGGTGCCGTTCTTGGACTAGGCTCTATGATGATCTTATTATTCAGGCCCATGGTTTTTCCTACCCAGCAAAAATCAAAGATCTGTGGCTTCCAGGAACTAAGAGCTAGAACGTTACTTTGATAAATTCTCTTTTCCTGAACCCCACGGCTTCTGACATTATTAACACTCCTGTTTTACCTTCTGATTCCGAAGATATTCTTTGCTGGAAGCCAACTCCGAATGGAAAGTGCAACTCTAAATCAACATATCGTGTTTGCTTGAATTCGTTATTTGATGCAGGACTCCCAAGGCCTCGCCAGTTAGACCCCCAAACTATCAAGCTCCTAAACCTTATATGGAAAAACAAAGAAATGGTGCCAAGAGTGAAGACTTTTGCGTGGAGATTCATTCGTAGAGCCTTGCCTTCAGGTCACAGGGCTTCAAGATTCTATAAGCACATTGATGGTTTATGTTGCAGATGCGGTATGCCTGAAACTGATTCTCATCTTTTTTTCACATGTCCTTTTGCAAGAGCTGCTTGGTTTCAATTTCCCTGGTTCATTAGGCCTGACATCTTCACTCAAAATTGTGATTCTCTTACACAAATCGTTTCCAATCTGCTCAGTCTTGATCATCCACATATGTCCCTGGAAAACATTTTTACCTTCCTCTGGTGTCTGTGGAAATCCAGGAGTGATCACCTTTTCTGCAGGAAGCAAGGACAGCCGTACCAAATCCATCTGAATGCTGTTGCGCTAAAAAATGACTTGGAGAATTTTGCTGCTGATATTTCAACAGCTCCTTTCTCAAACTCTTTTAGAAGTTTCCCTCCTGCAACAAACTCGACTATTTCCCTCGTAAATGATATTGACATTGCAGGAAACAAAATCTACTGTGATGCAGCCTGGAAACCTTGGAAATCCAGCACAGCTCCGCCTGCAGGCCTTGGGATTCATCTACGGCTTCCTCTTCAAGATCATGTGACAGATGTTTTTGTGCTGGCCGTTGCGAAGCATGTCACATCTCCTCTAATGGCGGAAACCCTTGCTCTTCTTCTTGCTGGAAAGATGGCTCAACTTCTTAATATTGAGGAGCCCAACTTCTTAACTGACTCACTTATTCTGGCTCGGGCTATTCAAGCTGATTCTACGGAAAGTCCACTGGTGCATTGGGAGATTCGTCAACACATCCTCCAATTCCATCAGTTTGTTGCTCCTCTAAAGCACAAGATCTTCCACATTTCTAGAAGCTTTAACGGAGTAGCTCACAATTGTGCACATCAGGCAAAAAGGTCTAGAAGATCTGAGCCTACTAGTTCGTGCAGGAACACAGCTCATAGTAACTCTGCTTGCCCAATCCTTGCAATCTTGTGTCAATTGCAATTGTTGGGTCCTGTAATCCTTGATGTAAACTGCTTCTGAGCTGAATGAATGAGGCACTTTGTGCCTCCCCCTTGTAAAAAAAAAAAATACTAGATTTCACGAGTGGCCTGACGGAAGAAGAGCCCACAACCCAGCATTCATCAACACCAAACCGTCGACCAAGCCATATGGGCATGCAGCGACTCAAACAGCGACACGACAAGTGCACTCTTAGCTAAACATGACGAGCTGACCACCACAATTCAGAGTAAAATAACCTGCAAAGCACCCTTATAAACACAAGAAGACCATAAGAAGAAAAGACTATGTTAATATCACCTTTTTTTATACTGAATACAGTTCAAAATAAAGCTTAAACTCATAATGGGTGTTCAAATCGAACCATGAACTACTACTATCGTTAATCTAAAAACGAACTACTAATCTCAGAATCAGGCTCAGTCAGCACCATGAACTCACAATTCCCGTCGATACGACCCTTTTGATAATGTGGACTTGGTCAACGGCTAGTTTCTTGACTATTGTTTTACTCAATAACTTTGAGCCGGACCTTACGTGCACAATGACGCATTTGTTGCCATTCATCGATGCTCAAGGGTGTCCAACATCGGGATGCTCTAGTCACCGGCCAACCGTGGAAGATCATTATCGGAATCATGGGTGAAACTGTCGCCCTTAATCTACGTGTCATTCCACTTACAGTGAGTTTCCTCCAAGTATGACACAATTCAGCAGCTCCGTTGTAATTCATGATACTCTAGCTCCAATTCCCAATGCATCCTATTTCCATCTTTCCATGTACTAACCTTAGAGCATCTCTAACAGGCACCCAACGCGTCGGCGCTGTATAAATATTTTGCAGCGCCGAAATAGCCGTTTCACGCACCGCGCGCAGGTTTTGCTTTAGCAGTTGCGCAATAGTTTAGCGCGCCGCTGCCGCTTTTCACCAAGGGCGCTAGAATGCTGCACGCGAGCTCAGCGGAAACAACATTTGCACTTCAACATACAACCGTGAATATCAAATAAATCAACAATAAATAGTATAATTATTATTACAACACAGACAAATTGTTTTTGTCGAATACAAATAGTTCACCAAACAATAGAATGAATAGTTCAATAAAAATACAACAAACAATTGAATGAATCTCATTGTTGCCCATTCCACTTTCACCACTCCTCGATTAGATCCTTTTGAAACTCATCATGTCGTTCATTGCGTCGAATGGCATGATAAGAGCTCCGGGCATGCCAAAAAAAAAGCATGCCAAATCCAAGTTTCGTGATCGGCCACTGCTTCAAGAATTATAGTTGAATCCTTTTTGTGGCCTTGGAATTGTCCATGCCATGCCTTAGGACAATTTTTCCAACTTCAGTGCATGCAATCAGTAGAACCAAGCATACCTGAAAACCCCCAAGCAGCGTTGAACTCCAAAAGCCTAGCCGTGTCTGCAGCATTGGGAGCTCTCAGATATTCCTTCCCAAATACTTGCACAATTCCAACGGCAAACCGCTTGACACACATGATGGCTTAGCTCTCATCCATGGCTAAGTGGTCATCAACTAGATCCGCCGGAATCCCATATGCCACCATACGCAAAGCGGCAGTCACCTTTTGAAAGGTGATATGCCCTATCTCACCGGCGGCGTTCCTCCTTTGCTGAAAAAACCGATCATGCCTCGCAAACTTCTCGGTGATGCGCTTGAACAAGTCGATCCTCATTCTAAAACGGCGCCGAAAATATGACTCGGGATATGTTGGATGCTCCACAAAATAGTACCTCATCAATCTTTCGTGAGCATCGATTCTTTCCCTCCACAACCTGATACGGTCAACAACGGAACCACCATGCTTCCGTTTTCTCTTGGCGCGAATAGTTAGGATCATTGCAACCTCTTCCTCCTCTTGAAGATCAAATTCTTCATCGAAAGAATCGTACAAATAACTCATCTACATGCATCAATACACTCTAATTTAAATTCTAAACTAATATGCACCAAATTCATCAAAGTTAAAGTTCACATCTCATTGTTATACCTTAAAGGTGTTTTGTCAAACACCTTGCACGCGTGGAGATGCTCGCCGGCGAGGTGGCGGCGGCTACGGGTCGACGAAGCAGCGGCGGCAAGGGTTCGGCGAAACAGCAACCGCCGGAAGCGCTAGAAGCGCCGGCGGCGTCGGTGAAATCCCGACTCGATTCAGCGCTGCGGTGAGCTCCGCGCAGCCATATATAGCGGCGGCGCGCTGGGGAGTAGCGGAACCAGCGCGGGCGACAGGTAAATCGACCGCGGTGGCGCCGGACAAGATGGGGGAGAGATGCGAGCGGCGGCGCGAGCGGTGGGATTTTTCAGATCTGGCGGTTGCTAGGTTGCGCCAGATTTGGCTGTCGTCCCGCGCGCTGTAGTGGCCGCTCCAAATTTGGGGCCAAAACTCCCGCTTGGCAGCGCGCGCTGGACGCTTTTTCGCGCGCGCGGGTTTTTAGCACTGCCGCTGGAGCACTGGATTTCGCTCCGCGCGCGCTATAGTGACCGTTTTTTCGGCGCGCCCTCCAATTTGGACGCCTGTTGGAGATGCTCTTAGGCTAACGTTCAACCATGGCTCTCACTCTTGGCCTCCCAGCCCGCCATATCAATATGTGCACAACCACTCCCCTTGAGCTTACAAAGATCGATGTGGTTAGCGACCTTAGTGTATTGAGAAAACCTTTCTTCTTCCAATTATTCTTTAGGTAAATAACCCACATAGTACACGTTATGAGAAGTACCTCATAAGTAAGAAAAGCCAGCCAGGCTGCATGCAGATATTACACATGTTTTTTTAATGATAGAAGATGGATAGATGATGTACACAATTAGTGTAGAAACCCAAATTTAATGTTATAGATTTCTATTGCAAGATTAACTGTCTTCTAACTTGTAAGACACATAGGGAGCGTCGGGTGGACTACTATACTGAGTTGTGCCCAGTCTTTCAAAAATGCAACAGTCACCAGGGTACATGCTATAAACACTTTTACGTAAAGCACAAAAGACTTACGTGACGTTTGAATTACAACGAAAAAAACAAACAGTACAGTGCCTCCGGCATCATGGCGATGCGGTACAACTCATGGCAGATGTGGCATGGCTACGATATGAACAGAATATAGAGAGCTTTCAAAGATTGATCTCGTCAGCGACGTTGCGACAAACAGTGCTAGCAGTTGCCGCCGTTTGCGCAAACACCTAGCCACCTACGCATTCCTCTCTTTCAGCCGTTGTTTGGTTCATACATGAAAAGTAGGTACGCTGCATGGAAGTTGGTGGTGGTAGTTACGCTGCATGAGTATGAAATCTTTTCGCCAGCACGATGTTTAGTTGCATATGAGCCACGGAATTTTGCATGTCACGATGTTTAAAGCAGCTATGGGCCTGGCTGAGTAGGAACGGCCGATTCGGCCGTTTCTACTCATGCAGCCTCGCGTGCAGGCGACACAGTTAACGAGGCATGCAGAATCCCAGTGAATCTTGCATGCGCCTCTCACACCGCATGCAGAACACAGCCACACCAAACGCCGTGCATGCAAACTACGTGCGAATCTACCAAACCTCACCTACTTTTCTACGTGAGCTCAAATCCGCACGTCGTTTGGTTTAAACTTGACCGGGCCAGGTGATACGTCTCCAACGTATTCATAATTTCTGATGTTCCATGCTTATATTATACCAATTGCGACATGTTTTATATACACTTTATATCATTTTTATGCATTTTCTGGGACTAACCTATTAACAAGATGCCATAGTGCCAGTTCCTGTTTTCTGCTGTTTTTGGTTTCAGAAAAGTTGTTCTGAAAATATTCTCGGAATTGGACGAAACAAAAGCCAAAGTCCCTATTTTCTGACACGTACACGGAGTCCGAAGGAGAGACGAAGGGGGGCCATGGGCCGTCCTCACCATATGGCGGCGCAGTCCCACCTCCTGCCGCGCCGCCACGTGGCGAGGAGGCCTCGGGCCTCCACCGACGCCGCCCCTTCGCCTATAAATTGTCTTTCTCGGGAAAACCCTAAACACCCGAGTCAAAAACCACAAAAAGTTCCAGAGCCGCCGCCGCCGTCAACCCTAACGCGGGAGGGTTCTAAAGCTCTTCTCGGCACCCAGCCGGAGAGGGGAATCGTCACCGGAGGGCTCTACATCGCCATGCCTGCCTCCGGAGTGATGTGTGAGTAGTTCATCCTTGGACTATGGATCCATAGCAGTAGCTAGATGGTTGTCTTCTCCTCTTGTGCCGTCATGTTTAGATCTTGTGAGCTGCCTATCATGATCAAGATCATCTTATTGTAATGCTACATGTTGTGTTTGCTGGGATCCGATGAATATTGATACTATGTCAAGTTGAATACCGAAATATTATGTCTATGTTATTTATGATCTTGCATGCTCTCCGTTGCTTGTTGATACTCTGGCCAAGTGGATGCTTGTAACTCCAAGAGGGAGTATTTATGCAAGATAGTGAGTTCGGTCTCAATTTAATTTGGAAGAGTGACAGCAACCTCTAAGGTTGTGGATGTGCTATTGCCACTAGGGATAACCTAATGATGCTTTGTCTAAGGATAAATGTGTTATTTACATTATGCACTTTACTTAATGCAATTGTCTGTTGCTTGCTACTTAATACTGGAAGGGTGCGGATGCTAACCTGAAGGTGGAATATTTAGTCACAGATGCATTCTGGATAGCGGTCTGTGTACTTTGTCGTAATGCCCAAATGAATCTCATAGTAGACTGATACGTCTCAAACGTATCTATAATTTTTGATGTTCCATGCTGTTATTATATCAATTGCTACATGTTTTGGTTACACTTTATATCATTTTTATGCATTTTCTGGGACTAACCTATTAACAAGATGCCACAGTGCCAGTTCCCTGCTTTCTGCTGTTTTTGGTTTCAGAAAATCTATTAAGGAAATATTCTCAGAATAGGACGAAATAAAAGACATCGTCAATAATATCACGAGGAGATCACGGAGTCCAAAGGGGAGTCGGAGCAGACCCACCAGGGGGCCACGCCACACAAGGGCGTGGCCCAGGGTGGGTCCGCGCCCCCCTATGGCGTGGTGGCCACCGACGCCGCCTCTTCGCCTATATATTCTCCGCGATGCGAAAACCCTATTACGGTCGATCATATTCCACGAAAAGTTCTGTCGCGGCCGTCATCGTCAATCTCAGATCGGAGGAGTTCTGAAGCTCTTCCCGGCACCCTGCCGGAGGGGAGATCATCACCGGAGGGCTCTACATCACCATGCCTGCCTCCGGAGTGATGCGTGAATAGTCCACCCCTAGACTACGGGTCCATAGCAGTAGCTAGATGGTTGTCTCTCTACCTTGTGCCTCCATGTTTAGATCTTGTGAGCTGCCTAACATGATCAAGATCAAATTATTGTAATGCTAGATGTTGTGTTTGCTGGGATCCGATGAATATTGATACCATGTTTATTCAAGTTGTTTATCTATGTGTTCTTGATCTTGCATGCTCTCCGTTGCTAGTAGATGCTTTGGCCAAGTAGATGCTTGTGACTCCAAGAGAGGGTATTTATGCTCGATAGTGGGTTCAGTCTCTAGATATCTGGATCAGTGACAGAAAGGTCTAAGATGGTAGATGTGCTGTTGCTACTAGGGATAAAACCTTGGTGCAGTGTCCAAGGGCACTTGTATTGATTACATTACACACTTTACTTCATGTAATAATCTGTTGTTAGCAACTTAATACTGAATGGGATGCGGATGCTGCCTTGAAGGTGGATTTTTTAGGCATAGATGCTGTTGGAATAACGGTCTATGTACTTTGTTGTAATGCCCAACTAGATTTCATAGTAGACATCTTGGCATGTATTGCATTGTTATGCCCTCTCTATTTGTCAATTGCCCAACTGTAATTTGTTTACCCAACATGCTAGTTATCTTTTCTGAGAGAGACGCCACTAGTGAACTGTGGACCCTGGTCCAATTTCCTCATACTGTTTACACAACCTGCTGCAATCATCTGTTTCCTGTTACTTGCTGTTTTTCCTGCTGTTTTCCACACCATACGTTTAACTCTTTGTTTCTGCAAGACCGGAGAGATTGACAACCTCTCTGTTTCGTGTTGGGCAAAGTTCTGGTTTGTGTCTGTGCAGATTCCATGTTGGTGCAACCTCCCTAGCGCCAGGGGGAGTCAACATCAACAACCTTCCGATAGATCATCAAGTCCTACTGGATTGATAACCTTGGGTAGATTATTCAAGGGAAAACTTCTGCTGTCTACATCATAACCTTCCTCTTGGGGTTCACCAACACGTATCCATCAAGTTGTTTTCTGGCGCCGTTGCCGGGGACTTGGAGGCTATTGGAAAGGGGAGTCTCTCAGTTCCAATCTCTTTACTTTGTTTTTTGTCTTGTTTTATTTTTGTTTTGCTTGCTGTTAAAAATCAAAAACCCAAAAAAAAAATTAAATTCCTGCTTCTAGTTTATTTCGGTTTGCTCATCATGTCTAGTTCCGCTCCTAATATCATGTCTCCTGAGGATGAGGTTTTCACTTTTAAGCAAGGAAGTGGGGAGAGTTTTGGTGAAGCTTGGTCTAGAATTTCTGAATCCTATGTTAAAACTGAACCTAAAATGGCTTTGAGTCTGTTTCTTAGTAGTTTCTATTTTGGGTTGCTTCTTTGTTATAGATATGCTCTAGATGCTGTAGTTGGGGGAGATTTCCTTCGTTATGATGGGATCAAGCTTTCAATGCCATAAAAAAATTAATTGCAGCATCTGCTTCTTCAAATAAAAAAATAGAATCTGCTTTTGAGAACATTCATTCAAGACTAGAATCACTTGAGTCAGAGTTGGCTAGTTTTAAATAAACTTTTAAACGTTTTGAAAGTGTCCCTATGCCATTCGAACCTTCTGGATGGGTTCCTTCACTAAAAATTTCAATTGATGGGACAATTTTCTATACTCATTATGATATTAAATCTGAATTTTGCTTGATGCCTAAGAGGATTTATGACTCCCTGAATTTATATGAACTCTCAAAAAGTGAAACTTTGTAACTCTAGCTGATAATTCAATCAAATTATCTTTTGGGACTACTCAAGGAGTTGTTACTAAAATAAAGGGAGTATTTACACCTACTGATTATCATGTCATTGAATGTGTAGGAAATGGGAGCATCACACTTGGAAGAGGATTATTGAGGCAATTGGGAGCTGTCATTGACATGGGTGAAGCTACTCTAAAATTTAAACCTCCATATTGTTTGCATCATTTTCCTAATGCCCCTAAAGCCAAGGCTAAGAAAAAGAATAAGAGGTCTAAAGGTAACACTATTGGTACCTCTGGTCTTAACAATACTTGATGCATCTCTTCATGCCTAGCTCAAAGGCATTAAAGAAAAGCACTTTTGGGAGATAACCCATGTTTTTATTTGCTGTTTTATTTTTGTTTTCTTGAGTCAAGGATGCTTGTTTACCTCTGTAGCAACTCCTTTGTATCTTTTATTTGCTGTTTTGTTGTGCCAAGGAGAGTTACTAATGCAAAGTTGGTTTTTATTTTCGGGACTGCATTGGGACAGATTGCTGTTCGCCACCGTTTAATTCAGTAGAAAATCAGAAAAAATCGAAAAATGCTGAAATTTTGTGTGCATGTTCCTGATGATGTTACGCAACTTTCATTATTTCAAAAGTTTTTCATCTGAGCATCGTAAGTGCCTCGAAAAAATTCGTCAATACAGACTGTTCTGGTTTGACAGATTCTGTCTTTTATTTTGCATTCTCTCTTTTAGTGCACTAACCTGCTAATGAGAAAAGCTGTTAAGTTTTGGTGTGAAGGAAGTTTTCAAGTGTTGATAGAGGAGAATGATATTACATGATCAAGTAGAGTGAAGAGCTTAAGCTTGGGGAGGCTTACCTCCCCAGCATATTTCAAGAAGACTCAAGCATCTAAGCTTGGGGATGCCCAATGCATCCCCTTCTTCATCTACAAATTATCAGGTCATCTCTAACGGTGCTATATTTTTATTGCTTCATACTAGTGTACTCTTCCTTGGAGCGTCAGTGTGTTTTTGTTTTCAGTTTGTTTTGTTTTGTTTGCTGTGCTATACTTGTTGGATCCTAGCATTCATGTTTGGGAGAGAGACACGCTCCACTTTTTCATTAGAATACTCTTGTGCTTCACTTATACTTGTTGAGTATTCCTGTCTAGTTGCTGTTATTGCTGTTAGCTCTCAGTTTTTCATACATCTCTGGTTAGATCTTTCAGTTTCTTTTGAAGAAAGTACTCTCTTGCTTCACTTATATCTGTTTGGAGAGTTGTCAAATAAGTTGATTGGTGTTTGGTTGGACCAGAAAATGCTATGCATGTGGTAGTGGTATAAAATGCTTACATGAATCTTTTTAGATCGTTGTCTTGAGTAATTTGATGCTTGCCAATTGTTTTGAGCTGTCAAGTAATTAATGTTTAAGCTTGTGCATCATGTAAGTAATGGCTATTAATGAATAACTACTATAAGGATTTTCTGCTATAATAATCTGTTGCATAATTGGAAGTCCATAGTAGTCTAGATAATTTTTTGATGAAGGCTATGTGTTAACAAGGAAGACAGTGGGAGTCTATGGTTCGTCAAACCTTGTGTTTTATGTACACTCTTGCTATTCCAGTTAATAATGATGTTTGCTTATAATAATTTTGCTAGCCTAAACTCTGTACTAAGAGGGAATGCTTCTTGTACATCCAAAACCTTGAGCCAAATCCATGCCACCTGTGTCCACCATACCTACCTATTATGTGGTGTTTTCACCATTCCAAGTAAATTTCTTCATGTGCTATCTACTAACTACTCAAAACAATTATCCCTTTTTGTGTCACTACTTGAAAAGCTCATAAGGACGTAGTAGTGAGATTTGTCATCTTCCATGCTAATTAATTTACAAGGATTGGCAGCTTCATCTGCTTCTCCAACTTTTATTTTGCACTAAAGAGCTGGTTAGTCCACCCTATAAATAAATAAATAGACACTCCTCCATGGTGAATGTTGGTGGGCAACCGAGGATTTGGTTAGCCATGGTTTGTGGAAAGTAAATGGTTGGGAGGAGTGTCACCAATAAGTGCTTGTTACAAGTGCAATCCTAAAAACTCTCGGAACCGCTCTAAAAGTTAGTTAGCCATGGAAGATGACAAGTACCTGCTATTTGATTTGTTGACACCTGTATACACCATTACCTTACAAAACAATATTTTATGCTCTCTATATGCCTTCGGGAACTACAGCTCTAGCACATGATGTTAATCCCTGCTTCCCTCTGCGAAGGGCCATTCTCTTACTTTTATGTTGAGTCAGTTTTCCCACTTCTTTCTGTCTACTTAAGCAAACATCATTGTCAACTCCAGTATAACAGTTTTTACATAACTTTGTGTTTGGTTGATCATATTCTTTGCATTGACATTATCTATATGATATACATGTTGAAAGTTGAAGCAAAAGCTGAAGCTATTATCTTCCTTTGTGTTGATACAAACACTTTCATGTTGAGAATTATTGCTGCTGTGAACTAACTATTATGTTAGACTATTATATCTCTAAATGTTTTATAGTGTTATTCATGAAAGTTTGCACTTGTGTGATCACTCATGTTTACTCTTTATTTACTTGCTTGCAAACTATAGACCATTGGCTTGGATCACTTCATTCAATTGGCTTAGACCATTTGATGTTCCATGCTGTTATTATATCAATTGCTACATGTTTTGGTTACACTTTATATCATTTTTATGCATTTTCTGGGACTAACCTATTAACAAGATGCCACAGTGCCAGTTCCCTGCTTTCTGCTGTTTTTGGTTTCAGAAAATCTATTAAGGAAATATTCTCGGAATTGGACGAAACAAAAGACATCGTCAATAATATCACGAGGAGATCACAGAGTCCAAAGGGGAGTCGGAGCAGACCCACCAGGGGGCCACGCCACACTAGGGCGCGGCCCAGGGTAGGCCCGCGCCCTCCTATGGCGTGGTGGCCCCCCTCGGCCACCGACGCCGCCTCTTCGCCTATATATTCTCCGCGACGCGAAAACCCTATTTCGGTCGATCATATTCCACGAAATTTCCGTCGCGGCCGTCATCGTCAATCTCAGATCGGAGGAGTTCTGAAGCTCTTCCTGGCACCCTGCCGGAGGGGAGATCATCACCGGAGGGCTCTACATCACCATGCCTGCCTCCGGAGTGATGCGTGAGTAGTCCACCCTTGGACTACGGGTCCATAGCAGTAGCTAGATGGTTGTCTCTCTACCTTGTGCCTCCATGTTTAGATCTTGTGAGCTGCCTAACATGATCAAGATCATCTTATTGTAATGCTAGATGTTGTGTTTGCTGGGATCCAATGAATATTGATACCATGTTTATTCAAGTTGTTTATCTATGTGCTCTTGATCTTGCATGCTCTCCATTGCTAGTAGATGCTTTGGCCAAGTAGATGCTTGTGACTCCAAGAGAGGGTATTTATGCTCGATAGTGGGTTCAGTCTCTAGATATATGGATCAGTGACAGAAAGGTCTAAGATGGTAGATGTGCTGTTGCTACTAGGGATAAAACATTGGTGCAGTGTCCAAGGGCACTTATATTGATTACATTACACACTTTACTTCATGCAATAATCTGTTCTTAGCAACTTAATACTGAATGGGATGCGGATGATGCCTTGAAGGTGGATTATTTAGGCATAGATGCTGTTGGAATAACGGTCTATGTACTTTGTTGTAATGCCCAACTAGATTTCATAGTAGACATCTTGGCATGTATTGCATTGTTATGCCCTCTCTATTTGTCAATTGCCCAGCTGTAATTTGTTTACCCAACATGCTAGTTATCTGTTCTGAGAGAGACACCACTAGTGAACTGTGGACCCTGTTCCAATTTGCTCATACTGTTTACACAACCTGCTGCAATCATCTGTTTCCTGTTACTTGCTGTTTTTTCTGCTCTTTTCCACAGCATACGTTTAACTCTTTGTTTCTGCAAGACCGGAGAGATTGACAACCTCTCTGTTTCGTGTTGGGCAAAGTTCTGGTTTGTGTCTGTGTAGATTCCACGTTGGTGCAAGCTCCCTAGCGCCAGGGGGAGTCAACATCAACAACCTTCCGATAGATCATCAAGTCCTACTGGATTGATAACCTTGGGTAGATTATTCAAGGGAAAACTTCTGCTGTCTACATCATAACCTTCCTCTTGGGGTTCACCAACACATAGCCATCATAGACACCACAACTTGCACATGCATATTATGCACTTTTCAATATTGTCAATTGCCCAGCTGTAATTTGTTTACCCAGCATGTTAGTTATCTTTATGGAGAGACACCACTAGTGAACTGTGGACCCTGGTCCATTCTTTTACATCTGAAATACAACCTACTGCAATCATTGTTCTCTTTCATTCTCTGCAATTAAACATCATTTTCCATACAACACTTTTAATCCTTTGTTTTCAGCAAGCCGGTGAGATTGACACCCTCGCTGATTCGTTGGGGCAAAGTAGTTTGATTGTCTTGTGTGCAGGTTCCAAGTCAACCGTCAGGACTTCTTCCACCCCATCAACAACTCCAAGTTTTCTGGCGCCGTTGACACCTTCAGAAGTGTCTTCACCTCCTACTGGATTGATAACCTCAGTTTCTTACTGAGGGAAGACTTGCTGCTACCTTCATCAAACCTTACTCTTGGGGTCCCCCAACGAACGTGTGGTTTACACGCATCAAGCAAGTTTCTGGCGCCGTTGCCAGGGAGGTCGGAGGTACTTCTGGAAGTCTTGCACTCCCGACAAGACGCCAAGTTTTCTGGCGCCGTTGCCGGGGAGGTCAAGTCTTCCGTTAGGGGAGTCTCTCACTTCCAATCTCTTTACTTTGTTATTGGCTTGCTTAGTTTATTTTTATTTTGTCTTGTTTGCTCTCTTTATCAAAAATACAAAAAAATTATTTACTTGTTTTTATTTTGTCATTTCGTCCTAGTGTTCTTTTTGCTAAAATGAGTACTCCTGAGAACACCAAGTTGTGTGACTTCACTAGCACAAATAATAATGATTTCATATGCACTCCTATTGCTCCACCTGCTTCTAAAGCAGACTTTTATGAAATTAAACCTGCTCTATTAAATCTTCTTATGAAAGAGCAATTTTCTAGTGTTAGTACTGATGATGCTGCTGCCCATCTTAATAATTTTGTTGAACTTTGTGAGATGCAAAAGTATAAGGATATAGATGTGATGACTCCCAAGTGCAGGAGATCAATTGTAGTACCTTTCGATTAGAAAAGGTTGTCGAACCCACGGGAGCTGAAGGTCTTGGGTAGCAAGATTGATAAATAAAACAATAAAAGATGCAAATGTTTTTGGTATTTTTGGTTGTATAGTTTCAATGCAGAAAATAAATAGTAGCAAGTGAAAGCTCTCAATGAGAGAAAGCCCAATCCTCTTATGTGGCAAGAGGACAAGCTCAAGTGATGTGTAACTTATATGTGGAAAATGTTCCCGAGGGCGGCATGGATATTGCTAGGCATAGAGATTTATTAAACAACACGTTGAATATCTTGTCAAGTTTTAATCTTCTTTGGACGGAGCCATAATTAGGTATAGCTAAATAAATAAACTACAACCCCTTATGATGGATCATGTGGCCAAGTAAATGACTGCACAAGAATTATTAAGACATAAAGTCCCACCATAGCATTACACTCTAAGGTCCCCGATACTAATACCCTCATAATATAACTTCATGACTCGGTCTCAGGTTTACATGTCCTCCCAAGTCTCCTCAATTCATTATACTACGGTGTTCTCCTATGAGCCCATATAGGTGAAGTGTTGTGCAGTCGACGTTCGCACAACACCATCATAGAATCACATAAAAGATAAACTCTTGACAAAATACCAACACATGTTATATATAAATCATTGCCAATTCATCCTATGCCCTCAGGAACATACGGGAACTACTCACAACGTGCAAACATGATGATATTCAGTGGCATAAGTGGTACAACACAATCTGAAATTATAACTTCACCACCAAATAATGACAAGTACTCAATCACAAACATGAATAGTAGCACAAGACAAGTATCTAGGGTATAGCAACTCTCAAACTACGAGGGGAACGGAGTGGATCACGGTGATGATGATGGAGATGGTGCTGGTCTTGATGGGGGTGATGATGTAGAGGCCTCCTCCCACGCCAAGGAGGAGAGGTGATGACGATGACGATGATTTCCCCCTCTCCGGAGCTCCGGAGCAGCAGGATCTGATCCCCCTCGGAGGGATCAGGAGTTTCGCCGCCGCCGCGGCCTCGGATGGACTTGGAAAAATTAGGGCGTACTTTTCGGGCGAGACGAAGGCGTTGCTAAAAAGCCCCAGGCGAGGAGGTGCCCGAGGCCACTTTTGGTGGGCCCCACGCGGCCAGGTACATGGGCCGCGTGGGCCCCCCCTTTTGGCCCTCGTGGCTCTCCTCTCTTCGGTCTTCTTCCATTGCCTTCCTTCCGATGAAAAACGTGGTATTTTTCCTTTTATTATTTGGGTTCCTGAAACTCCTGAAACATAAAAACAAGAAAAGGGGTTTTCTGCCTCCCAGAAATTAAATACCAAAAATAGGGACTTTGTATGAAAGTCCCCTAAATCATCTAAAACATGTAAAAACAATGATATAATCATGCAAATAACATTCTAATATACTAAAAGTTATAAATGATGATATAAAATGCACGTATCAACTCCCCCAAGCTTAAACCTTTACTCGTCCTCGAGTAAGTAAGGACATAGATCATTACATGCATCAATGGACTTATGGTTGATAAATAAATACGAGCATTGTATCATCATCATATTCAATTGCAAGATAAGATTAATGAACAAAACTCATGCATATGAGGGCAACATAAGTAGAAGCTCTAGCAATCACCCCTTACTTTTGAAAGCAAATAACCATTGTATGTTGGACAATCGAATCATATAGTTTTTCACATGCTTTTGCTCTTTATGGCAAGCATTATAATCTTTTATACTTTGCTGAAATTTAAAGACAAGATAAACTCTCATTGGATAACAAGTTCAAAGAAGACAAATGAAAAGATAGATAGATATAAAAATTGTTATCAACCTTGCTTCACTAGTAACTAGTGCAAACTTTAGTCATGGATATCTCAATCAAGTTCCTATGCTCTATACAACCTTTATCTTACACTTTCCATGGCTAACTGAAACTTCAGGTGCCTTCCTTTTTCACATTCAAGAGCATAAGTATTGAAATATCCATGATCATTAATTTGCTCAAAAGATACTAGAGTAACAAGAGTGTTTTATATCCTTTTCATTATCTTCTCAACTTTTATCCTACAAGACAATATCTCAACCTCAAACTATTAATTCCAAGTCATATTGACTTTTACTTATTTTATATGAGATAATTCTACAATTGTCCAACATACTCAAGTTAATTAATTTCAAGGCAAGATGTGATTGAAACTCTAAATATGCCACGCTCATTTGCATGAGTGTTACCCATAAATCCCAAACAAGAGAATCATGGATGACACCATACTTTAATATTCATTGATAAACCATAAGATAGAGATACATGATAATGCTCCATGAGCTCACACACGCCTAAGAGATATTGATAACTAAACGATAAAAGCAAAACACACCATGACTAGATAGATATGATAGATAAAGATAAAGACTAGGGAACTCCCCCAAGCTTGACGTTTGCTAGAACTTCCTCTCTTCTTTCACATTGCCTTCATAATAATTATCTTCAAGATCTCCAATAAGCTCATCATAAGGTTGTAGGCTTTTCAAATTTTTGCGGCTTCTCCCAGTTTTTGCATGAGATTCTTCTCCACCGTCTCCTTGCAAGGCTTCCACTCCGGGCTTGGCACCTTCTTGTTGGGGATCTTGCGATCCCATTCACCAGGATAGTTCTCTTGGGTGCGCTGAAATTCCCTGTCAATAAGAGTAGAAGCCACGTTTTTGCTCGCAAGGAGAGCCTGGGAACCTTCCCTCCGGTTTGCATGCGCGCGCCGCCTCTTGTTTCCAAGAGAGTGGTTCACCCTCACACCGGCAACAGCAATGGGTGAAGGAGGTGCTGTCGCCAAGGGTGCGATGTCGACGGAGGGCTTGTACTCTCTTCTTCAGCTTCTTGCTTCTCCATCTCCTCCTCGTCAAGCTTGTAGTCTTCATCATCGGAGTAGTCCTTCCTCTTCCTATTCCTCCTCCATATGGACGTGGGGCTGTACCCATCGAGTTCATCATCATCGTCGTCCATGGAGGAGCATTGGTAGGAGTCTCCCGAAGACATGGCTAAAAACCTGACAGGCAGAAACAGCAAAAGAAAGAATCGCTCGAAACGCTCGGTGCGAGATTAGATCGACAGAGAGGGGTATATATTGAGGGTTTTTAGGTCAAGACGAAGCGTCGGGATCGAAAACGAGACGAAAAAGGACTCCGAGGGGAAAAGGAGTGGGCCCACGCGGCCAGGTACTGGCCGCGTGGGACCCCCTCTTTCCTTCCTCGGGTCTCCGCTTCGTCCAGTTTTCTTGTCCCACACGTTAATTTCCATAAAAAATGACTTCCGTAAATATTATGCAATTCCGAGAAACTTTCCAACATAAGTTACCTTCTATTGATTTAGGGTTTCTGAACTGCACGGTTTCTCTCAATTACCTCCTCCGGTGTTTGTAAATTCAACTCTTCCACCATTCCGATGAAGCTCTTTCCTGCAATATAAGGTTTAAGGCGTTGTCCATTGACTACATGAGGTTTACCTTTCATGTCACCGTGAAGACGGATAGCTCCTGAACGGTACACCTCCTGTATCACTAATGGTCCCTGCCACTTTGAAGCAACTTCCCTGCAGAAAACTTGAAACGAGAGTTGTATAATAAAACTTGATCACCTACTTTGAATTCCTTTTTCTTAATTTTCTTGTCATGCCAAATTTAACTTTTTCTTTAAACATTAGCACTTTCATAAGCTTCATTTCTCCATTCATCAAGTAGGTTTAAATCAAGAATTCTCTTTCTCCCGCAGTTTTAAAATCAAAGTTCAATTGTTTAATAGCCCATCTAGCTTTATGTTCTAATTCAACAGGTAAATGACAAGCTTTTCCATAAACCATTTTATAAGGAGACATTCCCATAGGATTTTTAAAAGCAGTTCTATAAGCCCATAATGCATCATTAATTTTAGTTGGCCAATCAGATCTAGACTTATTCACTGTCTTTTCCAAAATGAGTTTAATTTCCCTATTACTTAATTCAACTTGTCCACTTGTTTGAGGATGATAAGGAGATGCAATTCTATGGTTAACATCATATTTTGCCAAAGTTTTTCTAAGAACACCATGCAAGAAATGAGAACCACCATCAGTAATTAAAACCTAGGAACACCAAACCTGGGGAAAATGATGTCCTTGAGCATCTTCATTTGTGGCATGATCTGCACTTTTGGTTGGAATTGCTTCCACCCACTTTGTAACATAGTCAACTGCAACCAAAATGTGAGTATGCTTTGTCTTTGATTCTGGGAAAGGACCCATAAAGTCAAAACCCCACACATCAAATGGTTCAAGTGGCAATGAATAATTCATAGGCATTTCATTCCTCCTACCAATATTTCCTACTCTTTGACATTTATCACAAGATTTAACATATTCAGCACAATCCTTAAATAAAGTAGGCCAATAGAAACCAGATTGTAATACCTTTGCTCCTGTGCGATCTCCTGCATGATGCCCTCCATAGGGACTGTCATGACAATCTCTTATAATAGCCTGTTGTTCATGCTCAGGTACACAACGTCTAATAATACCATCCACACTTTTCTTATAAAGGAAAGGATCATCCCAAAAATAATGTCTAAGATCATAAAAGAATTTCTTTCTTTGTTGAAAGTGAAGTGTGGAGGCAAAACTTTACCAACAATAAAATTTGCATAGTTGGCAAACCAAGGAGATGCAACTTTAGCACTAGAAACATTAACAATTGCAAGTTGTTCATTAACAAAGCTATCATTAATAGGAATAGGATCATCAGGTATATTTTCCATCTAGAGAGATGATCAGCTACTTGATTATCTTCCCCTTTCCTATCAACAATGTGTAAATCAAATTCTTGCAATAAAGTACCCATCTTATTAATCTAGGCTTAGCATCTTTCTTATTCATCAAGTATTTAATAGCAGAATGATCAGTATGTATGTGACTTTTGAATCAGTAATATAAGGTCTAAACTTGTCACAAGCAAACAGTACTGCTAAAAATTCTTTCTCAGTTGTAGCATAATTCTTTGAGCAGCATCAAGTGTTCTACTAGCATAATAAATAACATTCAGTTTCTTATCAACACGTTGGCCCAAAACAGCCCCAACTGCATAATCACTAGCATCACACATAATTTCAAAAGGCAATTTCCAATCAGGAGGTTGAATAATAGGAGCACTTATTAAAGCATTCTTCAAAATATTAAAGGACTCAATGCAATCATCATTAAAAGAGAAAGGAACATCCTTTTGCAAAAGATTGGTTAGAGGTTTTGATATTTTGGAGAAATCTTAATAAACCTACGGTAAAAACCTGCATGCCCAAGAAAACTTCTTATACCTTTGATGTCCCTTGGTATGGTAGCTTTTCAATAGCTTCTATCTTTGCTGGATCAACTTCTATTCCTTTCCAGAAATCTTATGCCCAAGAACAATACCTTCAGTAACCATGAAGTGACACTTCTCCCAATTAAGAACTAAGTGTTGGTCTTCACAACGCTGCAAAACTTTGTTAAGGTTGAACAAGCAATTATCGAAGGAAGTACCATACACAGAAAAATCATCCATAAAAACTCCATTATCTTTTCAATATAATCAGCAAATATAGCATTCATGCATCTTTGAAAAGTAGCAGGAGCATTACAAACCGAATGGCATTCTCCTATAAGCAAAAGTACCATATGGGCAAGTAAAAGTGGTCTTTTCTTGATCATCCTTATGGACAGGAATTTGTGAGAAACCTGAATAACCATCTAGATAGCAAAAGTGAGAGTGTTTAGATAACCTTTCTAACATTTGATCAATAAATGGCAATGGATAATGATCTTTTCGAGTTGCTTTTTTAATTTTCTGAAATCAATACACATCCTATAACCAACAACAGTACGTTGAGCCACAAGTTCATCCTCATCATTTGGAACAACAGTCATTCCACCCTTTTTAGGAACACAATGAACAGGACTAACCCACTTACTATAGGATAAATGATACCAGCTTCAATAAGTCTTATTACCTCTTTTCTTACCACTTCTTTCATTTTTGGATGGAGGCGGCGTTGATAATCAACAACAGGTTTTGCATCTTCTTCCAATTAATTTTATGCATACATAGAGCTGGGCTTATACCTTTAAGATCATCAAGAGAGTATCCAATGGCTGGTCGGTGAGCTTTTAGCACATCAAGTAATTTTCTTCTTCTTCAGCTGAAAGGTTAGCACTAATAATGACAGGATATATGCTCTTCTCATCCAAATATGCATATTTCAGATTTGCAGGCAAAGGTTTAATTCAAAACTAGGATCCCCTTTAGGTGGTGGTAGCACTCCTAAATTATCAGGTGGGATATGCAATTGTAATTGTGGTGGTTGTTGCCATAATATTTGTTCCAAAGCCTCTTTTTCCTCATCATTAAATGGTTCATCTTGATTAAGCATATAACGTTCTACAACATCAGTTGAAGCTACAGCTATATGAGCAAGAGTTTCAATTAAATCTTCAGAAATTGGCTCTTTCAACATGTTTATCAGCAAATTTGGAAAAGTTGAATTCAAGTTTCTCACCAGCACATTTAATAAACACTTTCTCTTTAGGCAAATTAATTTCAGCACCAACAGTATGTAAGAAAGGTCTACCAAAAATGATAGGACAAAATGAATCTTGAGGACAACCAAGCACAATAAAATCAGCAGGATATTTTATTTTGCCAACCAATACTTCAACATCTCTAACAATTCCAAATGGACTAATATAATCTTTATTAGCAAGTTGAATTGTCATACCTGTCTCTTCCATAACAATAGGATCAATATCAGGCTTGATTTCAAGATAAAGAGAATATGGAATGACACTAATACTTGCTCCAATATCACATAGACCATGATAACTTGAAGTCCCAATAGAGCATGATATAACAGGTTTCCCAACTTTGGCCGAATTACCTTTGATGACTTTAGTAGCATCTTCACATAGATAAACATCACTGGGTCTTCTTCATTTAGTTGCTTGATAACAGAAATTTGAGTGTTGACTTCCACCTGTTCATAAGGCTGAGAACATCTTTTTACTCTTGTTAGTAACAGCAATAAGTAAATTCTCCTTAACTTGGTTTGGATATGGAGGTGGTTCAACATACTCCTCAATTGTCACAGATGACGGTTCAACCTGTTTAATAACTTTAGGAACAACAATAGATTGTTTAACAGGTTCAACATAAACTTCAAATCCACTTTTGGAACACATATGATCAGCAAAACCTTTAGCTATTTCAATTATAACATAAGGATCAAGACCAAAAGTATCACTCAGATTTTTAAACAAATAGAAGTAGAGAAATTCTCTACACATGAATATTCATAATCAAAATATGGCTCATTACCTTTATCAAGATCCCAATGACTAGTATTTTCAGAAATAGTCTCCAATAAATTCCATGCTTCTTCTTCAGTATTATTAGTAAAACTTCCACCAGATGAATTATCCAGAATTCCTTGTGCTTCATAGGTAGCCTCACATAAAAGTTTATCAATATAAGTTTCCTTGTAAGATCATGACAAGGATTCTTGCGAAGGAGTTCCTTTAACCTCCCCCAAGCTTGAGTAATACTCTCTCCCAGATGTGGCCAGAAATTGAATATATAGCAGCGGTTATCATAAGCTTCTTTAGGAGTAAAATATTTAAGAAAGAAAACCTTCCTCAAGATACTCCATTCATTCTGACCTCTTCATCCAAAGACCTGTACCAATCACGAGCATTACCAGATAAAGACAAATATAATAACTTCCTTTTTACCTGATCCTCAGAAATACCAGGAAGTCTAAATAAGCCACATATGTCTTCAATTTTCCATGTTCACGTGCAGACTTAGTTCCATCCCTGTAAATGGATTTTTCATAACTCTTTTAACATGACCAATGGGAATTTTAAATCCCACTTTAGGTATCTCAGGCACAGTAGTTTCAACCACTTTGCAGTAGTGGCATAAGCACTTTCATATAGAGCAAGATGCAGCGAGGCACGATTCATAAATGCCATAGTAACAATGAGATAAACATTCAGCTTTCAAGTTTCCTTACCAAACTTCTTACCAATAGCGCTACGCTCCCCGGCAACGGCGCCAGAAAAGTATCTTGATGACTCCCAAGTGCAGGAGATCAATTGTAGTACCTTTCAATTAGAAAAGGTTGTCGAACCCACGAGGAGCTGAAGGTATTGGTTAGTAAGATTGATAAATAAAACAATAAAAGATGCAAGTGTTTTTGGTATTTTTGGTTGTATAGTTAATGCAGAAAATAAATAGTAGCAAGTGAAAGCTCTCAAAGAGAGAAAGCCCAATCCTCTTATGTGGCAAGAGGACAAGCTCAAGTGATGTGTAACTTATATGTGGAAAACGTTCCCGAGGGCGGCATGGATATGCTAGGCATAGAGATTTATTAAACAACACGTTGAATATCTTGTCAAGTTTTAATCTTCTTTGGACGGAGCCATAATTAGGTATAGCTAAATAAATAAACTACAACCCCTTATGATGGATCATGTGGCCAAGTAAATGACTGCACAAGAATTATTAAGACATAAAGTCCCACCATAGCATTACACTCTAAGGTCCCCGATACTAATACCCTCATAATATAACTTCATGACTCGGTCTCAGGTTTACATGTCCTCCCAAGTCTCCTCAATTCATTATACTACGGTGTTCTCCTATGAGCCCATATAGGTGAAGTGTTGTGCAGTCGACGTTCGCACAACACCATCATAGAATCACATAAAAGATAAACTCTTGACAAAATACCAACACATGTTATATATAAATCATTGCCAATTCATCCTATGCCCTCAGGAACATACGGGAACTACTCACAACGTGCAAACATGATGATATTCAGTGGCATAAGTGGTACAACACAATCTGAAAATATAACTTCACCACCAAATAATGACAAGTACTCAATCACAAACATGAATAGTAGCACAAGACAAGTATCTAGGGTATAGCAACTCTCAAACTGAGGGGAACGGAGTGGATCACGGTGATGATGATGGAGATGGTGCTGGTCTTGATGGGGGTGATGATGTAGAGGCCTCCTCCCACGCCAAGGAGGAGAGGTGATGATGATGACGATGATTTCCCCCTCTTCGAGCTCCGGAGCAGCAGGATCTGATCCCCCTCGGTGGGATCAGGAGTTTCGCCGCCGCCGCGGCCTCGGATGGACTAGGAAAAATTAGGGCGTACTTTTCGGGCGAGACGAAGGCGTTGCTAAAAAGCCCAGGCGAGGAGATGCCCGAGGCCACTTTTGGTGGGCCCCACGCGGCCAGGTACATGGGCCACGTGGGCCCCCTCTTTTGGCCCTCGTGGCTCTCCTCTCTTCGGTCTTCTTTCCATTGCCTTCCTTCCGATGAAAAACCTCCGTGGTATTTTTCCTTTTATTATTTGGGTTCCTGAAACTCCCGAAACAATAAAAACAAGAAAAGGGGTTTTCTGCCTCCCAGAAATTAAATACCAAAAATAGGGACTTTGTATGAAAGTCTCCTAAATCATCTAAAACATGTAAAAACAATGATATAACAATGCAAATAACATTCTAATATGCTACTAAAGGTTGCATAAATGATGATATAAAATGCATGTATCAAGATGGAGATATTATAAAACTGAAATTATTTCCTTTCTCTTTGAGAGGAAGAGCTAAATAATGGTTGCTATCTTTGCCTAGAAATAGTATTGATTCATGGACTAAATGTAAAGATGCTTTCATTGGAAAATATTATCCTCCTGCTAAGATTATATCCTTGAGAAGTAGCATTATGAATTTCAAACAATTTTATAATGAACATGTTGCCCATGCATGGGAGAGAATGAAATCATTGGTAAAGAATTGCCCCGCCCATGGACTGACTGCTTGGATGATCAGCCAAACCTTTTATGCAGGCCTAAATTTTTCTTCAAGAAACCTACTGGATTCGACTGCTGGAGGTACATTTATGTCCATCACTTTGGGTGCTGCAACAAAGCTTCTTGATGATAGGATGATTAACTATTCTGAGTGGCACACCGAAAGGACTCCTCAAGGTAAGAAGGTAAATTCTGTTGAAGAAACCTCTTCCTTGAGTGATAAGATTGATGTTATTATGTCTATGCTTGTGAATGGTAAATCTCATGTTGATCCAAATATTGTTCCTTTAGCTTCATTGGTTGCTCAAGAAGAGCATGTTGATGTGAATTTCATTAAAAACAACAATTTCAACAACAATGTTTATAGGAATAATTTTGGTAACAACAATTATAAGCCTTATCCTTCTAATAGTGGTAATGGTTATGTCAATTCTTATGATAATTCCTACAGCAACAATAGAAGTGTACCCTCTGATCTTGAAGCCATGCTTAAGGATTTTATTAGTACACAAACTACTTTTAATAAATCTGTTGAGGAAAAGCTTGGAAAAATTGATGTTCTTGCCTCTAAGGTTGATAGCCATTCTCTTGATGTTGATCTTTTGAAACTAAAAGTTATGCCTAATGATGTTAAAAAGAACAAGACTTTTGCTACTGCCAATGCTATCCAAGTTAAAATTGACAACAATATTAGGATGTTGGCTGAATTGCATGCTAGGTGGGAAAGAGAGGATAAAATTGAAAAGGAGAATAGTATAGCTAGAGTTTGTACTATTACCACCACTAGTAATGCTAATATTTCACATGCTAGTAAGCCTCCTACTATCAATGGTAACATAATTGGTGTTGGCAATGTTTCTACTACCTCTTCAAAGCGTTTAAAATTGCCCAAAACCACTGAAACTGTTCCTGATAAGAGTGCTGAAATTTTTCGAAATATGGGAGACAATGGTGTTGGCAATGCTTTTATTTTTTGCTTTGTTGTTTTCTTTTTCTGTATAATTTGGATCCTAGCATTCTTGTGTGGGAGAGAGACACGCTCCGCTTTTTCATGTGAATACTCATATTCTTCACTTATATTTGTTGAGTATTCTTGACTAGATACTGTAATGCTTTTAGCTCCTGTTTTTCATGCATCTCTTGTTCAGAGCTGTTAGTTCTTGTAGAGAAGTACTCTCTTGTTTCATTGTATTATTTGGAGAGCTTTATTTTGAAATAAGTTGATTGGTGTTTGGTTGGAAACAGAAAATGCTACATGTGGTAGATGGTATATTGAAAAGACATACTCGTTCTTGTAGATCGTTGTCTTGGATAATTTGATGCTTTGCAATTGTTTTGAGCTCTCAAGTAGGTCATGTTTAAGCTCTTGCATCATGTAGTTAAAGCCTATTAGTGGAGAACTATCGTAGAGCTTGTTGAGACTTGGTTTGCATGTTTGGTATCTCTAAGGTCTAGATATTTTCTGGTAAAAGTGTTTGAACAACAAGGGAGATAGTGTAGAGTCTTATAATGCTTGCAATATGTTTTTATGTAAGTCTTGCTGTACCAGTTGATATCCTGTGTTTGCTTCAAACAACCTTGCTAGCCTAAACTCTGTACTGAGAGGGAATGCTTCTCGTGCATCCAAACCTTGAGCCAAAACCCATGCCATTTGTGTCCACCATAACTACCTACTATGTGGTATTTCCTGCCATTCCAAGTAAATACTTCATGTGCTACCTTTAAACTATTCAAAACTTTATTACTCCTTATTTGTGTCAATGTTTTATAGCTCATGAAGAAGTTTGTGATGTTTTCTCTATCACCTTGTCATTTACTCATGACAGACTTTCACCAATGGACTAGTGGCATATACATCCGCTTATCCAATAACTTGCAAAAAGAGCTGGCAAATGGGGTGCCCAGTCCCAATTAATTACAACTATAACTGCTTAATTCTCTTCACATGTTTGCCAATGATTTATCAAAAGCAAATTTCAAAGTGTTAAACAATATCAAATAGGCACTCCTCCATGGTATGTGATTGTTGGAAGGCACCCGAGGATTCGGTTAGGCATGGTGTAACATCCCAAATTTTTTAACAAGTTTTATCAATTCCAAAAATGGGAGCCAACAAAAACTTTTGTTAAATTATGTGTGTTGATCTCATATTCTTGCTTGTGTCGCTAAGTCTTCTTGTTTGTGTGTGGTTTGCTCTATTTAAAAACAAGAAGAAAAGAAGAGAAATAAAAAGAAAAGAAAAGCAAGAAAATAAAGTGATAAGTGTCACATAAAATTCTCCAAGTGAGGATCTCATTTTGTTTCCAACAAAATTTAGTGGAGTGGTATTGCAAACCCTCCCATTTCATCCTTACTACTTGTCTCTCTCAAATATTATTTTCAAACTAGTTTTAAAAATTCAAAAGTAAACAAAGTAAAAATAAATTAAAATGCCTTAATTAAAATACTATAAAAGAAAATGTTTCAAAACATTTTATTATTTTATGCCAATTTTTGTGGAGCTTCTGTACATTATGGGAAGGCCCCACAAATTTTGCCAAATTTTTCTAAATTGATTTAGTGCCTCAAATTAAATCAAGAAGTGCTTCTGGTTTTAAACAGAAGGACTAAACCGTAAATAAGAGAAAGAAGAAGGAAAACAAGCAGTGCACAGGAGCCAGGGGTTTTTTGCAAAACCGTCATCGTCTACCTCCCCTAGCTCACTGTGTGCGTGTCGCCGTCGCCATGGCCGTCGTCGCCGCTCCCAGGCCCCCCAGGGCCCCCCTGCTCGCGTTCACCCTCGCCCCCGTGCCTCTGCACCCTCTGCGGGCAGAGGAGACCCTCTCCCCTCGCCTTAACGCCGTTGTCCCCCGATGCTCGCCGCGGAGGAGTTGGACGGCGACCGGCCAAATTGGCCTAGCTCGCGGCGCCTTGACACGCGATCCGCTACGTCACGAACCCTAGCCCACGCCCGGACCCCCCAGACACCGCGCGCCGGCCTCTCCCGCCCTCTGGACGCCGCTGGACCGCGACCACCGTGCGCCGCCGTCGCGCCTATTTAAACTCGAGCCGCACCTCGCATTTCCCCATGCCCCACTGCCTCTCCCTTGCTGCACCACACTCACCTCCACTCGCCCGTGCACCACCACGAGGGCGGAGCCGCTGCTGCGAGCTCGCTGCTGCTCGTGCCCGTGCTCGACAGCCCGAGGTAGGCGACGACACGGCTGTGCCGTGCTGCTGCTTCCCTCTTCCTTCTCTGGCCCGTACCCTCTTCCCCTTTGGACACGCGCTCACCCACCTCTTTTTCCCTCTGGATCGTGCCCAGAATCGCCGAACAGACGCTCGCCGGAGTTCGGGAAGTTGCCGTGGAGCAGAGCACCTCGCCGTCGACGAACCAGCCCTCCCCAGCAAGTACCACTCCGCCAGGACGTTCGCCCAAGTCTCCGCCATCGATCTGCACCCTCTCCGCCGTCCCTAGCCCTCTCAGGTGAGCGATTCGTGTTGCTCGCCGTCGCCGGAGCCACGGCGCCGCCCAAATATTGTCGTCGCCGATGGATTCGTCGCGGACCGTTGGATCTCCATCCAACGGTAGCTTACCGTTTCGAATAAAAGAAAGAGAGAGAGAGAGAGAGAGAGAGAGAGAGAGAGAGACTGACGAGCGGGCCCCGCTCATCAGGGTTTTACTAATTTCCCTGCATGCGCTGAGCCGCTGACCAGTGGGTCCCCCATGTCATACTTTTAAACATTATCCACACTGAGCACATTTTCTATTTTTAGTTTCAGAAGAATTTCAGTACTGATATCAACTTTAAAAATCAATATCTTGATATTTAAAAATCCAAATAAATCAAACTCAATTGTTCTGGAAAGCTTATGAAATTGTTGAACCAACCCAATTGGTGTCATGTCATTTAATTAAATAATTAAGAAGTATTATTGAAAATGCCACAGAAGGTTTAAAATCTAAACTTGTTTGTTTCTGATACACTATTAGTCCAATTAATTTCAAACCAATTTTGCTAGCTTAGTACTGCCTTGTGTTAGTTCCCCTAATTTTGGGTAGAATTAATTAAGCAATATTAATTGTTGACTTTAAGATAAACCCTTCTAGACTAAAACAAACAAATATGTTTATTGGTTGACCCAATTGGGTTAGGACCAATTTTGTTAGCTCACATATAGCCATGTTTACTTACCCCTAAAAGTATTTAATTTTTGGAACAACAGAACTTATTTGGTAGCCAAAACTTGATTATTAAGCTACTGGATTCAAACCAATGTGTAGGGAGTTTGGTAACTCCAAATGATCCGATTCAAATTAGGTTGTCTTCTACACATCAGTAGCTTTCTATATAAATTTAGTTTGTATTTTTGTGACCAACAAAACTCAAGTTGTGGAATTAAACTTGTTTAACAAGTTTCTGCCATAATTTGGACTTAAACAAATAATGTTTATTTCAAATGTTTTGAAATCAATTTGTATTGTTTGATGTATCCAGTGGCTATTTAGAGCATTTAGGATTGTGATACTGTGATGTTGTGATGTTGTTTGAATAGTTTAGTGATTGCTTGTATTTGTTTGTTTATCGATTAGACGAGAATGTTGCTGGATTTATCGAGGAAGGGGAATTTGTTGAACCTGAAGATCAAGATCAAGGCCACTTTGCCGAGCAAGGCAAGCTACTCTCTGAGCTTGCACCTAAACATTTATGCATCTACTTTGATCAAATGATTTACTCTTAAAACCAATGGTTTACATAACCTTTTCAAAAAGTGTATGGAAATTATTTTGCCAGCCTATGTAGTAGTTATATGGAACTTTAGGATGGAAAACAATGTTGTTTATTCAAAACCCCTTTTTAAAATACTTGCGTGGCTATGGAATACCGAGATGTCGGTATCAAAGTGGAGAAATGGAGGATGTTGATGTTTATGAAAAATGCACAGTGTCCTAGTACTATGACAACAAATCTTAATCTGTGCGACCACATTTACCCCCATATGGGAACGGGGCTTAGTCATATAATTTGCTCTTATTTGTATGGGATACCTCATCAACGGAGATGACTCCGTTATGCATGAGGGGATGGTTTGTGAACTCCCCTGACCTGCGTCCTCGCTCAAACTCTATGGAAAGATAAGGAGGAGGATTGAAGACTTCATAAATGTGGTCGCCGGGAAAAACATATGAATCCTCACACTTAGGGTTGCCGACGGGGACCGGACTGAGTGTCGGTGGGAATTATCATATGGGTAGGATCCTATACTAGCATGAGCAAAGGAGAGGCTAGGGTCGGTGGCTCAACTTCGCATACACCCTGTATGGCGGGACGTGGCTGACACGATGAGTTACCGGATGGATGTGGGTTAAAAGCGTGCTACCTCTGCAGAGGGTCAAAACTATTCGAATAGCCGAGTCCTCGGATATGGACAATTGGGAAGCTGTCCTAAGATCATGTGCAAGTTTTTGAAAATATTTGAGTTTTAAAAAGGAAAGTGAAGTGGAGAATGTGGTTGCACCTATACCAACAGATCGGTATGAGGTGTTGGTAAAAGTGGACCATGACAGACTATGGTCGGAAAAAGGTGGAGTTTTGGAGAAACCGATAAAATGATGGTCTTTATTCAAAATGGTTATAAAAACTCTTCTTACCTCTTTTAACAAGGATATAGAGATGTTATAAGAAAATAAAAGTTTGAAAAGTTAAAAATAAAACTAGTGCATACTCATGTTGGGGTAGTTTGCGAGTACATTCAAATGTACTCATATTGGTTTCGTCGCTGGCTATTGTCCTAGCCAGACTACGAGGAGGAGCACTACGCCGAGCAGGAGTATGGTGACTTCTATGCGAACTAAGGATCTCCACAAGTCAGCTGCCTGTCGGGTCGTCGTCATTAGAATGATGTCTACTACGCCGTAGCTTCCGCTGATATTTTGGTTTGGCCCATGAAGGCACCTATGTAAGAACTTGGTCTAAATGACCATTTATGTAAGACTTTTTATTTCGGTACTGTAATGGATGTAAACTTTGGTATCCAATTCGGATTATGTGCAACGACAGACTGATCACGGGATCGTTGTGTTAAGCATAATCGGATATTTCAGACAGCTAGTCCGGGGTCCCCACACATGGCTTGTGTAAGCAAAGGTTGGGAGGAGTGTCATACCAATTTATAAATATGCATGTGTAAACAAAAGAGAAGAGGGATGATCTACCCTTGGGGTAGAAATAACGTCCTTCATGGGAGCCGCTCTTGAAAGTCTGGGTGATAAGGGGGATAGAGTGCCCACTGCCATTCGTTGACAACAACAAACACCTCTCAAAAACTTACTTTATGCTCTCTATATGATTTCAAAAACCTAAAAAGCTCTAGCACATGATTTAATCCCTGCTTCCCTCTGCTAAGGGCCTTTCTTTTACTTTATGTTGAGTCAGTTTACCTACTTCTTTCTATCTCAGAAGCAAACACTTGTGTCAACTTTGTGTGCATCAATTCTTATATGCTTACTTATTGCACTTGTTATATTACTTCGTGTTGACAATATCCATGAGATATATATGTTGAAAGTTGAAAGCAATTGCTGAAACTTAAATCTTCCTTTGTGTTGCTTCAATGCCTTTTACATAGAATCTATTTCTTTATGAGTTAACTCTTTTGCAAAGCTTTTTGATGCTTGTCTTGAAAGTACTATTCATGAAAAGTTTTTGCTTATATGATTCAGTTGTTTACTCTTTATCTGTTTGTTGGCAAACTATAGACCATTGCTTTGAGTCACTTCATTCATGACATGAGCCTTGAAATATTATTTGATCAAGATTGTGTGAAAGCAGGTCTCCTCAGAAATTATTTTGTTGTTATCGTTTTACCTACTCGAGGACGAGTAGAACTAAGCTTGGGATGCTTGATATGTCTCCAACGTATCCATAATTTCTGATGTTCCATGCTTATATTATACCAATTGCTACATGTTTTATATACACTTTATATCATTTTTATGCATTTTCTGGGACTAACCTATTAACAAGATGCCACAGTGCAAGTTCCTGTTTTCTGCTGTTTTTGGTTTCAGAAAAGTTGTTCTGGAAATATTCTTGGAATTGGACGAAACAAAAGCCAAAGTCCCTATTTTTCTGACACGTACACGGAGTCCGAAGGAGAGACGAATGGGAGCCGTGGGCTGTCCTCACCATATGGCAGCGCGGTCCCACCTCCTGCCGCGCCGCCACGTGGTGGGGAGGCCTCGGGCCTCCACCGACGCCGCTCCTTCGCCTATAAATTGCCTTTCTCGGGAAAACCCTAAACACCCGAGTCAAAAACCACGAAAAGTTCCAGAGCCGCCGCCGCCGTCAACCCTAACTCGGGAGGGTTTTGAAGCTCTTCCCGGCACCCTGCTGGAGAGGGGAATCATCACCGGAGGGCTCTACATCGCCATGCCTGCCTCCGGAGTGATGTGTGAGTAGTTCATCCTTGGACTATGGGTCCATAGCAGTAGCTAGATGGTTGTCTTCTCCTCTTGTGCCATCATGTTTAGATCTTCGGAGCTGCCCATCATGATCAAGATCATCTTATTGTAATGCTACATGTTGTGTTTGCTGAATATTGATACTATGTCAAGTTGAATACTGAAATATTATGTCTATGTTATTTATGATCTTGCATGCTCTCCGTTGCTGGTTGATACTCTAGCCAAGTTGATGCTTGTGACTCCAAGAGGGAGTATTTATGCTAGATAGTGGGTTCAGTCTCTATTTAATCTGGGGGTGACAACAACCTCTAAGGTTGTGGATGTGCTTTTGCCACTAGGGGTAACCTAATGATGCTTTGTCTTAGGATAAATGTGTTGTTTACATTATGCACTTTACTTAATGCAATTCTCTGTTACTTGCAACTTAATACTGGAAGGGGTGCGGATGCTAACCTGAAGGTGGACTATTTAGGCACAGATGCATTCTGGATAGCGGCCTGTGTACTTTGTCGTAATGCCCAAATGAATCGCATAGTAGACACCACAACTTGCACATGCATATTATGCACTTTTCAATATTATCAATTGCCCAGCTGTAATTTGTTTACCCATCATGTTAGTTATCTTTATGTAGAGACACCACTAGTGAACTGTGGATCCTGTTCCATTCTTTTACATCTGAAATACAACCTACTGCAATCATTGTTCTCTTTCATTCTCTGCAATTAAACATCATTTTCCATTCTTTCATTCTCTGCAATTAAACATCATGTTCCATTCTTTCATTCTCTGCAATCCTTTGTTTTCAGCAAGCCGGTGAGATTGACACCCTCACTGATTCGTTGGGGCAAAGTAGTTTGATTGTCTTGTGTGCAGGTTCCAAGTCAACCGTCAGGACTTCTTCCACTCCATCAACAACTCCAAGTTTTCTGGCGCCGTTGACACCTTCAGAAGTGTCTTCACCTCCTACTGGATTGATAACCTCAGTTTCTTACTGAGGAAAGACTTGCTACAACACTCATCAAACCTTACTCTTGGGGTCTCCCAACGAACGTGTGGTTTACACGCATCACCAGGATCTGCGGGGACAGGCTCTGACGGGCCTAGCTCTGGGGTGGCCCTGGGATGCAAAAAGGATGTATGAGTGATGCAGGTAACCAAACAGCTCACAAACAATCAAGAGGACCATGGAGTTGAATCCCTTCCTAGCCAATGGAGGCACTGAACGCTGTACGTAAGGGCACCAGTTCATCATCACATCGCCGCGCCTAGAGCGAACCTGTGGAGGTCACAACGATGCAGCAGGCCGGGTGTGCCACACCTCCCGTGTGAAAGACACATTTAGGGGGGGCTATTTGGTTACCTGCATCACTCATTCAGCCTTTTTCATCCCAGGGCTACCCAGAGCCAGGCCCATCAGAGCCTGTCCCCGTAGAGCCTGGCCCGGTCAAGTTTGAACCAAACGACGTGCGGATTTGAGCTCGCGTAGGAAAGTAGGTGAGGGTTGGTAGACTCACACGTAGTTTGCATGCACGGCGTTTTGTGCCGCCTGCTGATGCATCCAAAATGCATCTACTTTTCCAAGCACTTTGCATCACAATTTGCTCTGGAATCTTCCCATATTTGAATAAAACTGCTGAATCTGACGCTGTTTTTTAGCAAAGTCTCTTTTCTGGCTATTTTTTGGAGGAAATAAAATCGAGGAAAAATACCACGTCATTTTCTATGGAAAAGGAGGACAACGTGCAAAGGATGGACACGAGGGAGCGTCGGAGGGCCAAAAGAGGGGGCCCCACGCGGCCCCTATACCTGGCCGCGTGGGCCCACCCCAAATGGGCATAGGAGGAGAGCTTTCGCGAAACACACCACCGCCGCCACCACGTTCTTCGTTTCGGGGACAGATTGATCCAGGATTTCTCCTCCGGTGGAGGGATCCGGAGGCCGTCTTCACGGCCCTCTTCACTGCCTTCATCTCCATCGACCATGAGCTCCTTCACCATCACCATGTGTGAGTAGTCCGCTGTAGGCACATGAGGTGGATGGGGATTGGATGAGATTGATCATGTAATGCTACCCGTTGTTCGAGATTTTAGGGGTTTTTTCTTGAGGATATTTTTGTATTGTGTTGATGCACTTATGCTATGTTTAATGCTTGCTACTAGGGCCCGAGTGGCATGATTTCAGTACTGAAATTATATTGCGTCATCATATATTTGAGTTTGGTACTTATCTGCAAAGTGTACTATTATGTTGAACCTGCGAACCCTAAAAGTGACATATAGGGAAAAAAGGGGGAGATGTTTTAGTTTGAGGATTCTATGTGTTCATGAAGTGTTAATGCATTGTTCCGGTCTATTCGAAAGGGTAGACCTTAATTACCTGTAGTTCCAATTGGCCCCGGGAAATGGGCAGGTAGGACAATAGATGTTGTGCAAATTCTCTTGGTTAGTACGCACAACTAATTATGGAACACATACCTACATATATCGGAGTTAGAGATACGTCCCATTGCTAGCTATATCTTATTATATGATCAATCTTATTCATGCAACACCCCACTGTCACCTCATGCCTACGTTTTAATCCTCTGAGTTGCACTTTCACTTTTCCGGTGAAAACTGGGAAACACTTGTTTACTGCTGCTATTTACTTGTTACTTGAATCATACTACTGCCATCACTATTACTGCTGCAAGTTATTGATATACAGGTGTGGTTGAGAGTGACGCCTCAATTGCCAAAGTCTTATTGATATTCTTGTGTTCCCATCGTGTCGAACTATAAATTTGGGTAATACTTCCCAACGAAGATTTCAGCGATCCCCTACACTTGTGGGCATCAAGACGTTTTCTGGCGCCGTTGGGGAACCTAGCTTTATCAGTAAGACAACTTGTTATCATATTATTTGCTGCTTTTGCTTGTTCCTAACCATGGGAAAGGAAAAGATTACTCCGAAGGAAGTGAGGCCTTCAACAACTCGCAGAGGTACGGATTTGCCAAGTAGGCCAAACTTTTCACCTAATGTTTCTTCTGCTGTTGCTCCTAAGAAAAAAGGAAAAGTTTTATCTAGTTCACCTTTGTCTAAAATGTCTACTAGTAATGAAAATGATTTAATATGTGGTAGCATAGACAAAGAAGTGACACCTGAAATACCTAAAACATCTGAGATAACTGAAACACCTGAAAATCTTGAATCTCCTATTATTGAAAATGTGGAATCTGAGCTAGAAGATAATGAATATTGTGATGATGAGATGGAAACTTCCTCTGAGGAAGAGGCTGCTTTTGCTATGGCTTTTTTAGGTTCGGATTATAAATTGGATGAACTTGATAGCTATAAAAATTCTCCTCAAATGAATGCTCCAGCTATTAAAATTAAAGATAAAGATTATGAGTTTAGTGTTGATCCTGAAATAATTGAAAAGGCTGAGAAGTATAAGTTTTATGGGAGAGAGGATGAGTTTCCTTTTGAACACATTGCTGTTTTGCATGACTTATCTGTGTTATTTGGGAAAGATGAAATCCACCAACGCTACTATTTCTTAAAGTTGTTTCCTTTTACTTTGGGAGGAAGTGCTAAAACTTGGTATAATCGTTTAGAACCTGGATGTATTACTAGCAAGGAAGAATGTTTGCAGGTATTCTATAATAAATATTTCCCTGCTGATAAGATTCATGGTCTAACTATTGAGATTAGCAACTTTTCACAGAAAGAGAAGGAGGATTTACCCCAAGCTTGGGGGAGGTATAGTAAGATGGTTAGGAAATGTCCTACCCATGGCTTCAAGAGTAATGAAATACTTGATATATTTTACAATGGACTAACTGAAAACACCAGAGGTTATCTTGATGGTATTGCAGGTAATGTTTTCAGGGAAAGGACCGTTGATGAAGCAACTGAATATTGGAGACTATCTCTAGAAATTATGAAGACTGGAATATTGAAGAGATATTTCCAGAGAAGAAAGAGGCATGCTCAATTTAGACGAAGATACAATGAAAGAAGCTTCCAAGGCATTAAAGAGAAGGGAATTAAAACCTCTCATCTCAAGGAATTATCTGAAATGGGTGTTAAACTTCCTGATGATCAACCATGTTTTCCAATTCAAGTCAATGCTATTAGCTCCACGAAAGGTAATGAAAAGGTAACATCTCCTATTGATGTATCTTACATGAATGATTTTGCTTATCACCACAATCCTGAGGAGCATAATATTAGAATGATGATTATGGAGAACTCTCACAAAATTAAATCTCTTCGAAAGTTTACATGCTAATGTGGGAGAGGTAAAAAGAATTGTTAAACACTGTGAGATGATGAATAATCAAGTTGAACAAATGGTTTCTCTTCAAAATCAATTGTATGAAAGTCTTATGTGAAGAAACAGGTTTGTGGAGTTAATACTAGGGGAGGTGCAAGTACTCAGGATCCTGACTATCCTGAAGACCATCCAAGAGGAAAGAGCAAGAGGCTCGAAAGAAGAAACTTTCTGCAGGAAAATCTCCCAATGAAACCAAGATAATGATGATTCTGAAGAACAAAATAATGATACTTCTATTTCTGATGCTGAGACTGAAGATAATAATAATGAAGAAGGAATCACCCCACCTGAAGAAGAACCACAAGAGGAAGAGAATGTTGAAGAACCTGAAGCTACTGAAAAGGAAGACCCTCAACCATCTACTGAGAAGAACAAGAAGAAGAACCATCCAAATCCACAAAAGGTAAAGAAAGGGATCCATGGGTACAAAGACCCATACCATATCCCAAGAGGTAATAAAAACTTTGGATGATGCTAGATTTGAGAAATTCTTTGAGTTGATTAAATCTTTGTGTTTGCAAATTCCTCTTGTTGATGCTATTAAAATTCCTCCATATTCAAAATACATGAAAGATATTGTCACTAATAAAAGAAAGATTCCTACTGATGCAATTACTGCTATGCTTGCTGATTATTCCTTTAAAGGGAAAATGCCTGAAAAGCGTGGAGATCCTGGTATACCAACTATTCCTTGTCATATTAAAGAAACTTATGTGAAATATGCACTATGTGATTTAGGAGCTGGTGTTAGTGTTATGCCTTTTCTTTATATAAGAAACTTAACCTAAACAAATTGGTTCCAACTGAAGTTTCATTACAAATGGCTGATAAATCAACTGCTGTGCCTATAGGAATATGTGAGGATGTTCCTATCTCTATTGCTAATGTGTTAATTCCTACAGACTTTGTTATATTAGAAATGCCTGAGGATGATAATCTATCTATTATTCTTGGAAGACCCTTTTTAAACACTGCAGGAGCTGTGATAAATTGCACTGAAAGCAAAGTGACATTCAATGTCAAAGGAAATGAGCATACTATTTATTTCCCCAAGAAGAAAGCTGTTACAATGGTAAGCCAAAGTGTGAATTCCATTAAAAGAAATACTCTTATCGTTGGAAGCTTTGAAATTCCATTACCACCTCCTGAACCAAAATATGCTATCATGATGGTTGGAACTATTCCAATCAAATATGAGGTGTCTTGAAATCTTTCTTTATATTTATGAATAAAAGAATCATTTGTTATATCTTTTACATATTATTAATGAGACTTGATCAACCTCATTACTAATGTGAAAATGATACAAACTTGATTCCCATAAAATTTACATTGCATTTTAATTCTATTTATTTAGAGTTTTTAGAGTATATTACCTAGACATAATTATTTCAAAGTTCAGAAATTCCAGAAACTGTAGTTTGAAAAATTCTGTTCAGAAAATTTTCTCGAAAAATTCCAGAAAAATTTGGAGGTAAGTTATTTTACCAGGGAACAACAGCCAAAAGGGGGACACCAGAGGGCCACCAGGGCCCAGAATAGGGTGTCCCACGCGGCCACTGTACCTGGCCGCGTGGGACCCACTATTTTGGCCCACAGGGGAGTTAGGTGAGGGGTCTGTGCCCATCTCCTTCCCCTCGACAGAAAACCAGCTCCAGGTATTTTTCCCAAATTTTCCCGTGCTCCTTTCCTGCTATCCTTGGATCTCCAAGTTTAGAGCAGATTTTTCAAATCTGTTTGGTGGATTGCTCATTGGTATGTGACTCCTCCACCCATCCAACTATTTTTTGTTCTTATGCATCATGTATGAAGTATTTTGCTGCATTGGTGTCACCTATTATGCTTGGGAAATCCATAGATTTAAGTTTTCTAGTTGATATTGATGCATGATATTGATGTGGAGACTAGTTATGGATGGCTCAATGTTGTTTTAGAGTGTTGCATCTTGATTTTTGATGAATATTGTTTATGGGCAGCAAGGTACCATGTTCAACAAGGGCAAGGCATTGATAGGGATGAGCTCAAGACCAAGAAGAAGGGCATGCAAAGTCTCCCTCAACCTTGATGACCAACATCTTTGGGAGGATTCTGCATACTATGTGGGAGAGAAGTTGAAGATACACACAACAAGATGGCAAGATCCCCATGTTCTTGAACAGTGGGGGATTCAAGAGGACTTCAACATCTTCGCTGCTGCAACTGGCTTACTTCGGTTTACTCAAAACCCACAAGATACATACGAGGAACTCTCGCGAGAATTCCTCTCTACATTCAGATTTGAGGGTCCTGAGCTCCACAGCATAGTAAGAAAAGTAAGGCACCCCCTCCTACCTTTGTTTGCAAATTTACTATGAGAGGGGAGCGTCTCATTATGTCTCTAGAGGAATTTTGCAATGCTATTGGTGTGGCAACCACGGGGAGTTGGAATGAAACCGGTGCTGATTCCAACCCTGAGCTTGTTGCATTTTGGCATTCTATTACTGTTAGCTCTCATGATAGATTGAATAGGGGTAAATTTACTCATATACAGCACCCAAGTTTGAGATATTTTGCGTTGTTTCTTGCAAGAGGATTTCTTGCTAGGGACAACAATTCTGCTTGCACTGACCAATAGTTTATCTACTTAAATGTGCAAAAGAAAACATACCGTGGGTACAACTTGGGAGTCATTCTTGCTAGATCATTGCATACTACTGTGAGTAGAAATGTTACCGATGAAACTCCTATTTATGCTGGTGCTATTGCTACATTAGTGTACAAGTACATTAAAAATGAGAGAGGATATGATGACAACATGGGTACTCGTGTGCGAGAGTCCAACTACTTGATTTTACTTTGACTACTCGCATGGAAATAAGTATGAAGTATGGAGCATTATTTGTATAACTATTTGAGTGCTAATGGGCAGCGAGTGCCCATTAGGCTCCCCTGTACTGACCTTTTTGACAGGAGTACCGGAAAGTGGAAGTGGAGGAGGCGCCGCCTCAAGAGGAGCCCAAGCTCCAGAGGTGCAAGGCTACCAACCTCAAGAGATGCCACATTATCCAGGCATGCAAGGATACCCATATGGTTACTACCCTGGAAGTGGAAGTGGTGGATACGGCCACTACCCAGGATACTAGCACGATCGCAAGCTTGGGGGAGTACTTCTCTTCCTCTCCATTCTTATTCTGAAAACCACAAAACACAAAAATATTTCATTTGTTTCTTTTGGTTATTTATTTCTGGACATTTATCTTATGCATCTAAAAACCAAAAAGAACAAAAATATTTCGTTTCTTGAAACAAACACAAAAATAGAAGTGCTGAAATTGCTGAAATCTGCCCACTGTTTCATTTTTCATTTATTCCCTGTAACTCCGATTGAGCTAAATTTTAACCACTGCTGCAACATATCATAACCCACACACCTGTAAATTGGGAGATTTTTCTGAGGTGTTTAGGTAGGGTAAAAACAGTACTGTATGCAGTGACATTTTATGGCAGATTTGAGTTTTTATTGCGCAGTTCAAATTGGGAGAGGAGAACAAAGATGATGAGTTGATGTGCATGAAGTGATGAAAGGTATGACACCTTTGCCATGCTTATGTAGACTTTTTAATAACAGCAAGTGAGCACATCTTGGTTTCTTTAACATCTAGGGAAGTTGTAGCAAATGTTTATCTTCTCCATGTTCTAGTATGTTATATGATGATGCAAGTGAGATAATATTTAGTGACAATACTTGTCTGTGGGTTGAATAATTGTGGTTCTAAACAAAGGTATACGCATCCCATTGTGCTTGCTAAACTTGCCAACCAAAGAGTAAAAGAGTTTTCAAATGTTAAACATGAAGTCATATGCTTGACAGGCATAGTGGTTGGAAACTAGCTGAAATGTGCTGACACATGGAAAGCTTTCAACATTGTACTAAATTATATTTAGTTGATATCATGTGCTTTGGTCTATGGATGCTATCATTGCGAAATAAAGGTGGAAACTTAGTAAGTTTGATGAGTAAGGATAATTGGCTAGAGAGACGTCTGGGCCGCCAACCTAAGCCATGCATCATTCATGGTGGAAATTTGCAGCGCACCATAGTGAACATTCTATGATGCACATCATAATAAAAAGCTACACAAATAGTAAATAAAAGAGTGCTGAGATTGTTCATTGTCTGTTTATCTTGTTGTTGGGACATGGGCTTGTCCAGGTCCTGGGACAAGAGGTACCCCAGTTGACGCTCTTGATGACGCTTTTATTACTTGCAATGACTGAAAAATTCGAACTTGCTTAGTGGCCCGAGTTGAGTAGCCATGGTGTAGGTACTCGTATTCACGGGGCATGAGGCTTTCAACCATGAGTTGGTCAAGCATATGGGTCATAATAGGAAACACTAAATGATTTGTTAAAATGAGACAAGGTTGTGAGTACAATGAGTTCACTAGTCAACAACGAAAGAATCAAAAGATCTCAAAAATCTTGACATGATTCAATCAATAGCGATGCAAAAACCTTTGTTTATTTCTACAGTTGAGCAAACTCATCCAAGTATTGACACTACATGTTATTTTTCTTGCAGCAAATACAAATGCTTTAACATTGATTAGATATACCTTTGCTAGCATTTTGTTACTTGTTATCGAAGTTATGTTTTGCATGCTTGTTGGTATCAAGCGGTGTTACATATGCAATGAAAAGTTCTTGTCAAAGTCTTTTCATCGCTTCTGCACTATGTTTGAGTTGTTCGAGGACAAACAACGAGCTAAACTTGGGGGAGTTGATGCATCCAAAATGCATCTACTTTTCCAAGCACTTTGCTTCACATTTTGCTCCGGAATCTTCCCATATTTGAATAAAACTACTGAATCTGACGCTGTTTTTAGCAAAGTCTCTTTTCTGGCTATTTTTGCAGGAAATAAAATAGGGGAAAAATACCATGTCATTTTCTATGGAAAATGAGGACAACGTGCAAAGGATAGACACGAGGGAGCGCCGGAGGGCCAAAAGAGGGGGCCCACGCGGCCCCTGTACCTGGCCGCGTGGGCCCACCCCAAATGGGCCTCGGGCACCGCCTCGCCTCCGGTCTTCGACATACCCCTCATATATACAGAAAAACGCTTGCCCTAGGAGGAGAGCTTTCGCGAAACACACCGCCGCCGCCACCACGTTCTTCGTTTCGGGGACAGATTGATCCAGGATTTCTCCTCCGGTGATGGGATCCGGAGGCCGTCTTCACCGCCATCTTCACCGCCTTCATCTCCATCGACCATGAGATCCTTCACCATCACCATGTGTGAGTAGTCCGCTGTAGGCACATGAGGTGGATGGGGATTGGATGAGATTGATCATGTAATGCTACCCGTTGTTCGAGATTTTAGGGGTTTATCTTGAGGATATTTTTGTATTGTGTTGATGCACTTATGCTATGTTTAATGCTTGCTACTAGGGCCCGAGTGGCATGATTTCAGTACTAAACTTATATTGCCTCATCATATATTTGAGTTTGGTACTTATCTGCGAAGTGTACTATTATGTTGAACCTGCGAACCCTAAAAGTGACATATAGGGAAAACAAGGGGGAGATGTTTTAGTTTGAGGAGTCTATGTGTTCATGAAGTGTTAATGCATTGTTTCGGTCTATTCGAAAGGGTAGACCTTAATTACCTGTAGTTCCAAATTGGCACCGGTGAAATGGGCAGTTAGGACAATAGATGTTGTGCAAATTCTCTTGGTTAGTACGCACAACTAATTATGGAACACATACCTACATATATCGGAGTTAGAGATACGTCTCATTGCTAGCTATATCTTATTATATGATCAATCTTATTCATGCAACACCCCGTTGTCACCTCATGCCTACGTTTTAATCCTCTGAGTTGCACTTTCACTTTTCCGGTGAAAACTGGGAAACACTTGTTTACTGCTGCTGTTCACTTGTTACTTGAATCATACTACTGCCATCACTATTACTGCTGCAAGTTATTGATATACAAGTGTGGTTGAGGGTGACGCCTCAATTGCTAAAAGTCTTATTGATATTCTTGTGTTCACATCGTGTCGAACTATAAATTTGGGTAATACTTCCCAACGAAGATTTCAGCGATCCCCTACACTTGTGGGCATCACCTCCACGCGAGGCTGCATGAGTAGAAACGGCCGAATCGGCCTTTCCTACTCAGTCATGCCAGAGCTGCTTTAAACATCGTGCCATGCAAGATTTCGTGGCTCATATGCAACCAAACGTCGTGTCGGCGAAAAGATTCCATACTCATGCAGCATACCTACCACCACCAACTTCCATGCAGTGGACCTACTTTTCTTACATGAACCAAACATCCCCTTAGGAACATCTCCACTCGGAGCGCTCAAACGGCCGCCCAAAGGCCTTTGGGGCGTGCCGGACGTGTTTTCGCTCCCACTCGCGCTGCCCAATTTCGTTTACGGTCTGGCGCGGACCAGTTTTGTGTCTGGCACGCACAACCCACACCCTCAACTTGGGGAGGCTTGGGACGGCCCGGGACAGAACGAAACGTACACCTCCGACGTGCGGGCCGCGCTTGGCAGTGAGACGGCCAAATCTCACGCATTTGGCCGTCTCCCCCCATTTTCCCCCCAAATCCCAAATCTCACGCAAGATCTCCCGCCATCCCTCCCGCCCAAAGAAAAACCCTGCCGCCGCGCCGGCTCGGATTCCATGGCGCCGCCGGCTGTGCCCAAGAGAAGGGAATCGCGTCGCGATCCTGCAGGAGCTCAGGCTCGTTCCGCCGTCCGAGTACGGCGGCAACGTCAGGCCCGAGACCGGCAGCGTCGACGATGAGGACCCCGACATGTCCCAGCCCGGCGACGGCTACGTGCCCCAGCCCGATGACATCTAGACCTGCCGGTTGCGGCGGAAAGCAGACGTCGGGCGACGACATCTCCCGGCGTATTTTGGCGGCATTTTTTGGCGATCTGTAATTTGGCGGAAAAAAACTCCTGCATTTGTGGCCGAATGTGGCTAAAACTCTGAATTTCTAGCCATTTGTTATTTGGATTCGAAAAACCTTGGTGACAGGATTGGAAAAAAAATTTGGACAGCCCCTTTGGACGCCGCGAGTGGGGAGCAGCAACGCCCAAATGCCACAGGCCTTCCGGACGGCGTTCAAATGGCCTGTCCGAAAGGCCTTTGGACGGCTATTTGAGCACCGCGAGTGGAGATGCTCTAAAGCGAGATGATCAGCCGTCTCAGGATCCTGGTCGCACAAGCGATGTGCAGTGTGCGAGTTCATGCCCCACCGGATCATGCGATCCGGGGTCCAGATCCGCTGTTACATGGCAAGGCGATTTGAATCTTGCATTTTGTCGGAGCCCAGATTTTTCAAACGGTCTTTCCACATGGGAACATCTCCAGGCCGACGAAGAAATGAAGAATGCCTTGTCATCAACTCTGCCAACATTGTGTTGCTGCGCAAGAAAGATGCGGCCAATTCGATCTCGGACTTTCGCCCCATAAGTGTGATTCACATCATCCCGAAGATTGTCACCAAGGCCATGGCTCGCCCTCTAAGCCCGAAGATGAGCAACTTGGTCTCGCATTGCCAGAGTGCCTTCATAAAGAACAGAAGCATCCACGACAACTTCATGTACGTCAGAAACATCGCTCGTTGCCTACACCGCGCTCGCAAGCCAACTCTGCTCCTCAAGCTTGACATCGCCAAAGCTTTTGACTCCATGCGCTGGGACTACCTGCTGGATGTCATGCAACGCCGGGGTTTTCCTCCTCGGTGGCGGGCATGGGTTTCCATCCTCTTCTCCACCGCCACGTCTCGCATCCTTCTGAACGGCATCCCTGGGCTGGAAATTTTTCACGGGCGTGGTCTGCGTCAGGGGGATCCGCTATCCCCTCTGCGTTTCGACATTGGCATCGACCCTATGAAACCGGACCCTTGAGCTGGCCACGGAGCAGGGCCTCTTACAACCTCTGCCGGAAAGACTTGTCACCCTTCGCCTCTCCTTATATGCTGATGACGCGGCCATTTTCTTGACTCCCACGGCGCATGACATCTCCAACCTCGCGCTCACGCTTCAAAGTTTTGGGGAGGCCACGAGACTGGTCACAAATTTCGCCAAGAGCTCCATATCCCCGATCCGCTGTGAGGACATTGATCTCACTATGATGATGGATGATTTCCCGGCTGCCATTTCTCATTTCCCAATCAAATACCTGGGGCTGCCTCTATCTTTGGGAAGACTGTGGCGGGCCAACATCCAGCCTTACATCGACAAGATGGCCTCCCACTTACAACCTTGGCAAGGAAAGTTCGTCAACCGTGCGGGCTGCAGGGCTATTGTCATTTCTGTGCTCTCGTCGATGCCAATCTTCATCCTCACTGCAATCAAGGCAGACAAGGGCATGCTTAGGGCGTTCGACAAGATTAGGCGGGGTATGCTATGGAACTGCAGTGAGACTGTCAGTGGTGCTAAATGCAAAGTTAGCTGGGACAGAGTTTGTCGCCCCAAGGTTCTTGGGGGACTCGGAATCCTTAACCTGGAGAAGTTCTCAAGGGCCCTCAGGTTACGATGGCTGTGGCACGAGTGGGCTTCCCTGACAAGCCCTGGGTAGGAACGGAGACTCCAAATGATGATACTAATAGAAACCTTTTCAACGCGGCCACCAGGGTGACTGTTGGCAATGGACTAAAAGCTTCCTTCTGGGGATCATCTTGGCTGGACGGGCTCCCCCCAAAGGTCATCGCCCCCGACCTCTTCGAAGCCTCCAAGCGCAAGAACAGATGCGTCCATGACGCCCTAACGGACTACAAATGGATCGAAGATCTCAACGTCGCCAACTTCACGGTCCAACATATCTCCCAGTTTGTGCAACTCTGGGAACTCACTCAGACGACGACCCTCTCTCCTGATATTGACGACTCCATCACCTGGACCCTTTCCAGCAAAGGGGTGTACTCGGCCAAGTCCGCCTATAAGGGGCAATTTTTGGGGGCTACCTCTTGCCTCTTCATGGCCGTCGTCTGGAACACCTGGGCTCCTCCTAAGTGCTCCTTCTTCGCTTGGTTTGCTGTCCAAAATCGGCTCTGGACTTCCGACCGTCTCGCAATTAGGGGGTGGCCTCACCAGCCTGTGTGCCAGCTATGCAGGAATCAACCTGAGACGGGTAGACACCTCTTGTTCGAATGCCACTACTCGAAGAGGGTCTGGGCGGACGTCTCCGCTTGGCTCAAATGCCCAACGCTCATGCAGTGTCTGGGGACCACAAAGGACACTATCTTCGACTACTGGAAGGACCTTGCCGCCATTCCGTCCCCTCCCGGGAAGGCCTGAAGACGGCGATCATTCTCACCACCTGGGAGATTTGGAAGGAGAGGAATGCGAGGGTGTTCAACAACACCTTCACCATGCCTTCAGCTCTGTTTCAACGCATCAAGAGCGAGTGGAGAAACTGGATCCTAGCTGGAGTCAAGGATTTGGCTGTGATTTGCGAGTAGTCGGCTTTCCTTTGGGGCCGCTTCCAGAGGGCCTTTTGTAACTTTTTTAGATAGAAATTTAGCTTGTCTTTGCTCTTGCTATATCAATATAAAAGGCAAAGATTTTGCCTTCTTTCTAAAAAAGGAAGAATGCCTTGTACGCATAGCTGGCAGAGTATGAGGCAGAGCACGACCACTTCCATAGCACGCGATCATGGCTTGTAGCGCGTCCACGAGGAGGCGGTACTGGCCCACGATAGGCTGTCAAGTGTCAACGGTCAAAGTTATGGCCTATGGGCCTGGCCTAGTCAGCGGAGCGTCTGCTCAACTTATGTCCAAACAGCTTCCTTCATCATGTGTGCTCATCTTGTCCATTCGTTCCCCATATTCCCATGGTTGGACGTGGCTAGGCCTACTTCTTTCCCCAAATCCCTGCCTCCTTTGCCCCGGTTCTCCTTACATAATTATGTTGCTTCTAACACCCCAAATAATTGTCGCGTCATTCTCCATCAAAGAAGACAAGATGCAACTCCCATTTTCTGATTGTCGCAAAAAATTCTTGCAACTTCTGCAAATTGGAGCATCAAATTATGTGGTGACGAGTTCCCGCAATTCGGCACTTCCTTTGTTGTGTGTCACGCCTCACCATGTGTGTACACCCTATGTTCAGCTATGTAAGGGCCATTACAGGAATCACACAATACGTCGACGGCCGGAAGCCGTTGGCGTCTGCACGTCTGTCGTCGGTGTACCCAGACGCCGACGGCTCTCGCCGTCGGCGTACCCAATCTGCCGTCGGCGTATCCATCCCCGTCGGCGTACGCCGTTGTGGGCCCCACAAGACGGCATCGGCCGTTCCGTCAGCCCTCCATACGCCGACGGCACTTCCCTAGCTCGGCTCGTACGCCGACGGGCCTGACATTTGGCCGTCCGCGTACAATACTGTCGTCGGCGTTTTGAGCGTTTCCCGTAGTGGGCCAAGAAGTGAATTATGAGACCAAGGAGGATAATTACTCTTAAAAATTGATACATCCACCAATAGTTTAGACAGTACCACCATACGGGGGCCGCTTGTTCAGCTATCCGGGGTCGGTCCTCTCCTTGGAGGCATCGTTGTGGAGTCCATCACCTCTTGTGTCGGTGTCTCTGCTCGTCTGCTTGTCGTTGTGCTTCTTTCTTCATCGGCTAGTCGATGTATATATGGCCCTGGGGCCAGCCTGGATGTCGGAGCAGCGGATTCAGATGTTCGCCTCCGTCGTGATGCGTTGAGATGTTTGAGTGATGGTCTTGGTCGCGCGGGCGAATTGATCATGAACTCGTGTGGAGCGTGGCCTTGGGGCCGGCGTGGATGTCAGATCGGCGGCTACGGATGTTGGCCTCCATTGTGTTGCATTGTGATGTTTAGGTCTCGACCTTGGTTGCTTGGGAAACTTGGTCGTCGACTCGTGTGGATCAATACTTAAAACTTGGTTTTAGACTCGTGTGGGGCAATACTTAATTACACAGACAAAATACTTAATGCGGTAGCAATAAAATGTATCACTCAATAGTACAATACTTCTCATTGCAATGGTTCCACATGTCATAAAAGTGTATAATATATTAATTAAATATTTAGGTAACTATGCAGCAAAAATTGTATCTATGCCCAAATCCGTAGATTGTAGGTAACTATGCAGTGAAAATTATGTCATATGGGAGCATGAGGTCAGAAAGGTAATTCATTCCCGTGTTTCAAAGGCGCAAGGTCCAGGAGTGCATCGAATGATGGATAAAACTGTCACACCTGCTCTACACGTCAGTCCTCTTTGAGTGAAGTTCTTTCGAGTATGAAGCGCATGAGAACATCTGTTGTTCCCCATGATACTCCAGCGCCAATTTCCAATGCAGCCTATTCTAATGCCCTGTTTGGTTGCATAGAATTCGCCTCCGGATTGAATTGGCAATGGAATACCAAATCAACCAATTCAATTGAATACCATTTTGACTGTTTGGATGTGTGTGGTATTCACCCGTAGAAACAATGTTACAATGGAATTCTAAATTCTGTTTGGATGTAAATTGTGTGGAATTGAAAGTCCCCCACGGCGACATCATCGACCCACGGCGACATCGAAGCAGTCCTCCTCGTGAACCAGCACCGTCGCATCCCCCAACCCCGCCGTCGCCTACCTCGAGCTCACCGTTCCACCTAGCAGCCGCCGCCGTTCCACCGAGCAGCTCCGAGATGGGGAGTGGGCGGCCAGGGGCAGGGACGAGATGGGGAGAGGGCGGCCAGGGCAGGGGCGAGGCGGCTGCTTGGGCCGCCGGCGACAAGGAGGAAGCAGGGGAGAGGGCACCTGCTTGGGCCGCCGGCGACGAGGTCCCCTCCGCGTCCTTGGTCGCGCGAGGATAAGGAGTGGGCGGCCAGGGACAGGGACGAGATGGGGAGAGGGCGGCCAGGGCAGGGGCGAGGCGGCTGCTTGGGCCGCCGGCGACGAGGAGGAAGCAGGGGAGAGGGCACCTGCTTGGGCCGCCGGCGACGAGGTCCCCTCCGCGTCCCTGGTCGCGCGAGGATAAGGGTGGGCGGGGCGTACGCGATTCCACGCGATTCCGTGGTCTAGAGCTCGGAAAGGAGACACGGGTTTTTTACTCACTCGGTACCCCTCCGTGGAATTAAGCAACCAATTCCAGGAACCAATTCTGAGCACATCCAAACAGCGGAATTAACCCTTCAATTCTAGATTCCCCAATTCTGAGCTCAATTCTGTGCAACCATACAGGGCATAAATGGAAATCCACTGACAGTGAATTTCTCGCGAGTATGATGCCAATCTTAAGCTCCATCGTATGACATGGTACTCTACATCCAGTTTCCGATCCATCCTATTCCCATTGGACTATCCTTAAACTGATGTACAAGCATCGCTCTCACCCTTGAGCCTCCCATCCCCACATCTCCTCATAGTATTTATAGACTTGAGCTATATCAATATGTGCACAACTACTCAAGAGTTACAGTATGTAGTGTCTACCTACACCCAAATACACGGTGTGACTTGTGGGAGATACCTCATAGCTATAAAAAACCCATCCGTGCAGCATGCATGCAGATATTGTGTATGCTTTCTTTCTAAGATAAAATGTGGATAGATGATGTACATAGTTAATGTAGAAACTCAATTTTAATTTTGTAAATTACTATAAGATCGCCAATCCATTCTTCGCGTGTTAAGGATTTTATAAGGGTTAATTGGATATATGCCACTACAATTTCCAGCTATTTGAGAAACGCCACTCCAACTTTCATCTTTTGAAAAACGCCACTACAATTCTCTATACCATCTATAGATGCCATTATGCCCACTTTGACACATATACCTGCCAATATACTTAGGTATTTATGTCGTATATACGTATACAAGGTGGACCCACCTGAATCTAAAAAGAAAACATATGATAGAAATATGACACAGCAGAACTGGAAAAAAGTATGTGATAAATGTAAGATGGAGAAAATAATTGACATGCGTAAATAAACATTATAATGGCTCCAGGAAGATGCGTACAGGAAGGCTAACGTGTGTACACGAACGTGCATAAATGGAGATTCAAGATCAGGTTCAAAGCTCTATCATTCACCATCAGCACATCGCAAATATTCAGCAGTTCTGGAAGTTCTCAAGGCATTTAACAAACATTCAGCAGTTCTCCGGGAAGGTTCAACATTCACAATGTTCACTCCCTTCAGCCGCAAAGGGACGGAAGTTTGGGGGGAGCTTCCATCCGATATGAGGGAATCAGGTCCTCGCCGCTGCCATGCTCACCACCGTCCACTGGCACCAGCGTCGCCGTCCACCCGCTGCGATGTATATCTAGCTAGAAGAAAAATTGCATCACGACTCTGGATTGCATCACGACGTATATGTTGGTGATACTATCATCTTAACGGAACGTGACTTACATAATACATTAAACATGAAGCTGATCCTTTGTACTTTTTAAACAATTATCCATATAAAATAAACTTCCAGAATTTTCTTGTTTGGTCAAGTGAAAGAGGCTGAGGAACATTATATGGAATTAGTTGGATGTGATTAGGTTATCTTCCTTTCAGATATTTGGGGCTGTCATTCACTTCTTCAAGTTAAGGAACAAATAATGGAAATGAGTGGAGGATTGTTTTGAAAAAAGTTGGGTTGCTGAATGGGAAAATTGTTATCATATGGCGATCGCCAACATCAATTCTGACCTTGCAAGTTTACCGGTGGTCATGTTATACATATCTAAAGGGGTTACGGAAAATTTATACTTTTTAGGTCGCTTTTCTTCTTGTAGGGAGACGGCTATAATAGAAAATATTTGTTAACAAAGTGGAATATAATTTGTAGACCAAAACATCAAGGGGCTTAGGTGTTGAGGTTCTGAACATCAAGAATAAATGTTTACTAAAAACGGATGTTTAAATTTCTTAATGAGAAACAGGTGTGACAAGAGATGCTAAAAAAAAACTTTTTTAAGCGCAATAGTGGGAAAGACTCCCACTGCAATTTTCTATTTTCCATATAAACACAAATGTACAAGAGTATTTACAAGTTACTTGCAAAAGTATCAGAATAAACATTAAAAAAAATCTAAATTTGTGCCTGTAGCCAATCTTTGAACTGTAAAGTATACTTCTTCTTCATTTTGTGAGTTAACAACTTTTTGAAACGAAGGCAAAAACTTTGCCTTATTCAACTTTAGCTCTTGAAAATAAATTGCTTCCCAGCTAGCAAATGATTATTGAAAATCATGTTGTTTCTGACTAACCAAATTGCCCAAGAGGCGAGTATTATGACTCCCATGAAAAAGGGGACGTTGAGTTTATCTCTGATATCAGCGTATGCTTCATGAACGGACAGGTTTCCTGTTGTCCTTTGCGGGCACACAAAGTCCCAACATTTTACAGCAAAGGGACATGTCCAGAAGAGATGAATGAGAGTCGTCTCTTCTTGCTGACATTGGAGAGTGGCACAGTTGTATGACTGAAGTTGAAACTTTTTTCGGGCAAACAGATTTCTTGTGTAGAGACAACATTATGAGTACAATTAAAACCTAATGATTCCCCTTTTTACTCGTGTGCAGGATGTGCTAAATATGACGAGCTGACCACGCCGATTATGAGCAACAATCCGTAAATCACTCTGGCATAAGAAAAAAAGGACTAAAAGAATATAAGCACTATGTTAACCTCACCCCATTTTGGGGCCTTTCTTTGTCTGAGTTCGAGAATGCTCTTCCGTGGTTGACTGTGTCTCACGCGCGACACTGCCCCATTTGTTTTCTCCCTTCACGTGCGTTTTGGACGTGGGGTCTAACATGTAGGTTGTCTCCCTTTCACTCATATTTTTTCCTCCTTCATCAAATCGATTCATTACACAAACACAATTCTTAATTTTATAGTAATAGGTATCACTCATAGTCTCATAGTACAATACTTATCTCATTGCATGAGCTCAACATGTCAAAGAATTGTGCTCCATCTGTCCCAAAATATAAGTGGCCCTTAAATTTCCTCGTCAACGACGTACATTTTATAACATGATTTGTCCTTAATATATGTGCATAAAATTAGTATAATGATATTAGAAATGAAACAATTTTGTAAAGACTAGCCCAACGGTGTCATTTATTACATCTCAATCCTTATAATTTAGTAAATATTAGTGGTCAAAGTCGACCATAAAAAACCAGCAAAAAAATAGAGTGCGTTATATTTTGAAACAAGAGGAGTAATTAATTTTTGGGGTAACTATGCAGAAAAATTTACGTTGAGACTTGGCAGTTTGTAGGTCCATTCGTATGAGCAAAACTTCTTCTCTTGGGCGCATTGTCAATCAATTTGGAATCATGGATAAAATTTCTCCTCTTCTCGTGATATTCTTGCAAGTAGGAACCTCACTAAAAGCAACGTTGCTTGTCATAGTACTCTAGTTCAATTTTCCAATGCATCCTATTCCCAAATGCTATCCTTAGACCGACGAGCAACCATCACTATGACCTTTGAGCATCCCCTTTCACCACCTATGTTCATGGTATTTATACAACTGAGCCATATTAAAAGGTTCACAACCACTCATTGCTACAATATTCAGTGTATCCCTATAACCTAAATACACGATGTGAAAAGTACCTCATAATTATGAAAATCCATCCGAGCTGCATCCAGATTTTGCACATGGTTTCTTTGATGATAAATTGTGGATAGATGTCATAAACAACTATAGTGTAGAAACCCACTTTTAATTTCGTAGATTACTATAGCACAATCATGATGTCATGCAAGGGCTCTGGGCGTTAAGTGGAGCATACTAGGTCATGCCCTGTCTTCCAAAAATGCAAAACACAATTACCATGGTAAATGCTACAAGGGGAGTAGCTACAAGGGGAGTATAAATTACCATGGTGAATGCTACAAGGGGAGTATAAATTAGGGCTGTGGTGGGCTATCGGCGGTCGAAGCTATGAGTATGGCAGTCGGCAGGGCCGGTCCTGAGATTTAAGGGGCCCGGGGCGAAACTAATACTGGTGGCCTCTAATTTAGACAGGTAATAATAAACATAAATATAAAACGCATGTTGACAATATCTTATAAATGCATCTATAAGCAGAAGCCCAAAGGAGCATCAAATTATGTTGTCCACAAATTCTGCATCACAGGAAATTTTCCACTACTTTGTTGCATGTCACATGCCACCACTACTTAAGGATTTTATAATGTATATAGCTTTGAAGGAAATGCATCACAATGACTCTAGACTGTGAATAAGTCTAGACCTCACCATAATGTTGCCGTCAACCATGACTAGATGTGCATGGAATTGGGTCGAAAGTTCTATGACAATAGGAGGGCGGCCAAATAAAAAGATATGAGCGCAAAAATTAAGCGACTGGAGGCATTCCTTGTATAAAATTGCAGTATTTGCATAACATTATTACAAATTTGAAGAAACACTATTGGAATCCAAAATTTTGAGTGGGGGTTAGGCACCCACTCGGCTGTGCTTAGGACTGCCTGCAGAGTAGACAACCATGAAGGCTGAGACAGCCGCTCATGTACAATGAGTACAATTTACCAAAATTATTACATTTTGTTAAATTTGAAAGTTTCGTTAATATGAGTGGAAGAGGGATTTTACACAAATATCAGGTTCAACGCAAACCGATTCATATGTATCTCAAATTTTAGAGACTATCAAAAAAGTGTATGGTAAATTTTAGAGAGACTTTTGTAGGTTTTTTTATTTCTCGGAAGGTAGTCTAAACCACGAACATTGGTGGCTATATAATTTAATCCGATTACAAGAGGGGATGGTAAGATTTGAGCAACAACTCTAGCTTTCTCGCGGTTTTTTTTTATTGCAAAAAAAAACACCGTTTTTAGAGTATGTTGCCGCTAAATGAATCCATATACACTTTATAGCCTTTTTTTGAGATTTGTTACTATCGCTATTTAAAACATTACTCATATCTCCGAGATTTATATATGCACGTATTGGTCTCTTGCTCCCTCAGAACTGAACTTGGCTGAAGATGTTGATTTCAGGTGGAATGCTGCCACGAAGGCGATGGAGGTTGGGCTTCCGTGAAGAATCTCAACCCCATCCGGTCCATTGATCACATTTTGCTGTACAATTGTGCAACCACATCTCAACTTATCCACTATTCGGGCAAATTTAACTCAAAAATTTACTGCCAGAACCTTCTAAATCACAAAACCGCGCGCGATTCCATCGCAGTCTTCCCCAGCCTCGCTCCGATCCGTGTATCCTCGCAATTCTTACCGTCCCTCCATCACGGTGATGGTCATGCTGTCCACGAAGCTGCTGTCAGGCCTGCTCGACGACGAGTCCTCCGCCGTGGCTCTCCTCACGGCGAAGCCGGGCTGCTTTGGTGCCGGCAGCGAGGCTGCGTCGGCGGTGGCCAGCATCATAAGCGCCTGCGACATGAGGGGCCGGTCCTCCGGGTTCTCCTGCACGCACAGCAGCCCCACCTTGAGGCACTTGAGCACCTCCTCCGAGTCGAACGTCCCCTGCAGGGTCTCGTCCACAAGATCCAGGCTCTTCCCCTCGCTCAGCAAGCTCCACGTCTGGTAAAAGTAAACTCAGATACACTGATCAGGGATTGATGATCAACTGAACATTTGTGGTGTAGGAATAGTAATGAGATTTGTTGATGCTTACATGTGCTAGAAGGTTCAGGTGGTTGGAGTAGCTGTAGACGCCTCTGTTCCTTATGCCCGTGATGATCTCCAGCACTATGACACCGAAGCTAAACACGTCCGATTTCACCGAGAACACCCCGTCCATCGCGTACTCGGGAGCCATGTAGCCACTGTCAGAGAACCACATAATGGATCGTCGGTATTAGGAGACTGACATTGCCAATATAAGGTGATCGAATTGTTCGTCGAAAGTTGCAGTTACTTACTATGTACTAACCATTCGAAGCGTATTGATTTCCGAGTCATCGCCGCCGAATATCCTAGCCATGCCGAATTCCGAGATTTTGGGAGTCATGTCCTTATCCAGAAGTATATTTCCTGTCTTAAGGTCTCTGTGGACGATCCTGTATCTCGAGTCCTGGTGGAAATAGAGTAAACCTCGGGCGATCCCCTCGATTATGCGGTATCGTGTTTGCCAGTCAAGAAGCCTGCTCCTGGATTTGTCTGATAGAATAGATACATTATTAGTTATATTATTTGTTTCTTGAATGCAGGTGGAACTTTGATGCTCACCAGAAGTTAAGTGCGTACCAAACAGAAAGAAGTCCAGGCTTTTGTTTGCATGTACTCGTATATGAGGATCTTTTCTTGTCCACAGACGCAGCAGCCAATCAGTCTAACAAGATTTCGATGCTGGAGTTTTGCTATCAGCATGATCTCATTCTTGAACTCATCGGGACCCTGTGACGATGCCTGCGAAAGCGTCTTAACAGCTATTTCTTGTCCATCCTCAAGCTTGCCCTGTAGTTTTGAATCAAGCATTTTCGAGATGTGTAAAAATGTTCCATGTTATGAAAAGTTATAATGCCATCTTTAATTCTGAGAGTTTCGACTACTAATTATGTACTGCTATGCTTCTTTTCAAGAACTGAAGTTCAGATTTTCCGATGCTTCAGAACTACTATGAATTGTGTTTAAAACTTCAGTACCTTGTATACTGTCCCATAGCCACCCTCACCAAGCTTGTTGGCAGTTGAGAATCCTTCTGTGGCTGCTGCTATTGTCTCCAAATCATATACTGGCAGATCAAGGTCAACCCCATGACTAGTTCCTTCATTTTGTAGTGCTCTGCTATGCAAAACACCACTCCATTTACTTGGTGTTCCTATTGGAATTTTGGGACACGATATTTAGAAATAACATCGGCAAATAAGTGATCAGTTTACTTGGTGGAAGTCAGAACTATATAGATCATGTAGAGTTACCTGATGATCTTGCTTTTGTCCTCTTTCTTCTCCAAAAGTAGAATCCTATAAGCATTATAATAACTGCCAGTACAAATAAACTGATGGCGACTGCAATTATAACTTGCACCTTCTTCTTAGACTTACTAATTGAATCTGTGCAACAGATCACCAATATTAGTTTGATTGGACATCGATATTGCTAAAACACTGTGTTCGTAAAAACAACATTTGTCTGTGTATAGCAATATAGCATAGATGTTAGATTAATAGCTATAGAAGTATTACAGTACTTCTGAACTTAATTTTATCATTCATTTGGGTGATGAGTGCAGTAATTGTTTAGAGTAAATGTAAGCACTTGGAGAGCTGCTAATCAAAGACTACTGCAATCAGAACATAAATGCATGATATTTACTACTGAATATGGACATACAAACATATTCTTATTGTATCTAGTGAACTTTGCCATCAATTTACTTTTATTAAAATTCTGTTCGTACCTGTGAGATCTTTTGTACGATCTACTACGCGAGCTCTTGATCAGATTTGGGGCTCGGTAGTTAACTCAAAACATACTGAAGCAAGGAGGTAACACTGTTAACGGGTCAAATGCTGGTAGCTTGTAATATGAAAGGCAAAGTTTTTGCCCTTTGTTTAAAAAAAACAAATGCTGGTAGCTTGTCATGCCATACCAGCTGGTTTTAAGTCTGGGATCCTGTTCCGTGGAATCATGAAACACGGGAACACAGCATAAAGCAAGGTGCCCCATGCCAAACCTTGACTATGACACCATGGATCTAAATTCTTTGCTCACAGTACACAAGCAGACAAGCTACAATCAGATGGTAAATGAGCTCTTATAATGTTGCAGGTGCAAATCAAGTAAAGACCGGTCTACAGGTCCAGCATTTGTCCTTCTCGTTCAACTGAAGTATTTGAATGATGATGTAATATGTCTAAGCATCTATTATATACTAAAAGCAAAATGAGGGAGTTTAACGGAGACACCACGTTAAGCCACATACGCTAAAATTATATGCTTTGTAGATCTTAATTTTAACGGTTGAGATTAAATAAAAATGCGTTACGATTAAATAAATAAATGTGTACATGCGGATATATGTCACGTAAGTATAAAAGGAAGTTTATATATATGGCCATACGTTTCCTCATAGGATTAGCACGTGATCTTTCGTAAAGGGGATTCTATAGTCATGCATTTAAATAGCATGTAATCTGGTCAGGTTCCAACTTGATTACGTTTTGCATGGGATGACATCATGAATGACGTCATCGCAATAAATGTCAACGATCTGTGTTTTGATCGACCCATTTTGTTAGCTTAGTGGTATTTTCATGATCGGGACCGTCAATTTTTTGGCCATTAAATACATGCAATTTCATTTAGGAAATTTGGAAATTCCTGTATACGTGATAAAAATAGAAAAATGACAAATATGTTAATGGCCCAGATTTAACAGTTAACATACACAAGAACTTGACGGGTAAATATGTTTATCTCACAACACACAACCCGACACCGTGCGTGCATAGTCCAATATTTCTCTAAGACCAAACTTTCTTTCTTTCCAACCTGTCCTAACCAATTTGGCTCCCGGCATCCATGGAGCCCGATATTTTAGAAAAGAAAGATAGTCGTTTAAAAAAATTCCACTATTTAGTGCGTGGATACATATTTATACGATCGACATATCTTGAAAGTTTTGCTGGAAAAGTATGTTGTATTTTAGTTATACACAAATGACAAATTTGTGACCAAAGAAGAAGAAAAAACACGTTTCTTACATCCATATTTTTTGTGTGTGTGTAGACCACGAATGATAAAATATTTTGACATAACTTGTGTCATACAAATTATTTGTGTAAATGTACCCATATGATTTTATTTCAGAATTATTTGAGATTTCAAAATGTTTTTTTCATAATTTTAAAATAAATAACTCCATGAAGCTAGCTTGGGTGCTGATTGCAATTTTCGATACATGCCTCCTCATATTAATATGTAGAGAAAAGCGATATGCAATCAGCTCTCGGTTAGAACTTCAAGACAATCAAAACTGATACGTGTTCTCAACAGAGGGAAGGATCCCAGTCTGCTAAGTACGCGGGTCAACAATTTGTAATATGAAGAATCAAGATAAACCAATTGACCTTGACCATTAATTTCTTTCAGCCAAAATTCATTAGGACAAGCTAAAAAATATATTGACAACCCAACGCAATTTCTAGGTCAGAACGAATCACTATGCAAATCATATGATTATTTTTTCTTATATTCAATCTCAGATGCAACCTGTATGTAATGGGGGAAACTCAGCTGCAATCCATATATATGCAACTCTTAGGATAGAATGAATCACGCAATCAACAATTAGGCCTCGACTAGGGATCATATGTATTTTGAGTACGAATTTCAAAATAAGAATTAGGAGAAACTTATTGATAGTCTAATTTCTTGGTACATTTGAAGTTTATAGGACTACATATAGATAATTTTTTAAAAATAAATTCTACGTGAAAAAAGGTTAGAAAATGTGAAAGAAACCTAAAAGAAAAATGATATTTTAATTTAGATTCGACCTTGCAATGCATAGCGGTAGCACCAATGATAATGTAACATGAATATAGAGGAACAAGCATGCATGGGTTGCTTACATGTATAAACGTGTCACATATGCACTGGGAAAAATGGTTGAGGAAATAGATCAATGATGGCCCTAAGAGTGCATGAACTGACGGTCAATCAAATGGTTCGCACATAATAAGTGATGAAGAAGTGTTGACTTAGATCTTAAATACCATATGTACGTAAAAAAGCACGCACAAGAAATTTTTATGGCATTGTGCAAGAAGCACCGGATATCAATGCCAACGATATGAGTAATTCGATGAAAAAAACATGGAAATGATTAGAAAGAACAAACTACGCCAAGAGAAAAAACATGCTAACTGTTAATGGATATGGAAGGGTAATCACAAGCGGCTTATGCAACTCAAGTAAACAATCATAAAAATATATAGAGACATGACAAGAAAAATGAAGGAATATAATCGTATTTAGTACTAGATATACTATTATTTTTAAAGGCACTTTGAGACGAACATAAAAAGTTATGAAAAGAGAGCTAGAGAGAGATTTTTTTCCGCATGTTTGTGGATATAGAATCGTAATCACAAGTGACTTCTGCAACTCAATTAACTAATCATAAAAAATTAATTCCTAGCTAATTACTATAATTTTAGAACCTGACTACTTGAATCGAGGTGCTGCGAGATTGAAAAATTACCACTATTGGCTCGGCGTGGACATGAAGCTATATTCGAAAGCTTATATGGCGCAAAGCCCGTGACTTGATTAAAACAATAAAGGAAAAGACAAGAGAACTATTGGCTCCATGGATGGTTCATAGGAAAATTCCAAGAATTAGACCTAAAGTAGTAGGTAGTCTAAGGATGCTGCAAGGAACTAAAAAGTTTATTTGTGAGATATTGAAGTGAATTGGTGATTGATTATAATGTTAAAACATGTATCATCCAAGTATGTTTCATAAAACTATGTGATATCTAAGTCCATGTGGTCATTGTTACAAGACAAAACAAATTTGGGAGTGAGAGAGTACAACGATGAACAGGAGGTGGCGAGAAGAGAGTAATATATATATATATATATATATATATATATATATATATATATATTAAAATAGCACTACCTACTGTAAACTACCTTTTAGACTATGTGACATGGCATTTCAGAAAATATCAAATACATACTCTCCCATAAATTAAAAGAATCCAAACATGTAATCTTTTATCTACAAAAATATTTACGACGGTTATACAATGCTGTGATTTAGATTTCCTTTTGAATTATCTTTGAAACCACAAATGTAATTCATGAACATATTCAATATGTTGAAGGCAATGCCCTCGCATTTGCGAGGGCCACCTTGCTAGTTTTGTTAACGAAGAAATCTTCAGTTCAGGTAACAAGAAATCTACGGGTCCAGCTTCCAAGCTGTGAAGCTTTGTGGTGGCAACAATGAAGTCCAGGTATGTTGATTCCCTTGCTCGTGTGTCTTGACTATTTCTTTTGAAAATGGAACTTGGTACAATGGTACAGTTGGTACATAATTGTGAAAACACCTTGCTGATGCAGGCGTGCTAACGTCTTTCCTTGAGATCAACCAAAGAAGTAAATTTGCTAAGTTTTGTTTCCTCTGTCAATGTAATGTGTAATGTATACTGAATTCGATACCAAAAACATGCAAAACTAGCAATCTATTTGGTTCCCTTGCTACTGAAACTATGGTCAGACAGAGAGGGCCCTGGCCTCCTTCTCGCTTACTTTCGGTGATCCTTTACCCCACATATCCACGTGCGAGAAGAAAGAAAAAAGGACCAAGATTCATGAACGCATCAATCGCGATAGATACCTACACATCAACCACACGTGGAAGCACACATCCACACCCAAGATATACATGTGGATTTGGACATGGTTCGGTGTCATTCTTCACAATGTCCTGCGATTCCTCACGGCATCAAGACCTGCTGGTCGACCAACATCCAGCTTACTACTACCAAATATGGAACCAGATGTGCCGCTTTCTCGGTGATTTGGACCGCTGCGACATGAAAAAACCCTGTGTTTGCTTCTTCCTGAAGGAAGAAAATGGCCGTGCCCGTTTTCGCTTATCATGGCCACCAGAGATCATAGGTTCTTCCCTCTCTCGCTCTAGCTTTTTCTCTACGGCAGAAAATCCAGAGCTTTTCCGGTGTACCGTTGCCGCGTTCGCAACTCTCGCTCTAGCTTTTCTCTACGGCAGAAAATCCAGAGCTTTTCCGGTGTACGGTTGCCGCGTTCGCAAGATGACGGACGCGGACGGCGACCCTGGCGCACCGTGCGGCGCGCCCGTGCCGCCCCTCGCTGGCCGGTTCGGGGCCGACGCCGAGCCTTCGCCGCCGGCTACCAAGACTGGGGGACGCCGCCGGAAGACGCTCGCGCCCCCGGCGTGGGACTCTGGCTCGACGGGATCACGTTTTGCCTGCCTAGGTGACCTAACGGCGAGCTCCGTCGGTCAGTCCACCGTGACCAGATCGGAGGCGGAAGAGGTTGACCCGTTGGAGAGGGCGGAGATCGTGGCCACGGATGCGGCGGAGGATGTCCTTCAGGATGATTGGCTTGTGTCGAGTGACGCTGTTCGCCGGCCGGCCAAGACCGACGAGGAGATTGCTCGGGAGTTCTGGGCGGAGATCGGGTTCCCGACGCCGTCATCCCGGAGATGGGAGTCTTCTGCGACTGTGGCCGCGGATCAAGCATGTCTGTGTTCGTCTGTTGTGTGCAGGTCGGCGGGCGAGGATGGAGCACCCGGGGATGCTGGCGCGAGCTCGTCGCACTCTTCCGGCAGAGGGGATGCAAGGAACAAGACGACGCACGCTCGTATCCTGTTGACGCCGAAGGTGCGCATGGGGTGGCGTGGTCCTCTCCCCCGACCTCGGATCACGCCGCCTCCCTGCCTTGGAGACTTCTTGCCGGAGTCGAGCTCTCCTTCGGCGGCGCACAGTTCACCTGCATCAGCGGAAATTTCGGACGGCGTCGACCCTGCGCTGATCCCGGCGGAGAAGAAGGCGTCGGAGGTGGCCCCGGATTTTCAAACGGTGATGCCGCTGACGTGTGGGTCCGTCCAGCCAAATCCTTGGGCTCATCTCAGCCTTCGGTACGACGGACTGTGGAAAATCGATCGATCTCGCTCTAGGGTTTTACCCAGTCCGAGTTCGACAGCGTTTCCCACGATCGCCGCCTCGATACCTCGGTCGTCTCCAACTCCGGCACCCTCCCCGCCAAGCGCCTGCACTCCGCTGCGTAGGTCATTCGCTGACGTTGCAGCGGCGTCGCCCCCCATGGCCGCGCCACTTGGGTTCCCTGGCCCTTCGGGCTGGGCTCCGGCGGCGAACCCCGGTCAAGGTCGAGGCGCAGGCTATCAAGGCCGTGGCAATGGAGGCCATGGTCGTGGAGCGGGTGGCTTTCATGGCCGGGGCGGAGGTAACCAGCAAGGAGGAGGAGCGGGGCACCTCGGTCAAGTTCACCACGGAGCAGGCGCGGCGCATTATGACCCAGGAGCTGCACAGCAGGGCATGGCGGCCAGCTACGCCACGCAGCACTCGGGCGCGGGTGCGGGACAGTATGGCTCGGGGCCGGCGGTGCTTGCCGTGGGGCAGGGACAGTTCGGGCCGGGGCTGACGGCGTTTCATGGTGCCGGTGTTGCCGCTGGCCAGTACAACGCTGGCGCTGCCCAGTTTGGTCCGACTGTTCCGCCGCTTGGTGCAGGTACTGGACAGACCGGTGCGGCTGCCACTCAGGTGCAGCAGGGCTTGGCGCCTCCTTATGCCCATGGCGTCGCGGGTGCACCTCCACAGGCTGCTGCTCAAGCCCCCAAGAGGAAGAAGAAGAGGAACAAACCTGGGGCAGTGGCGCAAGGGCAGCAGCCCGGAATGCCGGGGGCTGCTCCGTTCTTTCCGGTGCATCTCAACGCAGGGCAGCAGCAAGGCGGAGGTACTCAGATCATCCCAGGGGCTGCCCAAGCTGTTGTCACTCCCACGTTGCCGGTGCAAAACGTGGTGGCAGTGGCAGCAGCAAACGTGGCTGTGCCTGGGGTCAAGGAGGCCAAAGGCTGGTGTTGGAAGTGTGCTGTTAACGACCACGCCACTAAAGAATGCCCGGTGAAGCACTACTGTTACATCTGTGATAATTCAAAACACCCGACTCCTATGTGCCCAACTCTGAAGTTACCAAGGCCAGCGGTTTTCGTTGCCGGGCATGGGCAACTTGACACTATGTTCACTATGTTCCCGGACAATTTATACAAGAAGGAGATGGCCCCGAAGAACATCCCGGTTGCTCTTGTGACAGTACAGGGAGTGACCGCCACTGCGAGGCAGGTGGAAGCCCAGGTGGCTAGGCTGTGCATGGCACGTTCTTGGTGTTGGGAGGCGATCCCTTGTGGGGACATGGCTTTCACGGTGAACTTTCCGACCAAGGAGGAACTATCCAGATTCGTTGGGGCTGAGCTCGGTGTTCCATCGCAAGCAACCAAACTCATTTTCAGCGAGTGGAAGCCTGTTGACGTTCAGCATTCGTCGGAGTTGCATCAGACTTGGGTGCATGTGACTGGGGTGCCAAATCCTCTGCGGTATTTCTGGGGTCTGTGGGTTGTTGGTTCTCTCATAGGAACGACAATCGATGTCGATATGTTTGCTCTTCGCCGTAGAGGAGTGGTCCGTATTTTGGTGGGGATGCTGGATGCGGACCACTTCAAGGACATTGATGAGTTGGGGCTGTTTCTCCCGACGGCTAGGGTGTTGCGTCTGAAGGGATACGACTTTGTTTTCTGGCCGAAGAAGGCGGATTACGTCCCGAACGCAGACTTTGTCCCCTTCTTGTGGCAGCGGAAGGGTAAAGACGATTGCGATGACAATGGCATGGGTGATGACAATGTGGAAGGCCAAGATGGAGAAGGCGGTCCGTCGAGTAATGGGACGGGCGCTTCGAACATGATGACTGAGCCTAGCACGTCAAGTGGAGGTGGGCAGGTTCACGGAGCTTCGGTGGCTCGCTTGCTGCTGGGGGTGGCTGTTACTCCTTTTAACCCCGCTCCCACAACGCCGAGAGGTATCGAGCTGGTCAAAAAGTGGAAAATCAATGCTGCCTCCCCTGCTGTGTGTGAGCATTTCAGTCCATCTGTTCTAGCTGAGAAGGAGCGGCCCAGGTCTCCCCTTGTCGGGCCACTGCCGGAGGCCGCGTAGCCCACTGACGGGCTGCTGGCCGCCCACGCGGTGGAGGCTGCACCTCCTGTCGGGCCGTCGTATGCTGCGCCTGGACAGGCCGCGTCCGTGGGCGACGAACAACAAGCTGCCACCCGTGCAACGCCGGGGCCGAAGCTTGCTGGGCCGTTGCCTGGTGGACGGGCGAAGGAAGACGCTGGTCGCTGTGCTGTGGAAGGGGAGCCGACCGAGCTGGAGGGAGCTGGGATGCTTGCTGGCCCAGGTTCGGAGGTGCTTCAGGTGGGTTTGCTAGGCTGTCCCATGGTGGACGCCGGTGCGAACCTGCCACTGCAGACGTCGGACACCACGGTGGTGGAGGCTGCTACATCGACTGTGCCTTCCCCTGTGGTGTCTTCGCCGTCTTCACCTTCCTCTTCGGCGCTGCCAGGGGTGGGGAGGGGAGCTACATCACCTCTGTCCCCTCCTACCCCGGTCACACCTGTTGGGGGGCAATCGCTACCTACGGCTCAGCCTAGGCGTAGCGAGCGCCACCTAACAGGGACCGGCGGCGCGTCTGCGACGGATTAGGACTCCATGACCAAGGCGATGCGACGCAAAGCGGGCTTGTTCTCTACTCCAGTCCATTGTAAGTCTCCAGCTCAAAAGTCCTTCCTTTCTTTTTCGCCTTCTAAATTGTCGGCGCAGTTGTCTAGTGTTGGCGTCAGTTTAGGGAGAAATGAAAAGGAAGTGGTTTTTTCGGCTAATGTCTTGAAACACGTAGAATATGATCGCCGCAAGGTATCACCTAGTGTTTCGACTAAGCCGATTGCCTCAGATGATGATGAAGCGAATGACACGCTTGATGGACAGCTTCTATCACATCTTGTAGGAGAGGTTACGGAGGTGGATTTGGATGAGGCTCAGCTGGGATCTTTTGATGACCTGTATGCTACTGGCCGGAAATCCAAGTCCGCTAAAAGTAAGAAAAATCGATCTTCGCGTAAAAGCGCGAGAAAGTCAAAATCTCCAATAGTTTCCCGATGAATGGCATATTTGAAAATAGCAGAGGTCTAGGCGACTTGGCTAAACATTTAAATATTGCGCATCATGTGAGGGATCACAAGTTGGATTTTTGGCTATTTCCGAGACGGGTAGACGAGATTTTCCAAGCACTCTACTAGACCGCCTATCAGGTGGTGTGGAGTTTGCATGGCATTCTTGTCCCCCTCGAGGGAGATCGGGCGGCATGTTACTTGGCATTAAAACTGATACCATGGAATTGTTGGACCGTTCGGATGGTGAATTTCACATTAAGTTTCATATCCGGAACAAGTCTGATAATTTTATATGGAGTTTGGTTGCTGTGTACGGTGCTGCTCAAGAGGAATATAAGGCTGCTTTTCTACGTGAATTGGTTAATCTAGCTAAGGATAACCCACACCCTATTCTCATAGGAGGGGATTTCAACATGCTGAGGTACCGACACGAGAAAAGTAAGGGCAGGTTCGATGGTCATTGGTCTCTCTTATTCAATGTTGTTATTGATAGCTTGTCTCTAAGAGAGGTTCATATGACGGGGAGACAATTTACTTGGGCAAATAGTCTCCCCGAGCCGACGTTTGAGAAGCTGGACCGGGTGCTAATGGATTCCCGCTGGGAGGATAAATATCCGTTGGTCTCGGTTCGGGTTTTGGAACATCGAGGCTTTCTCGGATCATGCCCCCATTCTCCTTTCTACCGGATCACTGAAACCACCTGTTAAGTCCCAATTCAAGTTCGAATTAGGCTGGCTCCTACGGGATGGTTTTGATGAATTGGTTAAAAGGATTTGGGCTCAACCGGTTGCGGGTGCCTCTGCTATTCAACGGTGGAATGGTAAGATACGTAATTTGCGTACATTCCTGCGTGGATGGGCGAGGCATACAACCGGTGTTCTTAAAAAGAGAAAGAGCGCCTGTGTTCAATCATTGAGGAGCTCGATAAACTTGCGGAATCACGCCCCTTTCAGCAAATGAGAATGACCTAAAACGGCATTCGAATGAGCAAGTGGGGCGGATGCTGCGAGAGGAGGAGCTTAAATGGTACCAAAGATCTAAAGCTCAGTTCATTCTGCAAGGGGATTCGAATACGAGATACTTCCACAATGTCGCTAATGGCAGACACAGGAGGAAACTCATTCATTCCCTTCACCAGGATGAGGGCCTGATCGAGGGCCAGGACAAGCTCAAGAGTATATTACTGACTACTATAAAGGTTTGTTCGGTGCTCCGGAGGAAGGCAACTTCACTCTAGATGAGTCGCGAACAGATGATATTACCCAAGTTACTCCGGAGGAAAATAACCTGCTTATGCGCCCTTTTTGAAGAAGAGATTAGCAAGGCTGTTTTCCAAATGGAACACAATAAGGCACCCGGGCCGGATGGTTTCCCAGCTGAGTTCTACCAGCATTTTTGGGAAACCATTAAGCCCGACTTGCTTGAGTTATTCGGATGTTTACATGCTGGACAACTTGAGCTTTTTCGCCTTAATTTTGGGGAAATCGTCTTGTTGCCTAAAGTTCAGGCGGCTGAAAGGATACAACAGTACCGCCAATTTGTCTCCTGAATGTTAGCTTCAAGATCTTTACAAAAGTAGCTACTATTAGGTTAAATTCGGTTGCAGATCATGTGGTAAAGCCTACCCAAACTGCTTTTATGCAAGGGAGGAATATCCTAGATGGGGTCGTGGTTCTCCATGAAACCGTACATGAGATGCACACGAAGAAACTTAATGGGGTAATATTTAAGATTGACTTTGAAAAGGCGTATGACAAAGTAAAGTGGCCTTTCTTACTACAAACTCTGAGAATGAAAGGGTTCTCCGATGAGTGGTGTGAATGGGTGCTCAATTTTGTTCGGGGGGAAGTGTGGCGATAAAAGTCAATGATGACGTCGGCCACTACTTCCAGACAAAAAAAGGTTTAAGACAAGGTGATCCTCTGTCGCCTATACTATTTAATATAGTGGCTGATATGTTGACCATCATGATTGAACGGGCAAAAACGGCGGTCAAATTGAAGGGGTGGTTCCACATCTTGTTGATGGGGTCTTTCTATACTTCAATATGCAGATGACACGATTCTTTTTATGGAACACGATCTAGATAAAGCGACGAATCTGAAATTGATATTGTCAGCATTCGAGCAATTATCAGGGTTAAAAATCAACTTCATAAAAGTGAACTGTTTTGCTTCGGCGATGCACAAGCCGCAGCTGCTCAGTACGCCGAAATATTCGGTTGTGAGCAGGGTCAATTTCCTATTATGTACTTGGGTATACCAATACACTACCGGAAATTGACTAATGCGGAATGGCGACATGTCGAGGAGCGTCTGCAAACGCGACTGTCTAGTTGGAAAGGAAAATTGCTGTCCCTAGGAGGAAGGTTGGTTCTCATTAATTCAGTACTCACCAACATGGTATGTATATGATATCCTTCTTCCAATTGCCAAAAGGTGTCTTGAATAAGTTGGATTACTTCCGCTCAAGATTCTTTTGGCAAGGGGATGGCGAGAAAAAGAAATATCGACTGGCTAAATGGGATGTTGTTTGTCGGCCAAAAGATCAAGGGGGGTTGGGTATTCATGATCTCTGCATCAAGAACTCGGCCCTCCTTGGGAAGTGGTTGTTCCGACTGCTAACCGAAGATGGCATTTGGCAAACTCTTCTTAAAAGAAAATACATCGGCTCAAAGGCAGTATCACAGGTGTATTGGAAACCTGGTGATTCTCATTTTTGGGCTGGCCTAATGGCGACTAAGAAACATTTCTTTCGCTTTGGCGTATTTAATATTAAGAATGGCACGGAGATTCGTTTCTGGGAGGACAAATGGTTAGGCAACACCACCCTCCGGGAACAATACCCAACTCTATATGACATTGTTCGACATAAAGGGGATACGATAGCACGGTTATGCAGAGTTCACCCCCAAACGTGTCGTTCAGAAGAGATTTATTTGGTCCAAGATTAACATCTTGGAACGCCTTGTTGGTACGGTTGGCTTCAGTTCAGCTCACACAAGGTCTAGATGAATTTCGGTGGAAGCTATGCGAGAACGGAAAATTCTCAGTAGACTCCATGTATAGGGCACTTGTGCATTCTGATATACCAGTCGATGATAATAAAAAGATATGGCTTATGAAGATTCCACTCAAGATAAAAGTCTTTACGTGGTATCTTCGTAGGGGTGTCATTTTAACTATAGATAACCTTGTCAAACGGAATTGGCATGGAAGTACTAAGTGTATGTTTTGTCCTCAACAAGAGACAATAAAACACTTATTCTTCGAGTGTAGTTTCGCACGTTCTATATGGTCATCCATCCAAATAGCGTCTAACTTATATCCTCCCAAGTCTGTGACCAACGTTTTTGGTAACTGGTTACATGGGATAGACAAGAAGCTTAGAACAATTATTAGGGTGGGAGCGATTGCCGTTATATGGTCGTTGTGGCTTTGTAGAAATGACAAGGTTTTCAATAACAAAGATGTTTCCATTTTGCAGGTACTCTACCGGTGTACAAATACTCTCCGTACGTGGTCCACCTTACAACGCGCGGGACATCGAGACCTCTTTACGGAGGCATGTGCACGGCTGGAGGAGGTAGCAAGGGACATTTTATCACAACATGGGTGGCCGCTTGATCGCCGGATTGGACCTCCATAGGCTGTTGAGCTCGCTATGTCATAGGTGTTTTACATTACCATGATGGTTGTAATTCGTTTATTTTTGCACTATTTATCGCACTATTTATCTTCTCCGTTCGGATTGCGGCTGTGTGCATTTGTTATGCAGAACCCGGGTGTAATACTTAAATTTTGATTAATAAAGCCCTTTATCTAAAAAAAAAGAGATCAGATCAGGATTGGAATTGTGCAGCGGCAGCAGGACCAACTCTAAAGTGAAATGGACATGCTAAGTTGCTAATGCGTCAATGTCAATTTACTGGGTAACGTCCCATGTGTTGCTGTGCTGCTATATCTGGAATGGACTATGACTGCATGATTGTGAAGTCTTGAGAGTTTCTTGGACTGGAATCAATGGTGCATTGCCAAAATCGTATTTCGCTCATATACTCCTACTTCCATTGGATCAGACCGTGAGGTGAGGTCACATCAGGGAGATCATCAGAAATACCACGGCATCGGGATACTTTCTACGTGGAGATATATGAGAGTTGGAGTCTAATCTTGTTCAGGTGGCTAAGCTTAATTTTTGTTCCCAGTATATCATGGAGATTCTCTTTTCCAGAATTAGAGCTTATCTACGCCATCCCTTGCAAAATGACAATTGCTAGCCTGTACAGGCATGCTTTGCGTGTTGCTTCTGATATCAGAATTTCTAAACCTATAATTGCTCGCTGAGCAAAGCATAGAACTCTTTCAGTTATAGAATCATTTTTGTGGTGTCGGCTTCTTCATCGTTTCTAAATCTAGCAGGTGTTGCTGTCATATTGTGCTCTTTCAGATTTCAGAAAACTGCCCGCTTGCTCTCGCGTAGTAGAACAATTGCTGGTGGCCCGGCAGGTTGACAGTTCTTGCAAGGATGCCCGATTGCAGGAAGACTCATTGGCTAGATCAACCGATAAAATATCAAGAAAAGGGTCTAAGGCATATCAAAAACTACCATTTCCCTCCTAAAAAGCTGCAAAAGAACAAGAAATAAACTACACTTTTGTTAACCTTATGGTGTTTTCACGCTTATGTGGAAAAAAGAATTCGTCCAGGCACTTGATTTGGTACAAATGCCATATATATTTCCTCCGCTCCAAATGAAGCGCCATCGATTTAGTACAACTAAATCTGAGACACTTGATTTGGAACTAGAGGGAGTATTTTGTAAGCTTGCTTTGTTTGTACTAGATTTTTCAGGATTTGACCACGAACACTCATGTACCGAGCCAAGGTGCTAATTAGTCACACTGCATTATGACACGACTATGCTCAAAGGACATATGTTGAAAATATTATGGAACTATTTCCCTATTCGTTCATGAAAAGTGGCTTTTACTACTCGAGACGGTGGAGTGATGCCGAGATGCTTGGAGAGATGCCTCCCACTGACTGAACCACCATGCGGAATGAAACAGAGCAAGATCTAGCTCTACATTTTCCACCAAATACTACTGTGTTTGATAGGGACAAACTAAAGTCCGCACATGCCAAAAGCTAATTAAGTGCCTAGAAAGAAATCAATATAAGTACATAGAAAAAAGATCGAAAGAAACCAAACAAAATTTTGCCTGTAATCTTGTGCGTCAAAGGATAGTACTAGGATGGAACAAATCTCACCAACCAACATGCATCATGAGCAATCACATGGCAGAATTATTACGAGAGAAAATAATGCAAATCGAGACATAACGTACGTACCGAGATCGGCGGCGGCGAGGCGGACGTAGAGGTCCTGGCCGAAGCTGGGGTACACGCGAAGGTCGGCGAGCGCGCCGGTCCACATGACGCAGCCGCGGTGTCCCGGCGCGGCACTGAGGTTGGCGCTGGCGTACGCCGAGCAGGAGCAGTTCCCCAGGCACCTCGCCCTGCAGTCCGCGAGGCTGGCGCCGAAGTCCACCGTGGCCGCCGTCGAGTCGGGCGCCTTGGCGTGGTGCACCACCGTGAACCCGTCGGTGCCGTTGCCGCAGTCGAGCGGCGTCGCGCGCGCGCACCCGGCGCGGTTGTCTCGCAGCGCCCACGCCTCCGGCGACCGCGGCGCGAACCCGCGGAGGCACGAGCACACCGGAAAGCCGCTGGCGTCGCACACCCCGTTGCTCCCGCACGGGTTCACGGCGTCGCACTGGTCCTTGGGCGCGTACCAGTACATGTTCCACGCGCCGGCGGACCACACCCACGTCCACCGCTGCAGCAGCCCACCGGCGGCGCCCGTGCTGTTCAGCGCCAGCCGCGACACGATGCTGGAGTTGGCCACCTGGAAGCTGTAGGTTACTTCCTTGGCGGTGTTGACGAAGCTGAAGTTGAAGCCCGTGTAGGTGGCGGTGTCCGGGACGCCGGTGAACTGGAGGCCGTCCCAGGGCCCGGAGCGCCACACTTTCTCGGCCCCGTTCCAGATGAACACCTCCGGGTCGCCGGAGGTGTCCATGGCCGCGACCACCGGGCCGGGGGACGGGTCGGAGGGGCTCTTCCACGCCGTCAGCGTCATGTTCGCGCCGGTGGCGAAGTCCATCCCGACACGCATCCCTGGGAGCAGAGTGTCCGTCGGGTGGTCGAACCCCTGCCACGCCACGCGGCCCCGCGCGTCGGAGACGACCAGGTTGCCGTCGTCGAGGATCCGCGCCGTGCACTGGCCGGTGACGGCGCCAGGGAGCGGGGAGACGGACCAGACGACGGTGGAGTTGGCGTCGGCGACGGCGAGCGTGCCGTTGGTGGAGACGGACAGGGTCGCGCCCGCGTTGTCCTCCACGGGCCCTTGGACGGGGTCGGCGCGGTTGGCGACCCAGACGACGGTGCGGACGGAGACACGGGCGTACCAGACGCCGACGTAGGTGTTGTTGGAGCCCGGCGGGGTGAAGAATCCCAGCACGAAACTGCCGCCGCCCGCCGAGACGAGCGTCTCGTTGCCCCTCAGCGGCTGGCTCGGCGAGATGATGTCTCGGGCGTGGGTAACCGACGGGAGCATAAGCAGCAGTAGCAGCTGCAGGAGGCAGAGCTGGTGGCTGGCCATCGCCGCGGGGAGTGTACCGGCTGTACAGAGTAGCTATTAAGCTCGCGGAGAAGATGACGAAAGCATCCTTCTGATTAAGCGTTGAACGGAATTTTCAGTAACGGTAATACTAAAACCTACGGACGAGGCTTACGGAGGTGCTAGTGTTAGGCAGTAAAGGTACATTCGCTTCTTCGATTCTAAGAGCATTTCAGCGGAAAGTCACTTTGACTCCAAGATTCAGTGATGCCACTATTTTATAAATTCAAAACGTATATTCTAAGAGCATTTCAGAGATGACTGCTGGTGGCACATGATTTTTTCTCCCGGCATACGTGGCAACATATTAGTCGATTTTCATAGTTGTGCTCTACTTTGTCAGTGTCGGTTGAGGCTTGTCTCAATCTTTGTGATTCTTGAGATGTAACCTTATATTTTATACAATCAAACTCTGTAATAAGCGGATGTTTGCATCACTCGATGCAGAGGCTGAGATTAATAAAATTCCTTTTTCTAAAAATGTATATTTAAAAGGTTTAAAAAATATGAAAAAATCCGTATGCTTTTAATGATGTATCCTATAATCACAGTGCGAATTTTTTATATTATAGGCTACACAAAAATGACAAAATTTAGAGATTTAGAATTATATATTGTTAAATAAACTCATATCTGTACATTTGTCATTTTTTGTAGCACAAAACGAAAAGTTTTTTGCAGTGAGATTTTACACGCTTGTAGGATATATACAATTAAGAAATACTTCTTTCCACGACATAACAATTGGCTACTCATTTGGCTGGTTTGGATATAAGAAAAAGATAAATCTGTTTTTCCACCTATACCCAAAACTGAGTACCCAAAATAGGATTACAATGCTATGTGCTTCTAGCTGTATTTTTGCATATACAATCACTCTATAATAAATTCAAATTGAGTGAAATAAAATTCAAAAATAGGAAACACATAGTACATAATTATTATAACACAATGTTCATCAATCAAACAGAAATATAATGAATCGAATCACAAAGTTGAAACCCGAAAGGAAACATATGAACCGAAATTGCAACTTGATGATTTTGTTCGCCATTCCACTTTCACCACTCATTGATTTTATCTTCTTGTTGCTTTTGACAAGTTTCCACGTCTCTAATGGCATGGTGAATTGCAAAGAAGAACTTGACGTGGTCAACTCGACTACGAGGATGCATCACCCTTTCCATGAAGTCATAGTGGTGGTCAAATTAACGGTCACGATCGTGTTGGATGATCATATTGTGCAAGGTCACTTAAGTTGTCATGATCCTTGTCATTTCGTCCCAAAACCGAGCCGGACCACCCATAATAGAAAAATAGGTTTTCAGAATTCCAGAATTCCTCTCCACATCCTTCCTAGCAGTTGCTTGAGCAGCACTATAAAAAAATGAGATAGTTGATTACCGTGGGGTTGGAAATTGTCTTGTTGTCCATTGTGGGTACGTATATCCCATCCAAGAGATAGGACCCCCTATTATACCTATTCCTACTCAAACTTCACCTATAGTGATTCTCCATTGGCTAAGCTTCCTAACAAATGTTGATCGGTTATGTACATTGGTGTCATTACAAGATTCAAATATTTTAAAATTGGGACGAAAAGAATTGAAACTGGGATCCCTCCACAACCATACTTCCAAAGGACTGTGGTACTACATTTTTTTGTTCGTTATGGGGCTCGGATCGATAGGTATGTATTCATACAAAAATATAAATATTAAGGGGTAGAAATCCCTAATACTGTCTCCAAATTATACTGATAGAGTAGAGACAAGTACAAGTTACAAATGGGTTTGCGTAGAGTTTATTACAATACTTGGTGAGTCGAGATCGATTCTAGACTAAGCTATTTACCTTGGTGTCGGTTCTCGATGGATTGTGTTGGAATCCCTCCCTCGGCTGGTCATTGATCTTCTCCTTATATAAGCTTCATCAATGGTGCACATAACTTTGGGTACGATTTGTCCCTTTTCAAATTCAGTAACTAATACATGCGTATAAAACTTATAAACCATTAGTTTCCTAATTTAAGGGTCATTAACACCACAAACCACTTAGGTTATGATTTATCGCTTCACTCAAATATAAAAGTGTACTAATAACCACTATAAGGTTACTTTTATGTCCAAGAGACTATTGACTATCTAATATCTATAAATTAAAAGTTAAGTTTCAAGGAGAAATTACATGCACTACTTACCAATAGTGGGTACCCCATGCGTAAGAACAAACTAATTTAATCAATGACAACGAGTTTCGTTAGGTTGATGGTCGAGCTCAAGCGGAAATAATAGTATTTCTAGTACAAAATGAAAAATACGTAAATTAGATTTTTCATGTTTTAATTATGTGCAAGAATTTTTATTTAAATAATATGCACGAGCGCTTGTATAGATAAGATGGTACCAAGCGGATTGGAAACATCCATATCAAACAATCAAATCCTATTTACGCGAACGCAATAGACTATGTTTAATTTATTTATTCGTCAATGATTATTTAGCCACGCTATTTGAATACAAGTATTTATCATGCGCGCATTATCATCTCATTATCGTACCCATTATAACTTGCAAGACATATTAGACCATGAAAAAGGGATAAGAATCATGCCAACGTTCAATTTATACCTTGGAAATTTCCACAAATTAATATTCTTAGCTAATCCTATACTAAAACTGACGTTTAAGATATTTGTTAGACTTTATATTTAGATAACTCTATCATAAATATACATACACTATAGTTTATGTAATTGTCCAAAATTAGTTTTCAAAGAAAACTATGCTATAAAATATAATTTAAATCAAGTACAATGCAAGTGTATTTTCGACTATATGAGTTATGACTATATAAAAACTATTATAGCTAACATTTAGCAATTTAATTTTTTAAGAATGACAAATAAGAAATATAATATTATAATCATTAAGATTGTTGTATATTGGAAATAAGTATAAAAGTTTAATATAAATTATATTCCGAGGGTCCAAATTTCATGTGGGCTGGCCCTGAGCTCATCCCCTCACTGGACGAGGCTATGGACCATTGCACCGGGCGCATTAGCTTTGGATGTGATGTGCTTCCACCCGTGCGCTTCTTTTTGCACCCTGCGGATTGGCCGCCACCAGGTTAGCAGCTGGTTTTGCACACACATGGATAGCTCGCCAATATCTGGTCGTTTAACATTGGGACCAAGGGTATAATATTATTGTCTAATGATGTTTTCCCTTCGAAAGGTTGCAAGCCATTAGTGGATGTACTTTAGGCCATGGCCCATAGAGAAATGTAGTCTTCTATGTAGGCGACTTCTGTGAACATAATTTTTTGTTGAATGTACTCATTTGGTCACGCAAACATCTTCACACACGCCAACATATAAATACGAAATATGCGACAAGCAAGACCTCATCAACATCATATAAGTTCTCAATCGATCGTTTCACTAGATCATATGTTCAGCAACATTCTTGCATCCTTAGGTTCTACAAACAACGACACCCCAACTGCCCTCTTGATGCCTCAAATGGCGATGACCTGAGCCATCTGAATGTCTCATCTGTGACAGAGGACGACAACTTTTGTCTTTTTAATGAAAAGAGATGAGTCGATAAGCAATGCAAACTTCCGTATGCGGACTAGCAACAACTTATGTTCACTTTGTGTTGCTGGTGCTGATAGCAGTACTAGAAAACTTACCAACCTAAAGGTCACACCACCTGCAGTCGACCTCTAGCAATCCCATGCTCACTACCAAGGGCGTAGACCTCGCACGTGATACTCAATTTTCTAGTTGTATATTTCATGAGATAACCTCACTACCTTCACTCTTTCTTCCACGAATCGAACCCAAGATTATCAGTTGGTATGATTGAATCTTGGCATGGTGGCAGCCGGGTGATTACCCATGTGGTTGCATCGAAAACATAGTAGGTTGGCTCCACAACATCAAGTAAGAGGGTCAGGCCGCCGCTCTACAAAGTGGCCACACACGTAGATAAGAGTAAACAGTAGGCCACGTCAGGGCGTACTAACGACGAGCAGATTAAACCCCTATGGAGTAGAACCTTATAGCCGACCAGATGAAAGTAGAAACCTCAGACCCATTAGGAAGCATCAAACACGATTGAAACTTGGGTCGATCGAGGAGACAGTCACGCCACAACCGCGACGAAGGATAACACGACACTTGGCATTCGCAGAGCATGCGGGCCCAACTTTCAGTGAGGGTGCGTTTGGTATACGAGGTCCTTCCCAGCCCCACCAAATGCTGGAGCGACCAAGTTGGCGAATGAATCCTCCGTACACGGACTGCCCATGACTTGACGAAAAAATATATATACTCCTACGTAATCACCTGGGTTGGGCTGGGCTAGCCAAAAAATTGGAGGCCAACCAAAGACGAGCTAAATGTGACATGCGTAGCAACGTTTTGGTAAGGCGAGCATCATCTCAAAATCAAACATATCTCAAGTCTATATGATCAGAAGTAGTGATTTGTGGTTGGAAGCTCTTTTTTATGCAGCTAAATTTCTTGCTAACTGAATTGTGGAGTAGTGAGCATATTTGGGCCGCCCGACAATTCTGGTGGCTCGATTGGTGCGCGTGGTGTTGAACGAAATTGGAAACTCATATGCGAACTAGTGAGTTCCTTTTTTTTTGAGAAAAAACTAGTGAGTTCCTATTCACCGTGTTTGAGGAGCTTCGCGGCCCCTACAACGCTGCTAAATGGGCTGCAGTGATCCGGCCCATTCTAGCAGGTGGGTTTTTTTCTTCCTTTTTTCTTTTCTTTTTGCTCATACCTATTTTCAATCTGAACATATTTTAGTCTGAACAATTTTAAAATGTGATTTTTAAGTATGTTTTTTCAAAAATATGAACATTTTTCATAACTATTATTAAAAATCTAAAATTTTCTCGAATCTTAATTTTTTGTCAAATCTTAACATTTTACAAAACTCGATTTTCTCGAATCTAAACATTTTTCTTTAAAAAACTAAAATACGTAAAAATAAAGAAAACACCATGCGCGAGCGTCTAGCCGCGCAACGGGCCACAAACAGGATTTGCCTGCGAACTAGGCTAGACCTTTTTGTTGTTTCCCGCTTGCTGGTATTGGGTTGGGCCATGCAGGACCAGCCCAGAGGACGACTCTTTCGCCGTGCAACCTAGGGGAACTTCTCTGTTTTTTCGGGCAAAACCTATATGACGGGTACCGCGGAGGTTACCATCCTCCGCGTACCCCCTGACGCGCTTGGGCCTGGCCCATCTGCGAGATGCGCCGGAGGTGAGGAAGAAGGTCAAGGCGGGGAGGAGGGCGGCGGGAAGCAGCGATGCCGGAGATGAAGAAGGTGGGGAAGAGCGCCAGGGACGGAGCCGACCTCGCTAACGAGACTAAGCTTCAAACAGTTCGGGCAATAAATATAGATGCCCTGTGCTAGGACGGCTGCCTTATGTTAGCGAGCCAGCTTTCCACGACGAGGGCAATTACAAAGGAACACAACGAGCAATCAACATTGTTCAAGATTCAACTTTATTTGACAAGGAATCATCCTAAGAAAAGCACAGCAATCGAACCCAAGAAAAAGCCTTATTCACACCACACCAAAAACCCTTGATCTCACCGAGGAAGGAGAAGCAAAGGAATGGCGGCTGAGGAGGGATGCGTGATCGCTTGCCACACCAAGCCAGACTACGAGGCTAACATGACCAAGGCCAAGGACACCGGCGGAAAGCTCTGAGGCCGTGCCTCCCAGTGCCCCCCAAAGCCACGACGGCACCAGATCCGCCGCCACCACTATGGCGGATCAGCAAGGTCTCGTGGTCACCGTCCAAGAACAGGAGCAGGCATGGAGGAGGCCAGCCGCGGTGCCAGGATCTCGCCTCGATGGCGACGATGACGGCCGCGGCGTCCAGGCGACGGGCAGACGACGCTGCCCCGAGCACCTGCACTCTGTCCTTAATCCGTCAGCTACCGCCGACCAAGCCCGAAGCACCGTCCTTCCCTCCGCTGCTTGAGCATGTCGTCTTACCTCCGCTGTTTGGAGCTCGATGGTACTCCCCTCTATTCATTCAGATCTCTAAACGCAATCGTGAATCGTTCAGGCATACGTGAAATCTGTGTGCAATTTTGGTGTTTTCAGGGATTGAGCCAAACGTGGAGTTGGCATTCTACCACAAGCCTTGCAGGACATTGCGGATTTTTGTTCCTCGGCAGCCGCCCGGCTATATCGGCAAAGAATCGTTGCTGTCATCTGCCAAGAATGGTTTGACGGTGAAGATACTAGCAAAGGGAGGGAGGTTCATGATGATCCGGTTGTGGACAATAAGCTCACCCGACAGAAAGGTAACTTACTGCCGTGTCCTGCTCTGCTGAATTCAGTTCAAGTTGATGTTCAACATATGCCGAACATAAATTGAGTAAAGCTTCAGAATACATGTAGTTCAGCAAGAACATTAACTACAACACAGTAAAATGCCCGTGCAATAAGGCAACAATAGTTCAGATGGTTGATTGAATTTCTAAAAAAAAATTATTGTGGAACCTCTTGTATTTTGTAGAGAGATTCAGTTCAGATGATTGATCAAATTTCTAAAAAAAATTGAAATATTTTGCAGAGTGCAGACAGCCTTGCTGTACCACTCAGTCGCTTTGTTTTATGACTAAGTAGGGCATTCAGCAGGGGAGTTCTTATTATTGGCAAGTTATCCCTAATCACAGGTATAATTGTTCATTAAGCATCCAAACTGAGTGTACTTTGATGTAGCAGTATGAAATGTTCTTGATTTTTTTGTCCTTGGTGTGGTGTAGAGACATCAACGTGTTAGAGTGTGCGTTACTTACCAGCGATCTTCCGTTTAGAGCAAGAACGGAGAGTTAGTTCCTATATCCATTGCAGTTTGTTCATCATTATTTCGAGCTGAAAGAAAGGGGAAATATTTAGTTATTAATCCATTACTTTGACTAGGCAATGAGCAGAACTAAAGCAAGTTCGGGATATGTGTTGTATTTCCAGTCAAGCGGTTCATCAGAAGACTAACGCGCGGGTATTAATTTCAGTCAAGCAGTTCATCAGAAGACTGACACGCAGGTATGAAATCCTTTTTGTTCAGTGTGATGCTAGGCAAAGAACGGCGAGGCACATATCGTGCAACCACAACAAGGCTGTCAAGAACATGCAGAATCCATGGTGGTACACTGTGTGGAGCACGGACATAAAAACAAGACTCCTCCCAGAGTACGTCTTCAACTTCAAGTGCCCCCGCCTACAACAAATGCAAGCTTAGTGAGCGCACTGTCTGAAAATTGATTTTGTAGTTGTTCACGAAGTGGAATCTTAATGTTCTCCAATATGTGATTTTGACTTGAATTGGAATTTTCATGCGTCTCATTATGTTTATGCGCACGGGTATGAGGAGAAAAAATCCTATCGTATGCCTTGCGGCTGGGCCCTTGCTAATCTCCTAATCCAACTCGACTAAGGAGTCCTAACGAGACTAAGCTTCAAACAGTTCGGGCAATAAATATAGATGCCCTGTGCTAGGACGGCTGCCTTATGTTAGTGAGCCAGCTTTCCACGACGAGGGCAATTACAAAGGAACACAACGAGCAATCAGCATTGTTCAAGATTCAACTTTATTTGACAAGGAATCATCCTAAGAAAAGCACAGCAATCAAACCCAAGAAAAAGCCTTATTCACACCACACCAAAAACCCTTGATCTCACCGAGGAAGGAGAAGCAAATGAATGGCGGCTGAGGAGGGATGCGTGATCGCTTGCCACACCAAGCCAGACTACGAGGCTAACATGACCAAGGCCAAGGACACCGGCGGAAAGCTCTGAGGCCGTGCCTCCCAGTGCCCCCCAAAGCCACGACAGCTCCAGATCCGCCGCCACCACTATGGCGGATCAGCAAGGTCTCGTGGTCACCGTCCAAGAACAGGAGCAGGCATGGAGGAGGCCAGCCGCGGTGCCAGGTTCTCGCCTCGATGGCGACGATGACGGCCGCGGCGTCCAGGCGACGGGCAGACGACGCTGCCCGAGCACCTGCACTCTGCCCTTAATCCGTCAGCTACCGCCGACCAAGCCCGAAGCACCGTCCTTACCTCCGCTGCTTGAGCATGTCGCCTTACCTCCGCTGTTTGGAGCTCGATGGTACTCCCCTCTATTCATTCAGATCTCTAAACGCAATCGTGAATCGTTCAGGCATACGTGAAATCTGTGTGCAATTTTGGTGTTTTCAGGGATTGAGCCAAACGTGGAGTTGGCATTCTACCACAAGCCTTGCAGGACATTGCGGATTTTTGTTCCTCGGCAGCCTCCCGGCTATGTCGGCAAAGAATCGTTGCTGTCATCTGCCAAGAATGGTTTGACGGTGAAGATACTAGCAAAGGGAGGGAGGTTCATGATGATCCGGTTGTGGACAATAAGCTCACCCGACAGAAAGGTAACTTACTGCCGTGTCCTGCTCTGCTGAATTCAGTTCAAGTTGATGTTCAACATATGCCGAACATAAATTGAGTAAAGCTTCAGAATACATGTAGTTCAGCAAGAACGTTAACTACAACACAGTAAAAATGCCCGTGCAATAAGGCAACAATAGTTCAGATGGTTGATTGAATTTCTATATTTTTTTTTATTGTGGAACCTCTTGTATTTTGTAGAGAGATTCAGTTCAGATGATTGATCAAATTTCTAAAAAAAATTGAAATATTTTGCAGAGTGCAGACAGCCTTGCTGTACCACTCAGTCGCTTTGTTTTATGACTAAGTAGGGCATTCAGCAGGGGAGATCTTATTATTGGCAAGTTATCCCTAATCACAGGTATAATTGTTCATTAAGCATCCAAACTGAGTGTACTTTGATGTAGCAGTATGAAATGTTCTTGATTTTTTTGGTCCTTGGTGTGGTGTAGAGACATCAACGTGTTAGAGTGTGCGTTACTTACCAGCGATCTTCCGTTTAGAGCAAGAACGGAGAGTTAGTTCCTATATCCATTGCAGTTTGTTCATCATTATTTCGAGCTGAAAGAAAGGGGAAATATTTAGTTATTAATCCATTACTTTGACTAGGCAATGAGCAGAACTAAAGCAAGTTCGGGATATGTGTTGTATTTCCAGTCAAGCGGTTCATCAGAAGACTAACGCGCGGGTATGAATTTCAGTCAAGCAGTTCATCAGAAGACTGACACGCAGGTATGAAATCCTTTTTGTTCAGTGTGCTGCTAGGCAAAGAACGGCGAGGCACATATCGTGCAACCACAACAACGCTGTCAAGAACATGCAGAATCCACGGTGGTACACTGTGTGGAGCACGGACATAAAAACAAGACTCCTCCCAGAGTACGTCTTCAACTTCAAGTGCCCCCGCCTACAACAAATGCAAGCTTAGTGAGCGCACTGTCTGAAAATTGATTTTGTAGTTGTTCACGAAGTGGAATCTTAATGTTCTCCGATATGTGATTTTGACTTGAATTGGAATTTTCATGCGTCTCATTATGTTTATGCGCACGGGTATGAGGAGAAAAAATCCTATCGTATGCCTTGCGGCTGGGCCCTTGCTAATCTCCTAATCCAACTCGACTAAGGAGTCCTAACGAGACTAAGCTTCAAACAGTTCGGGCAATAAATATAGATGCCCTGTGCTAGGACGGCTGCCTTATGTTAGCGAGCCAGCTTTCCACGACGAGGGCAATTACAAAGGAACACAACGAGCAATCAGCATTGTTCAAGATTCAACTTTATTTGACAAGGAATCGTCCTAAGAAAAGCACAGCAATCGAACCCAAGAAAAAGCCTTATTCACACCACACCAAAAACCCTTGATCTTACCGAGGAAGGAGAAGCAAAGGAATGGCGGCTGAGGAGGGATGCGTGATCGCTTGCCACACCAAGCCAGACTACGAGGCTAACATGACCAAGGCCAAGGACACTGGCAAACTGGTACGCGCACGCGATTCCCGATCCCATCTCCCCTCTTTTTCCCGTTAATTTCTAGGGATTTGACGGCGGCTAGGTTATCCCAGATTCGTGGTGCCACCAACGCGATGCTATAGAAATTTTATATGAATCTGTGTCGCCGGTGCGGGCGGAGTAGGCCAGAGAAGGTGTATCGTTTTGGGTGATTAGGGCTGACGATTTTACGATTTATGGGGTGCACAACATACGCCGGTCGCTAACATAAGTTTCACATATCTGCTCATGACCTCGCTAATTAAGCAGTACGAACAATCCGACTCCAGTCGATCCACCACCAGCTTGACGTTCTGCCGACCTTGAGAAACGCCGCTCGCCATAATCTCGCCCTCCCGTCGACCTTGTCGGAATCCCGCCGTATCACCGAGACTTGGTCGCCGTGTCATTCCACTGATCGACATCGCTGCCACTACGTTCGCCGGTGCTACTTATATTGGTCCCATGGTGTTTTAAATTGTTATAGGGCTTAATTATCTATTTCACCCTGGATAACCATTTTCACGCAGATGCCAGAGGCAAAACAATATGCAGATAACTACAACGGCGTACCAGCTGACGCATACTCAACAATTTCCTTAAATAGTACGATCACTGTCATCTCATCTAGCAAATTCTGACGAAACTATCAACGGTACCCTCCTACACCAGTGCATTCTAAACATCCCGTATGGATCATGGGATCATGGGATAATTTCGACAAAATAGATCATGGGATCATGGGATGTTTAGAATGCACTGGTGTAGAAGGGTACCGTTGATAGTTTCGTCAGAATTTGCTAGATGAGATGACAATGATCGTACTATTTACTGAAATTGTTGAGTATGCGTCAGCTGGTACGCCGTTGTAGTTATCTGCATATTGTTTTGCCTCTGGCATCTGCGTGAAAATGGTTATCCAGGGTGAAATAGATAATTAAGCCCTATAACAATTTAAAACACCATGGGACCAATATAAGTAGCACCGGCGAACGTAGTGCCAGCGATGTCGATCAGTGGAATGACACGGCGACCAAGTCTCGGTGATACGGCGGGATTCCGACAAGGTCGACGGGAGGGCGAGATTATGGCGAGCGGCGTTTCTCGAGGTCGGCAGAACGTCAAGCTGGTGGTGGATCGACTGGAGTCGGATTGTTCGTACTGCTTAATTAGCGAGGTATACTATAATATTCCTAACTGCCGTGATGGTACGTTTGGGCTATGCAATCCGGTGGTACGTCGCGGCAGGTTTGTAAATTAGTCCACCAGAAACGGCGAAATCAACCCGCACTCCCCACTTATGTCTTGCCCAATTTTCGTTTTAACCCTTCCACCGATCGGTATCGAGAAAATATAATCGCAGAGAACTTCATCGATCCCCCACCGCTCTCACGATTTGCAGGCGACAGAGACGGCTTCCACGCCGGCGGAAAGCTCTGAGGCCGTGCCTCCCAGTGCCCCCCAAAGCCACGACGGCACCAGATCCGCCGCCACCACTATGGCGGATCAGCAAGGTCTCGTGGTCACCGTCCAAGAACAGGAGCAGGCATGGAGGAGGCCAGCCGCGGTGCCAGGTTCTCGCCTCGATGGCGACGATGACGGCCGCGGCGTCCAGGCGACGGGCAGACGACGCTGCCCCGAGCACCTGCACTCTGCCCTTAATCCGTCAGCTACCGCCGACCAAGCCCGAAGCACCGTCCTTATCTCCGCTGCTTGAGCATGTCGCCTTACCTCCGCTGTTTGGAGCTCGATGGTACTCCCCTCTATTCATTCAGATCTCTAAACGCAATCGTGAATCGTTCAGGCATACGTGAAATCTGTGTGCAATTTTGGTGTTTTCAGGGATTGAGCCAAACGTGGAGTTGGCATTCTACCACAAGCCTTGCAGGACATTGCGGATTTTTGTTCCTCGGCAGCCTCCCGGCTATATCGGCAAAGAATCGTTGCTGTCATCGGCCAAGAATGGTTTGGCGGTGAAGATACTAGCAAAGGGAGGGAGGTTCATGATGATCCGGTTGTGGACAATAAGCTCACCCGACAGAAAGGTAACTTACTGCCGTGTCCTGCTCTGCTGAATTCAGTTCAAGTTGATGTTCAACATATGCCGAACATAAATTGAGTAAAGCTTCAGAATACATGTAGTTCAGCAAGAACGTTAACTACAACACAGTAAAAATGCCCGTGCAATAAGGCAACAATAGTTCAGATGGTTGATTGAATTTCTATATTTTTTTTATTGTGGAACCTCTTGTATTTTGTAGAGAGATTCAGTTCAGATGATTGATCTAATTTCTAAAAAAAATTGAAATATTTTGCAGAGTGCAGACAGCCTTGCTGTACCACTCAGTCGCTTTGTTTTATGACTAAGTAGGGAATTCAGCAGGGGAGATCTTATTATTGGCAAGTTATCCCTAATCACAGGTATAATTGTTCATTAAGCATCCAAACTGAGTGTACTTTGATGTAGCAGTATGAAATGTTCTTGATTTTTTTTGTCCTTGGTGTGGTGTAGAGACATCAACGTGTTAGAGTGTGCGTTACTTACCAGCGATCTTCCGTTTAGAGCAAGAACGGAGAGTTAGTTCCTATATCCATTGCAGTTTGTTCATCATTATTTCGAGCTGAAAGAAAGGGGAAATATTTAGTTATTAATCCATTACTTTGACTAGGCAATGAGCAGAACTAAAGCAAGTTCGGGATATGTGTTGTATTTCCAGTCAAGCGGTTCATCAGAAGACTAACGCACGGGTATGAATTTCAGTCAAGCAGTTCATCAGAAGACTGACACGCAGGTATGAAATCCTTTTTGTTCAGTGTGATGCTAGGCAAAGAACGGCGAGGCACATATCGTGCAACCACAACAACGCTGTCAAGAACATGCAGAATCCATGGTGGTACACTGTGTGGAGCACGGACATAAAAACAAGACTCCTCCCAGAGTACGTCTTCAACTTCAAGTGCCCCCGCCTACAACAAATGCAAGCTTAGTGAGCGCACTGTCTGAAAATTGATTTTGTAGTTGTTCACGAAGTGGAATCTTAATGTTCTCCGATATGTGATTTTGACTTGAATTGGAATTTTCATGCGTCTCATTATGTTTATGCGCACGGGTATGAGGAGAAAAAATCCTATCGTATGCCTTGCGGCTGGGCCCTTGCTAATCTCCTAATCCAACTCGACTAAGGAGTCCTAACGAGACTAAGCTTCAAACAGTTCGGGCAATAAATATAGATGCCCTGTGCTAGGACGGCTGCCTTATGTTAGCGAGCCAGCTTTCCACGACGAGGGCAATTACAAAGGAACACAACGAGCAATCAGCATTGTTCAAGATTCAACTTTATTTGACAAGGAATCGTCCTAAGAAAAGCACAGCAATCGAACCCAAGAAAAAGCCTTATTCACACCACACCAAAAACCCTTGATCTTACCGAGGAAGGAGAAGCAAAGGAATGGCGGCTGAGGAGGGATGCGTGATCGCTTGCCACACCAAGCCAGACTACGAGGCTAACATGACCAAGGCCAAGGACACTGGCAAACTGGTACGCGCACGCGATTCCCGATCCCATCTCCCCTCTTTTTCCCGTTAATTTCTAGGGATTTGACGGCGGCTAGGTTATCCCAGATTCGTGGTGCCACCAACGCGATGCTATAGAAATTTTATATGAATCTGTGTCGCCGGTGCGGGCGGAGTAGGCCAGAGAAGGTGTATCGTTTTGGGTGATTAGGGCTGACGATTTTACGATTTATGGGGTGCACAACATACGCCGGTCGCTAACATAAGTTTCACATATCTGCTCATGACCTCGCTAATTAAGCAGTACGAACAATCCGACTCCAGTCGATCCACCACCAGCTTGACGTTCTGCCGACCTTGAGAAACGCCGCTCGCCATAATCTCGCCCTCCCGTCGACCTTGTCGGAATCCCGCCGTATCACCGAGACTTGGTCGCCGTGTCATTCCACTGATCGACATCGCTGCCACTACGTTCGCCGGTGCTACTTATATTGGTCCCATGGTGTTTTAAATTGTTATAGGGCTTAATTATCTATTTCACCCTGGATAACCATTTTCACGCAGATGCCAGAGGCAAAACAATATGCAGATAACTACAACGGCGTACCAGCTGACGCATACTCAACAATTTCCTTAAATAGTACGATCACTGTCATCTCATCTAGCAAATTCTGACGAAACTATCAACGGTACCCTCCTACACCAGTGCATTCTAAACATCCCGTATGGATCATGGGATCATGGGATAATTTCGACAAAATAGATCATGGGATCATGGGATGTTTAGAATGCACTGGTGTAGAAGGGTACCGTTGATAGTTTCGTCAGAATTTGCTAGATGAGATGACAATGATCGTACTATTTACTGAAATTGTTGAGTATGCGTCAGCTGGTACGCCGTTGTAGTTATCTGCATATTGTTTTGCCTCTGGCATCTGCGTGAAAATGGTTATCCAGGGTGAAATAGATAATTAAGCCCTATAACAATTTAAAACACCATGGGACCAATATAAGTAGCACCGGCGAACGTAGTGCCAGCGATGTCGATCAGTGGAATGACACGGCGACCAAGTCTCGGTGATACGGCGGGATTCCGACAAGGTCGACGGGAGGGCGAGATTATGGCGAGCGGCGTTTCTCGAGGTCGGCAGAACGTCAAGCTGGTGGTGGATCGACTGGAGTCGGATTGTTCGTACTGCTTAATTAGCGAGGTCATGAGCAGATATGTGAAACTTATGTTAGCGACCGGCGTATATTGTGCACCCCATAAATCGTAAAATCGTCACCCTAATCACCCAAAACGATACACCTTCTCGGGCCTACTCCGCTCGCACAGGCGACACAGATTCATGTAAAATTTCTATAGCATCGCGTTGGTGGCACCACGAATCTGGGATAACCTAGCCGCCGTCAAATCCCTAGAAATTAACGGGAAAAAGAGGGGAGATGGGATCGGGAATCGCGTGCGCGTACCAGTTTGCCGGTGTCCTTGGCCTTGGTCATGTTAGCCTCGTAGTCTGGCTTGGTGTGGCAAGCGATCACGCATCCCTCCTCAGCCGCCATTCCTTTGCTTCTCCTTCCTCGGTGAGATCAAGGGTTTTTGGTGTGGTGTGAATAAGGCTTTTTCTTGGGTTCGATTGCTGTGCTTTTCTTAGGATGATTCCTTGTCAAATAAAGTTGAATCTTGAACAATGCTGATTGCTCGTTGTGTTCCTTTGTAATTGCCCTCGTCGTGGAAAGCTGGCTCACTAACATAAGGCAGCCGTCCTAGCACAGGGCATCTATATTTATTGCCCGAACTGTTTGAAGCTTAGTCTCGTTAGGACTCCTTAGTCGAGTTGGATTAGGAGATTAGCAAGGGCCCAGCCGCAAGGCATACGATAGGATTTTTTCTCCTCATACCCGTGCGCATAAACATAATGAGACGCATGAAAATTCCAATTCAAGTCAAAATCACATATCGGAGAACATTAAGATTCCACTTCGTGAACAACTACAAAATCAATTTTCAGACAGTGCGCTCACTAAGCTTGCATTTGTTGTAGGCGGGGGCACTTGAAGTTGAAGACGTACTCTGGGAGGAGTCTTGTTTTTATGTCCGTGCTCCACACAGTGTACCACCATGGATTCTGCATGTTCTTGACAGCGTTGTTGTGGTTGCACGATATGTGCCTCGCCGTTCTTTGCCTAGCATCACACTGAACAAAAAGGATTTCATACCTGCGTGTCAGTCTTCTGATGAACTGCTTGACTGAAATTCATACCCGTGCGTTAGTCTTCTGATGAACCGCTTGACTGGAAATACAACACATATCCCGAACTTGCTTTAGTTCTGCTCATTGCCTAGTCAAAGTAATGGATTAATAACTAAATATTTCCCCTTTCTTTCAGCTCGAAATAATGATGAACAAACTGCAATGGATATAGGAACTAACTCTCCGTTCTTGCTCTAAACGGAAGATCGCTGGTAAGTAACGCACACTCTAACACGTTGATGTCTCTACACCACACCAAGGACAAAAAAAATCAAGAACATTTCATACTGCTACATCAAAGTACACTCAGTTTGGATGCTTAATGAACAATTATACCTGTGATTAGGGATAACTTGCCAATAATAAGATCTCCCCTGCTGAATTCCCTACTTAGTCATAAAACAAAGCGACTGAGTGGTACAGCAAGGCTGTCTGCACTCTGCAAAATATTTCAATTTTTTTTAGAAATTAGATCAATCATCTGAACTGAATCTCTCTACAAAATACAAGAGGTTCCACAATAAAAAAAATATAGAAATTCAATCAACCATCTGAACTATTGTTGCCTTATTGCACGGGCATTTTTACTGTGTTGTAGTTAACGTTCTTGCTGAACTACATGTATTCTGAAGCTTTACTCAATTTATGTTCGGCATATGTTGAACATCAACTTGAACTGAATTCAGCAGAGCAGGACACGGCAGTAAGTTACCTTTCTGTCGGGTGAGCTTATTGTCCACAACCGGATCATCATGAACCTCCCTCCCTTTGCTAGTATCTTCACCGCCAAACCATTCTTGGCCGATGACAGCAACGATTCTTTGCCGATATAGCCGGGAGGCTGCCGAGGAACAAAAATCCGCAATGTCCTGCAAGGCTTGTGGTAGAATGCCAACTCCACGTTTGGCTCAATCCCTGAAAACACCAAAATTGCACACAGATTTCACGTATGCCTGAACGATTCACGATTGCGTTTAGAGATCTGAATGAATAGAGGGGAGTACCATCGAGCTCCAAACAGCGGAGGTAAGGCGACATGCTCAAGCAGCGGAGATAAGGACGGTGCTTCGGGCTTGGTCGGCGGTAGCTGACGGATTAAGGGCAGAGTGCAGGTGCTCGGGGCAGCGTCGTCTGCCCGTCGCCTGGACGCCGCGGCCGTCATCGTCGCCATCGAGGCGAGAACCTGGCACCGCGGCTGGCCTCCTCCATGCCTGCTCCTGTTCTTGGACGGTGACCACGAGACCTTGCTGATCCGCCATAGTGGTGGCGGCGGATCTGGTGCCGTCGTGGCTTTGGGGGGCACTGGGAGGCACGGCCTCAGAGCTTTCCGCCGGCGTGGAAGCCGTCTCTGTCGCCTGCAAATCGTGAGAGCGGTGGGGGATCGATGAAGTTCTCTGCGATTATATTTTCTCGATACCGATCGGTGGAAGGGTTAAAACGAAAATTGGGCAAGACATAAGTGGGGAGTGCGGGTTGATTTCGCCGTTTCTGGTGGACTAATTTACAAACCTGCCGCGACGTACCACCGGATTGCATAGCCCAAACGTACCATCACGGCAGTTAGGAATATTATAGTATAGATAGATAGATAGATAGATAGATAGACTACGTGCATGCATCATTGCGAGCCTTGGAGTCCAAGCCAGTACTCGGACAATCTTATCGTTCGAGGGTTCATGGATCGGCCTGTTGCTATTGCTTGGTAGTTGGAGCTGCAGGTAAGCCATGTCAGGCTCGGCGACAATCATTCCGCAACGGAGTTGGTGGAGACAGTGAGATGTGTGGAAGCTTCTTGACGTGATGGGAACCAAATCTATCTAACTCAACCTTGATTGATGTAGCTGATGCGTGCTGCAAACTGGCATTTAATTTGCTGCTCAAAGTACTGTAGGGCTGTACTTGAAAGGCTCCCCAGACATGCCGCGCGCATACCTCAGCTATAGATCAATCAGTTACATACTGGCAGTCAGTGCACATCAGCCACAGACCGCTTTGACGGGTTGGAGCTCGTGTTCAAGCAAAGTTTTATCAACACCTCTTCTCTACAAGTATGTAAGGTAAGAACATAAAAGACCATCTCCACCGGCACCTCGGAATTTTGTCCGACACACCATAAAAATGTGTCTACCACTCTCAGTGACGTCCCCCAAAATCTAAACAAAAAATGTGATCACATATAAAGTAAAAAGGTTACCATCTCATTCAAATTTTATGATATTTTACAGTAGGTCTTTTGAAATTTAAACCTACATTAAACCCTCTGCTCCTGACCTCGTCGGATACGAGTCAGACGCAACGACGATGATGCCGGCCTCTGTAGCGTCACGACGGCCCGCTTCTGTCTGGACGACCTCGAGGACGCCCCGAACGATGCGACCGAGCATTGACCGAAACCGCATCCGCTCGACGACGTTGTTCTCCGGCGATGTATGCTCGCCGGTGAAGCGTTTTGAACCCCGCCTCTCACTTCTCGCGGAAGAATGTGGGCCTGCGCTATCGGTATAGTACAACGTATCCCGCCACAACCAAATTTTGCGCTTGCGTCGGTGGATCTCACACTCGGCGTTGAACCTTGTGGGGTCTGGCAGCATGGGCACCCTGCGCAACACGATGGCCAAGTCTTTCGACAACATTGCCTTCGGTGGCACGAGGATGCATGTTCAGCGAACTCTTTGGCCTCGTGCGAGGAGACTCACTTCCTATTCACATTCATAAATAAGCTCCTACTTACATAACCAACATGTTTAACCATTAGTTTAGTTAATGGCTCAAAACAATTGCAAAGAATCAAGTAACCAAAATTCAGTGATCAACAAAACCATGTAAGTTTTTAGTTATCTCATTACTACTAACACAATATTTTTAGTTCCAATATATAACAAAGCAACCAAATCAATTATTATTCAACTCTCCAAAAGGGTATAAGTGGCAAGAGAGTTCTAATATTTTCTTTAAAAGATGCAAAACAATGCTCTAACAAGATATAAGTGAAGCACACAGAATAAGAATTAATAGAGCAATTACTCAAAAGATATAAGTTAAGCATAATGAGCATTCTATAAATAATCAGAGCGTGTCTTTCACCCAAACAAGAGTACATGGTATAAAAATTGCAAATACCAGCAAGCAAACAAAAGTAAAAAGTAAAAAAAAAACATAAAGACACTCCAAAGATAACACTAATCATGTAAAGCACATAATTTCCATGGATACAACCTGATAATTATTGATGAAGAAGGGAATGCCTTGGGCATCCTCATGCTTAGATGCTTGATATTTCTTGGGGGTGTCTTGGGCATCCCCAAACTTGAGCTTTTCATGTCTACTGAGCGACGGTACATATAACACGCTACATGTCGCGGTCCCATATCAAGTTTTCGACCGCTTGGTTCATGAGTTTTAAGAATGCTCCATTCGATGTCATTTTTTCTGTTCCCATGGCAAGTTGATAAGCTTAAGAAAGCGTCCAAATCATTACTTTCAACGATTTATGTCCAATCAGTTCTCCAGTCCATTGTTTAGAACTATGATGTCTAGTGATTTTATACTAAATATTTTTACCTTGTCATGAGATTGATCTTGTTATAAATGTATTACATTTTTAGTGATATGTTCTTTTAACGTATTGTCTTAAATACTAATTTAAAGGTACGAGCATAAGACTTAGCAATTTGATTACGTGCATATATATTATGGTAAATATTTGTTATGATTTTTGCTACATTTATTACTACAAACTCAATTTATTTTTGCTAAATTGAATTTGTATCGTACTGTAAAGAATGAGTTATTTCATTACCCTTTTGGATGTTTAAGATTTTTCAACCAATTTCACCATAAATTTAAGAAAACATAAGAATCAACTACTTTGCATATATAGTAATTTATGCTTGTTAATGTATTATATTGCGCTTACTTGTGTTCTTCATCTTATCGTTAAAAGCCTTCAAGTTTTATTAGTAGTTTATAGTGTTTAAATCTAGCAAATACTCCCTCTGTTCCACAATATAAGATGTTTTAGCCATTTCCCACATGCATATGCATACACATGTATCTAGACACATTTTATGGTATATGTACATTTTTTTTAATCCGAATCTAGACAGTAAGTGTACCACCTAAAACATCTTATATTGTGAAACGGAGGGAGTAACTTACTGGACGATTTCTAGAGTACAAGAACATTAAGGTTAGGTGTAACTAAATAGAGATTGTAGAATGTATCCTTTGGTAGGAATAGGAGTATGAATTATCAACCAGCAGTAGTTTCTACCGGAATCCTCTCGTTTGCTCTTTGGTACTGCTCCTTTTTTAGTCACTAACCATGAACACGTTGTGCTCTATAACTGGCAATGGAAATCGTATCTCTTGTGACATGTTAGTTTAAATTTCTATAGGTTGCCATGTTATTCGTTTGATTTTTGTAGACGATTCTTTCTTAAATCTTATCTCTTGTAACCGGTCAGATGAGCGGGCGGCACGTGATGCAGCACTAGTGGCAGTGCCCTGATCCGCTTGGCAGCAGTCGGTTGGAACCTCGGAGGTCGACCAGCAACGCCCTCCCGGCCAGCCGGCCTATAAATGCGCCCGGCCTTTCCTTCTTCCACTGCACACTGCCTCCCCTCCCCTGCCCTTTCTCCTCGAACTCACTAAACAACCCGCGGCTCGACCCCTCCGTCCTCCCACCAGATCTCAGATCCGCGGCGGCGGACCTCCAGCCACCGCGCCGGCCTCCAATGGCGGTCAAGGTCTACGTCGTGTAAGCACCCGCTCTCTGTAACTGATTCGCTATCCCCCAATCGCACTCGTGTGTATGAACTGATTCCTTGATTCCTGTTAATTAGACATGGTTGATGATTCTGTATCAGTTGTTTTGGGATTGAAACGTTTAATCCGGCGATCACAAACCATTCCGTTGCAATTTGTCTTCGATGCATCTAGAAGGGTTCTACTCGCTCCGTCCCAAAATAAGTGTCTCAGAGTTGTCCAAAAGTGAATGTATCTATACTTGTTTCATTTCTAGATACATCCACTTTTTGACAAATCTAAGACAGTTATTTTGAGACGGAGGGAGTAGTAGTTTTGATCATTCCCGTCGGAGTCCAGGTTCAGTGAACTGAAACGAGTGGGATGAGAATTCAGAGTCGCAATTAACTTTTGATCGATTATTAGCTGTAATTAGGACATACACATCAACGGTGGATTGGGTGGTGGGTTTGGTGGTGGTCCTTCACGGGACTAATTGGCGAGACGGGGACCTGATCCTGCACTAATCGTGCGCTGTTCCCTTTACCTGAATATTTCCCTCTTTCTCGTGGGAAAGGCACACCTCTGTAGTCTGTTGTCTGAATACCGGCAGACATTGGCGACTTCGCCAGCGTTCTTCGCAATCATCTGTGTTCTCCACGTACCCGTACACTCTTTTCAAAAGGCTACTTACAGAGATTCACTGCAAACGTAGTATTTACTGTTACTAGTGGATGCAATCAGCACCTTGATTACCATCATTTAGTTGAATAGCACCCTGATTACTATCCCAAAGTTCACTTGCTTTGGGAAAAATTTCCAATATGATTATTAGAATATGCCTTAATCTTTATCAGCCCCTGTTCCCACCAACTAATATGTATAGCCACCCATGACTGCCCATGTCCCACAATGCTGAGAAAAGGGACATCTGCAAGTTTTTCTAGAACTAATACGATCAGTGAGTATGGCATACTATAGGATAGAGCACAGCTCCGGTTTAGAAATAAATTGGAATCCTTCTATGCTTTGAATCGAATGGAACTTATAAATAATAAAAGCAACACCATTTTTTTGTGTCATGTACAATACGGGATTTCGATATGAGGTGGCAATTGGCCTAAAGGATCGAAGTGTAGGTTTTTCCATTTTCTTGTACTAAACTAAACCTCTAATTTATTTTTATCTTTTTCAGTTGATTAATATTTTTTTAGCCTACTTCTGTTTACATATGTAAATTTGTCAACTACAGAACCACAATGAAAATGTCATTTCTCTTTTGATGTGGATTTTCCAACCACATATTGTGCCTGTGGAGCTGTGCTGGATGTTTCCTACTAGCTCCTAATCTTATTGCTCCCCAGTGTCTGCACCACCACCATGGAACTTTACCTTTTCAAAATTCGTGCCTGTCTTTACCAGCTTATTTGAATCACAAAGGCTAAAATGCACAGTCAATAACCGAACGTTATGAGCTGGTAGTCCACTACGCTTCTGAACATTAAGATGTAAATATGATTGACCCTGAAAGAATGAGAACTTACTTTGGAGGATGTCACTCTTGAACAGCACTCGGTAAAATGCGTGCATCCCGCTATTGGCAAACAACATTTTATCTGTCAGTGCACATCGCTCTTTTGGTGAAGTCACATCTATGGGGAAGCTTAAGCAACATAACTAACCGCCCTGTCCTTGTCTAACATGAGCTATAATTGGGCAATGTTTTTAATTTTGCTGCCTGAATGTGATCGGCCAGCTACCAAAAAGTAAAGCATCTAGAAGCCTTTGAATAAAAGATGGGAAACCTTTGGGTTATTTTTAACAGAACTTTGCCTGAGACTTCATGTCAAATCATCTGTAGCATTTTAACATCGTTTTTTGGAACTTGTAGCTTTAACTGCACACTGTTTTCTGTTTACTCGGTGCCTGGGAGCATACTCTTTCAGGTTTTTTAGTAACCCACAGTCATAATTTTTCTGCAGTAGTTGAGTGATATAGTGGCGCGAAGTTCTGAGTGTAGATGATTTCCTTCGTTCAATAATTGACCAGCATATCTACGTAGTAAACAAGCTGGTTCATGAACCTAAAGTTACCTGAAACGTGCATAAACAGAAATGTCATAGTGGTTGATGTTTTATGGGACAAGATTTATCATTGTGTCTTGCATCTTGCGCATCTATGAAAGGAAGAAATAAAATCATTGCCCATCTTTTACAGGTATTACTCTATGTATGGTCATGTTGGTAAACTGGCTGAGGAGATCAAGAAAGGTGCTTCCTCAGTCGAAGGCGTGGAAGTTAAAGTGTGGCAGGTCAGTCTCAACAACCTTGTTTCTCAGTTGACAACTATGTAATATGATATCTCACTGCTATACCCATCAGGCTCCAGAACTAGTATGTCAGAGTCTGATATGGCACTTAAGTTTCTCAATACAAATGTATTGCACATAGCTTTCCTGAGCATACATGAATCCCTATGTATTTACCTACCATACGTCAGGTTCCTGAAATCCTCTCTGAGGAAGTCCTCGGCAAGATGGGCGCCCCTCCCAAGACTGACGTGCCGATCATCGCTCCGCAAGAGCTTGCTGAGGCTGATGGCATCCTCTTCGGGTTCCCCACAAGGTTCGGCATGATGGCCTCACAGATGAAGGCGTTCTTCGATGCGACCGGTGGCCTGTGGAGGGAGCAGAGCCTCGCCGGCAAGCCTGCTGGCGTCTTCTTCAGCACGGGCACCCAGGGCGGTGGGCAGGAGACTACGCCGCTAACGGCCGTGACCCAGCTGACCCACCACGGGATGGTGTTCGTGCCCGTCGGGTACACGTTCGGCGCCAAGATGTTTGACATGGAGAAGGTGCAGGGCGGCAGCCCATACGGCGCCGGCACGTTCGCCGGGGACGGGTCGAGGTGGCCCTCGGAGATGGAGCTGGAGCACGCCTTCCACCAGGGCAAGTACTTCGCCGGCATCGCCAAGAAGCTCAAGGGCTCCTCGGCCTGAATAATCACTTGATCAGTGCTGCTGCTGCTGCTGCCTGTATCTGTGGAGCTTAAGTTTGCAACGATGCGTGATTGGGAACACTGTTAATGTTAACTATGGCTTTGATTGAACTGGTTGTACAATTTGTAAGTTGATTTTGAGTTCCATAGTATCATATCATGTCATGTAATGTAATGTAATCCAGTCATGATTCTCTTAAGTCTGTTTTTTGTTTTTTTGAGAATCCCTGAAGTCTGAACTGAATAATCATTTTCTGCTCTTGTGCGCGCCGTGGACGTCAGGCCCATAAGCCCACGCTGCAAAGGGTGAGCTACTTATGGCCCATATCGTGTGTGCCGTGGGTGGCACTAAACCGTACCAGGCCGTGCATGGCTTTCCTCGACCTGGTCTGATAGCGATGGACAAATTTCTTTTTTTAGAGGAGCGATGGACAAGCTAATGAGTAATGACTACCGAGTGAGCACGTACGATAACTGAAGAAAAAATAGTGAGCACGAAGTGCTACTCCCTCCGTTCCCATTTATAAGAGTCACGCCCTTTACAAGATCTAGTTTTATCAAGAATTATTACAAGTACATGAAATTATATTTGATAAAAAATTGATACCATTAGAAAGTACTTTTAATATAAATTCAACGATATCAATTTTATACAACATAATAAACATATTGTTGATCAAATTCTTGTTAAAAAATTCGTTTTCGGAAGAGCGTGCGCGTTATAAATGGAATAGAGGGAGTAAAAACACGAGGTCCCAAACATTAATACTTTTGGCTCGCCCGCCTCTGCGGCCTAGCCTAGTGCTGTTGTTGAGGGACTTTGTCCTGAGCGGACACCACCTAAATCTAGGTCTTTGAAAGGTATAGTGATAACATGGTGATAGCTCATATATGTATGGTTTATAATAAATGGAACTAGTCTCCAAGGCATCACTTACCTGTAGGTAATTTACGAAGTGCTAGGATTCCACATTAACATAGGTAGCATGACTTAATAATTCCCGCAACACTATTTCGAAATGTCGCCCGCAACACTCTGGTTCGACTATGGTTCTTCTCACTCACAACACTCATTCCGAAACTCTAGTCCTCCCTCTCTATCCGAGGAAGCTCCCGCTTCATAATAATGGCTTCACTAAACTTTAGCTAGAGAGGTGTATCACTTTGGTCTTGGTGAACCACTCATATACCTCTTGCCACTGGCGGACCTTCTTGGAGGCCAAAAGGGCCATGGCCCCCCCAACTCAATTAAAATTTGCACAGTACTACTTAGTATTTACCTTTTTTGACCATATAAAATATAAAATACTTCAAGTTAGCCCTCCCAGCTGTCATCTAATGACTTTTGGCCCCTCCTACAATGTTGGTCAAGGTCCGCCACTGCCTCTTGCATCTTTATGGGGTTTTCGTGACATTTCAAATCTGCATGAACCTCAACTTATTCCATCTGGGCTTGTTCCTCCAATACTCCAAACACTACTTCAACCGTGACACACTCCATGGTTAACGGTAGATTCAAAACCATGGGCTATTTCTCCGACTCTGCAAACAATCTTGAAAGATCCTACACGGTAAATTAGAAATTGTGCAATCAAATTTTCTAACTTTAGCTACTAATTAAAGAAAGTATATTTATACAGCCTCAAGCATTTTTTTGGCAGGATTAGTTTTCAAGGATGCAATTGACAATACTTTATTTTATAATTTCCTACTTATGTCGTAGACCATGCAAATAAATAAAACGCCGTCTATTTGACTTGTGGCAATCAAAGACAACGGCAAAAAGGAAAAAAGAAAAGGAACATGCACCTATCAATCGGAAAAAAAAGTAGTATCTGTGAAAGTCCTAGCTAGTTTACCAGCACTAGAAAGGACGCTAGGGTATTATTACATTCAGGGACACGATCTTCTAATAAGAGAAACAACGATCCCTAGGTGCAATAATCCAGAATAATGTACATTTCCCTAGTGATGTGACTAGCTATGACCAGTAATGAGTACTAGGAGTGTCCTGTCGATCTGATATCTCGGTTATACAGGCCAAACATATCAATTATGATAATATTTCTGTAACAGTATTGAAAATTTGAAATGTTTGAGACATGGTATATGTTTCTACTGCGGTATGTAGAGACCAATTTTGAATTAGCTACACTAGTACATTTTTTGTGTGGAGAAAATGGATTACTTCCTCTCCTTATTAACGAATCCCAAGGGCTAGAAAAGTTTGAGATAAATAAGAAGGAAGAAGTTGGTACACCAACAATTGGTGCGATACCTCTACAAAAAACAATTGGGGCGATATTAGTGATCTATTTTTTAGATTCACAGGGAGTGATATTAATAATCTATTGATGCTCCTATAGCTTAAACAAGAGATCATAGTACACTTTGCTCAAGGAACACGATAGTATAAATTGTCATCATTTGTACCAGAGAATGAACACCACCAACTGCTCGGACGCTCATATAAAACCAACCCTCCCTTCGCTTCCAAATTTAAGAAGATGTTCCAACATTCCCCTCCCACCTGAACCCGTCAATACAATATCAACAATGGCATTATTCTATTGGAAAGTTCCTTGGAGTATGATTCTCTTTTTCCACCTGTCCCAACAAATATCTCCTTAATTAAACTAAATATATCCAAAAAATATTTGCCAGAATATTTTTGGTTGTGAGGTACTGTCATAGCTAGCTTGCGGCTAGCTTTATGTTTTGATAGTCAATACTCAATTGGCTCTTAATGCGCCCATCAAGATCAGTTCTGCCCACATGTAAAAATTAATATTACGGCGGATTTTTGGAACTAGGAACACCTGTTCTCAAAAGATAAGCAGCTTGACCAGAGGACGATTCGGATGATCGGGCCATATCACAAAATGATCCACTTCTAAAACTTACAAAATCATAGAAATTCATCTTATGCTTTGAATCTTAAACCGTAATACTCTAATTTTCCCATCTTTGAAAAACTTTAAAATAATCGGCCTACGAGTATCTCATGAAAAATTACACGGGTATGCTCGCGTGTGTTTTTTTATTCAAAATTTCACAAACACAAAGCTTACAAACATTTTTTGATAAGATTTATAAAGAGTGCGCAGTGGTGTAGATTTTCTTTTTTCGGCTTGGATCGCCAAAGAAGATTGGACCATCCAATTTTGAGATGAGGCGGCCCTGAGTCTAGACTATGATTTTTCAAAAGAAAAAAAGCTTCATGTTAGTGACTATAGCTAGTCCCTTTTATTGATTTCTTGTGCGTACAATCATCATCGTCATATTTATTTTATTATTATTGCTTTTGTTTTTCTTCGGTGCAATATATACATGATTTTAGTTTGATGACACATTTCTGATTGCTTAAAGCATTTTTTTTGCTTTTGCTTCAACACTGTGTTTTACTGGTATGGCATGACATGAGTACAGACATTGCTTAACCAGAACACGCATGTATAAATGCCTATTCCTAGCTAGCTATAATATGCTAGATAATAATTCGCATGTCTATCGAAATGTGCCTCCAAAGGTAGGATGCCAGAACTCCGGCGCCGTCTCGCTCGCCACCGCAAAAGTGCTCGCCACCGGGATGAGGCACAGACCTCGGCTCCGCAGGTCCTCCTTCGCCTCGCCTCCATCATTATCCGAACCCTAATCCGTGAGGAAAATACAGTTTATATTTGTGAGGAAAACATAACCTTTCAACAAAATGTACAAGTACCAGTTTGTGCTGGAGCTGCAGGGGACGGCCACTACACTTGATGAAGTACGGAGAGCTCAGAGACTGCAGAGATAATAAACCCCGTAGCATGTTCACCATGCGATAAAGTACTTTTCCGTTTGGGAATCAGCAAGTGGCAACAGATGATACTAATTGGAGCATCTCACTGGGGCTTGCTTAGGGAATTTGGTTACTTACGGCAACTTGATCGTGAAGGAACTTGATGTATCCGATGGTCTCGTGAAGAACCGATGCGGTATCCGTCTAAATAAAGCACAGCAGCTCGATGCAATCGATTGAGAAAAGATAAATACTCATCAGCTTATGAATGGATTGCAGAACAATGAAAAGAAGCGTGAAGAAAGTGAACTAGCCATAATGCAGAAAAAACTGAAGGAAATTATGTGGGACGCAAGGGTGGAAAAATACCTTTCCAAAAGGCGAGACTAGTTGCTGGAGCGCGGTGATTCTATCCCCGAGCTTCTCTTTCCTCACCTGCACGCATGAAAATCAAAAGCAATCCATTAGCTATCCATTAGTTCACTCGATGGCATGGCAGAGCTGATCATATAGCTAGCGCGAAAAGAATATATTTGAATTTAGGCGAAAAATGAACATGGGAGAAGAACGAGTAGGTGAGAAGCCGGATCGCTGCAGGGACATCTGATCGATCGGCTGTTTTGGTATCACCACGCACCTTGAAAGTCGGCATCGGCGACGGCGTCTCGACCCGGGGCTTCTTGGCTGCCGCAGGGGAAGGGGAGCCTCTCCTCGTTGCGGACGACGAGCATGCGTCCTGAACCGCAGGTTCAGTTGTAGTACTAGACTGCACCATAATTCAGAAACCAAGTTAGAAGAAACCCTAGTTCATACGTTACAGTACACAACCATCTTGCAGCTAGGCTCCGACCTTGAGGGGTTTAGGCTTTTGGGCCTGCAAGAAAAGCGGCGGAGACGACCCCTGAGCCGGCGCACCAAAGAGCCCCGACGAGCTGAAGAAGCTCGGGAACTGCTGCTGCTGCTGCTGCTGCTGCTGCGAGTCCGCGTAGAAGGACGACACGCCGTGCTGCGACGCTGGCACCGCCGTGCCGCCGTCGGAGACGGGGTACGGAAGCACGGGGGGCACTGCTGCCTGGTCGAGTAGGAACTGGTGGCTCGCGTCGCCTTGGAGCTGGAGCAGGGCGTTGAAGGTCAGGCTCGTGGGCTGCTCCTCGGCTTCTGCCACTTTCCCTTGCCTGGGATAAAGCCATGCACGGATCATGCATAAACATGCAATCGAGGAGCGGGAGGAGCGAGACGTACGATTTGATTTCTACACTTACATGAAGGGTTGCGCCCAGTCCATGTGTGGACCGTCCAGAAAGAACGGCGAGGCGGCGCCGGCGGCGGAGTCCGGTAGACCAGGCTGCAGGGAGCTCATCGAATTCGTCGGCCTGCTGTATTCTGACTCGGCGGTGGCAGGGGAAGTCGACGCGTGGTCGCCGCCGGTGCGTGCCAAGCTCCACCACTCCTCTGCCATGGCGCCCAAAATTAAGCCTTGATCGATCGATGCGGTGGTGATCTGAGATGTATATATGCGCGGCCGGGTAGACCGCAGACAGTATTTGCTAGCTGGGCAGTGGACTTGTGACGCAGAGTGAGCTAGGGGCACGAGCACGAGGTTATTCTGACTTTGGGATGACTTGTGAGTTCTGACCTTTGGATGGATGGCGGTGCTCCAAGCTAGTTTATGGTCGTGAGGTCGTCAGAGCAGACTTTTTCGCTGATTAGATTTGAATATCTAGCTTTCCAGTGTATGCAAACAGTCACGCGGCTCGTGTCGATCAAGTCAAACACACAGCGCACCGGCGTCCTGAAGCAGTGCTGCCAGAGAAATGTTTGGACCCTTGTTGAGCTTAAGAGTTGAAACTGGTCGCTGGAAAGGGGATCGAGTGCAGTGTTGAAAGCTAGCGCGACCGAGCTGTTGCCGTATGCGTCTGGTCAACCATTGGCCCATTGGCATGTAAGGGCAACTCCAAAGGTGCTCCCATTCCTTGTCCGTTTGTTAGTTTTTTTCTTGTCCGGATTTGTCCCTTTGGGGCGCCGGATATGTGCCCACGGAATATCTTCACGGTGCACCCAACGGGGCCTCCCATTTTGGAGAGGACATGTCTGTTTTTAGTCCATTTAAAAATTTTAAAAAAATATTTAAACGAAACTTAATATAAATATAACACCAACATACACATAAATTAAAATTTAAACATACATTTTCACACAGTTCAAACACTATCAACATTGCAAAATAAAGCATAAATAAAACTAAATATTGTTTCTAAAAAGTAATCTTCATCGTTAGACTCGAAACAAATCATGCAATTTCACATAAGATCTCCAAAATTGAGATCACATCTAGGGTGAGGCCAACATAGGCATAAAGAATAATTTAGCCTCTACGATCTCTCCGAAAGAGCGCCATCGCCCATTAGGTTTAACAAGTCTCGAACACCACTTCATCATCAAGCATTTATTCATTACCGAGGTGTTGATGATACCTAAGTCCGCTCGCCTTCCACTTGACCATCTTGTACTTACGTTTATTGCCCAAGGAGTTCTAGAAGAAATATTTGTGATACTTTAGGGTGAATACCATCAAGATGTAAAATCCCATTAAAAACATGGAAAGAATATATACATGAATTCATGACTGAGCCCACCCCACTCACACACACACGCACACACAAAGAGGATCAGAACTTGCCTTACAAGATGTCACTCTAACGGCAACTTTGAAAGCCGTAGGTTTGAAATTATGTCTTAACTACTTTCTACTAGCGATGGGTATACCTAAGTAAGCCAAAAGAGATGGTACGTTTCTTGCAGCTTAGAAGGTTGCAAATTTTGATTTGCTCAGCCTCATCACACCAGAGGATGAAGGCTAGGAGCAAAGCTAACATAGAGTCATTCGTGTCAAATTGCTAATTCCCTTTAGAAACAACCAAATACTCTCACAAATAAAAAATGACACTAATCTATTGGAAAGAATGACACCAAAATGCTTTGTTCTAGCTTTTCCCCCTTGTGAAGATTAATTTTGAGACCCGACGAAGCTTCGAAATATAGGAGGATGAACTTGAGGTTGCCTGACTGAAGATTATTCTCCTCGATCAAAATCTTAGTGCTATCCGCATACTGCAGGTGGGAGATACCTCTCGATCAGAACTAACTAGTTGCACGAGGGGTTCCTCTCGTTACTAATAGGAAATTCAAACGAATAATATAGTCATAGAATGGCCAATTCATCGCATGAAGAACCAAAGTTGTTCCTTGCAAGTTGCACGAACTATACTGATTTTGGCCTACCAAAAACTTTCTTCTCCGTGTGCGCTTTGTTTGTTTGGGCATGCATGTAGAAATCCTGGATTTTAGGCTCTTGTTTGTGTAGGGTAGCACCGGTACACCATAAAGTGAGATATTTGGGCGGCCACGGAAACGACTTTCATTCTAAAGTCCACCTTTTCCATTTTCTTTCAGCATCACATGATTAAAACGCAATAATGCAAGAAGGATCACTGATATATATACTCTAGCTTACTACCCTACATCACATCATTCCAAAGTAGCTAGCTAGCATCAACCTCAAAGTTATTTTCTCCTAGTTTATAAACATTATATATTATTCCATTCCTTTTATTTCTGGACCATCGCTGTCCGGGGTAAAGCAACCATGGAGGGGTTTGGTCATTCATTGGAGGTTCCGAGCGTGTAATCTGCCCTGGGATGAGGAAGATATTATTTGCACTGTTGGCGAACAAGTAAAGCAGGATGCGCTGGGTTTTTAAGTGTAAAGCAACGGCGATTATCGTTATCGTTACGGCCAGGTAGCTAGCTATCTGTAGCTAGGTAGATGCCTTGTCATTCGTTCATCTATCTGGAGAGACAAACGTGCCGCCATCTTCCACTCTAAACATAGGATTATTCTTTTCTTTGAGTCAAAAGGAATGCATGTTCGATTAGTCAGCTCGACCAGCTCCGGCGAGCAGAACGGACGGTGCAGGAATTTCCGAGCTCCGCACGGCCATCGACTGCGTCGTAATGGCGGCGTCACGCTGCCGTGGGCGCGCGACGCCGTGGGTCCGGAGCCCCGCGGCGTCATGCGTCACCGGTTTGAGACCGTGTGAGCTACCGAGCTCTGAATTCCTAACAAAATGTTGTGGTCACAGCACAAAACTGCGGATCAACTGGCACATCCAGGCCATGGAGGTTTGAAGTGTAGAAGTTGTGAGCGGTGAAATACGAACAGACATGAGGTAGCTCGCTCTCTTTGGCTCAGTTTTGGTAACTTGGTGTTTGGAGGCAGCCACGTATACCGGGCCGGTTCTGACATATTTGGGGGCCGGGGCGAGACCACAACGTGGGCCTCAGGGCAACTCCAACGGGCCCGACGCAAATTGATATGAATTTTGTCTGCCTTTTGTCCGTTTGGGACGTCAAACGGAAAAGCGTTCGGCTCATGTCCGCCCCTGCGAGATCACTGAACCCTACGCGGTGACCCATTTTATCCATCAAACGGAAAAGCGTCCGGCTCATCGCCCACTGGTGGGAGCGGTGGAGATTCCGGCACGTTCACCGGCGCCTCAGCGAGGCAAATTTATAGATGGCCGAACACGGTTTTGGAGTAGCCGGACAGTCGGCCTGATGTGAACGCCGGCGATCTATCTCACCGACATTGAATCCTAGTGCTACACTTAACTAAAGACAACTAAACTAAACATAATATGTTAAGAAATTAACAACCAGCCACCGGAGATTGGATGCTCATGACCGGTAAGGGGGAAGATCAAGCAGGGCATGCGGCCTTGAGGAACTTGCAATCGCAAGTCCGTCCGGCCACGGACTTACTGGCTCTTTCTTCGCCACGATTGGGGCCAGCAATAGACTAGCTGGCTCCTCCTCCTGTCTTCATTCGTTGCTCCGAAATACGTAACGGTGCCGGCGCCCTTCTAACAAAATTCATGGCACATAGGCGGTGCCGTCGGCGGGGGCATGTCATCAATGGGGGCTGCCTGCTCTGGCCGCCGCGGCATCGCGCGCACGTTTGCCGCGGAGAGCGTGTGCCGCGGTCGGAGCTGTGCGGGTGGCTTGCTCCATCTCGGCCTCCTCTACTGCGGTCACAACTGCGCAGGCAGAGGCCATGAAGTTGGCCGTCCTCTGGGCGTTCAGTTGCATGGGGCCCGCCCGCACCGCTGCCTCCTCGGAGGTGTCCTCTGTCCCACCGGTGGGTGATACGTCTCAAACGTATCTATAATTTCTGATGTTCCATTTTGATATTATACAAATTGTTACATGTTTTATATACACTTCATAGCATTTTTATGCATTTTCTGGGACTAACCTATTAACAAGATGCCACAGTGCCAGTTCCTGTTTTCTGCTGTTTTTGTATTCCAGAAAAACTAGTCTGGAAATATTCTCGGAATTGGACGAAACTTGGACAGAACCTCCTATTTTTCCAACACGAAGACGAGTCCAGAGGAGAGACGGAGGAGGGCCACGTGGCACCCACACCATGGGGCCGCGCGGCCCCCCTGCCGCGCCGTGGGGTGGTGTGGGGCCCTCGTGGCTCCGCAGCCGCGCCCTTTCGCCTATTTATTCTTCCGACGCGAAAACCCTAAACATCCGAGCCATTATCCACGAAAAGTTCCGAGACGCCGCCGCCGTCAACCCTAGCTCGGGAGGGTTCAGAAGCTCTTCCGGCACCCTGCCGGAGAGGGGAATCATCACCGGAGGGCTCTACATCACCATGCCTGCCTCCGGAGTGATGCGTGAGTAGTTCATCCTTGGACTACGGGTCCATGGCAGTAGCTAGATGGTTGTCTCTCCACTTTATGCTATCATGTTTAGATCTTGTGAGCTGCCTATCATGATCAAGATCATCTTATTGTAATGCTACATGTTGTGTTTGCTGGGATCCGATGAATATTGAATACTATGTCAAGTTGATTATCAATCTATCTTATATGTTATTTATGATCTTGCATGCTTTCCGTTACTAGTAGATGCTTTGGCCAAGTAGATGCTTGTAACTCCAAGAGTGAGTATTTATGCTAGATAGTGGGTTCATGCCTCCGGTAATCTGGGAGAGTGACAATAACTTCTAAGATTGTGGATGTGCTGTTGCCACTAGGGATAAAATAACCGATGCTTAGCTTAAGGGCGCCGTTAGGTCTAATGCATTTGTTTACATTACGCACATTACTTAATGCAATTATCCGTTGCTTGCAACTTAATACCAACGGGGAACTCGGTATGACAACCTGGCGGTGGATTATTAGTCATAGACGCTGTTGGATAACGGTCTATGTATTTTGTCGTAATGCCCACATGAATATCATAGTAATCATCATGTCATATATATGCATTGTCATGCGCTCAATATTTTGTCAATTGCCCAGCTGTAATTTGTTCACCCAGCATGTTAGTTATCTTTTATGGAGAGACACCACTAGTGAACTGTGGACCCCGGTCCATTCTTTTACACTGATAATACAACCAACTGCAAACACTGTTCCTTTTCATTCTCTGCAATTTACTACTGTTTTCCACACCATACGTTTAATCCTTTGTTTTCAGCAAGCCGGTGAGATTGACAACCTCACTGTTTCGTTGGGGCAAAGTAGTTTGATTGTGTTGTGTGCAGATTACGTCGGTCGCCGATCCCTGGTGTTGCGCCGTGCCATATTCCGCCACCAACAACCTTCAGAAGTGATTTCTTGCTCCTACTGGTCGATTAAACCTTGGTTTCATACTGAGGGAAACTGCTGCTACACTGCTTCATACCTTCCTCTTGGGGTCTCCCAACGAACGTGTGATCCACGCAATCAAGCATTTTTCTGGCGCCGTTGCCGGGGAGCAAGAGGATTTCTGCAAGGGGAGTTTCACGCTTCCAATCTCTTTACTTTGTTATTGTCTTGCTTAGTTTATTTTTATTTAGTCTTGTTTGCTTTATTTATCAAAAACACAAAAAAATTAGTTACTTTTATTTTCAAGTTGTTATCTTTCTGTTTTGTTTTAATTTTGCTAAAATGAGTACCCCTGAGAACACTAAGTTGTGTGATTTCACTAGCACGAACAACAATGATTTCATTAGTACACCTATTGCTCCACCTGCTTCTAACGCAGAATTCTATGAAATTAAACCTGCACTTTTAAATCTTGTTATGAAAGAGCAATTCTCTGGTGTTAGTACTGATGATGCTGCTGCTCACCTTAATAATTTTGTTGAACTTTGTGAGATGCAAAAGTATAAGGATGTAGATGGTGATATTATTAAACTGAAACTTTTTCCTTTCTCTTTGAGAGGACGTGCTAAAGAATGGTTGCTATCTTTGACTAGAAATAGTATTGATTCATGGACTAAATGCAAAATGCTTTCATAGGAAAATATTATCCTCCTGCTAAGATTATATCTTTGAGAAGTAGCATTATGAATTTCAAACAATTTGATAATGAGCATGTTGCTCAAGCTTGGGAGAGAATGAAATCATTGGTAAAGAATTGTCCCACCCATGGACTGACTGCTTGGATGATCATCCAAACCTTTTATGCAGGACTAAATTTTTCTTCAAGAAACCTATTGGATTCGGCCTCTGGAGGTACCTTTATGTCCATCACTTTGGGTGCTGCAACAAAGCTTCTTGATGATATGATGATAAATTATTCTGAATGGCACACCGAAAGAGCTCCACAAGGTAAGAAGGTAAATTCTGTTGAAGAAACCTCTTCCTTGAGTGATAAGATTGATACTATTATGTCTATGCTTACAAATGGAAAATGCATGTTGATCCAAATAATGTTCCTTTAGCTTCTTTGGTTGCTCAAGAAGAGCATGTTGATGTGAACTTCATTAAAAATAATAACTTCAACAACAATGCTTATAGGAATAATTTTGGTAATAACAATTATAAGCCCTATCCTTTTAATAGTGGCAATGGTTATGTTAATTCTTATGGTAATTCCTACAACAATAATAAGAGTGTACCCTCTGATCTTGAAGTCATGCTTAAGGATTTTATTAGTACACAAACTGCTTTCAATAAATCTGTTGAGGAAAAGTTTGGGAAAATTGATGTTCTTGCCTCTAAAGTTGATAGTCTTGCTCTTGATGTTGATTTGTTAAAAATTAAAACTATGCCTCATGATGTTAAAGAGAGCAAAACTCTCAATGCTATCAAGTTAAAATTGATAATAATGTGAGGATGTTAGCTGATTTACATGCTAGGTGGGCAAGAGAGGATGAAATTGCTAAAAAGAATAGTATTGCTAGAGTTTATACTATTACTACTACTGAAAATGCTATAAACTCAAGTGTTAACAAACCTCCTACTATCAATGGTAAAGTAATTGGTGTTGGCAATGTCTCTACTTCTGTTGCAAAACGTTTAAAATTGCCTGAAAACACTGAAACTGTTCCTGATAAAAGTGCTGAAATTTTTCGAGATGTGGGAGACAATGGTCCATTACTTTTGATAATAATGACTTTGATTTTGATGGTTGCAATATTTCTGAAGTAATTAAGTTCTTGCAAAAGCTAGCTAGAAGTCCTAATGCTAGTGCTATAAACATGGCTTTTACTAAACATATTACTAATGCTCTCATGCAAGTTAGGGAAGAGAAATTAAAACATGAAGCTTCTATCCCTAGGAAGTTAGAAGATGGTTGGGAGCCCATCATTAAAATGAAGGTGAATGATTTTGATTGCAATGCTTTATGTGATCTTGGTGCTAGTATTTCTGTTATGCCTAAGAAACTCTATGATATGCTTGATTTAGCACCTTTGGAACACTGTTATTTGGATGTTCACCTTGCTGATAATACTATAAAGAAACCTTTGGGGAGAGTTGATGATGTTTTTATAATGGTTAACAATAACCTTGTCCCCGTTGATTTTGTTGTTTTGGATATTGAATGCAATGCTTCTTGTCCTATTGTTTTGGGAAGACCTTTTCTTAGAACTGTTGGTGCTATTATTGATATGAGAGAGGGGAATATTAAATATCAATTCCCACTCAAGAAAGGTATGGAACACTTCCCTAGAAAGAAGATGAAGTTACCTTTTGATTCTATTGTTAGAGCAAATTATTCTGTTGATGCTTCATCACTTGGAAACACTTGATTTTACTTTCTGCGCCTAGCTGAAAGGCGTTAAAGAAAAGCGCTTATGGGAGACAACCCATTATTTTATTTCTGCAATTTTTCTTTTCTTTTTGAGTCAAGGAGTTGTTTACTTCTGTAACAATTCCTTTGTATCTTTATTTTATCGCATTGTTGTGCCAAGTATTGCCTCTAATAGGAAGATGATGCTAGATTTGGATTTCTGCGCAGGAACAGATTTCTGCTGTTCACCGTTTTAATTCTGTAAAATCACAGAAAAATTATTTAAATCTGCAATTTTTTGTGCGTGATCCTCAGATATGTACGCATCTTTCGTTAGTTTAAAGTTTTTTGATCTGAGCAACGTAAGTGCCTCGAAAAAATTCGTCTTTTGGACTGTTCTGTTTAGACAGATTCTGTCTTTTATTTTTCGCATTCTCTCTTTTACTAGTGTTGAGTGGAATTTTTTTTAGGGGAAGAGCTTCACATAACATCAGTGGCAGTAGCTAATGTTAAAAGTAACGGTCATGTTTGTGTCCTTATAGAACATGTGAGTTTTTGATTGTGCACTAACCCTCTAATGAGAATTACTTTGAGTTTGGTTTGGCGGAAGTTTTCAAGGGTCAAGAGAGAAGGATGATATAACGTGATCAAAAGAGTGAAGAGATTAAGCTTGAGGATGCTCCCATGGATCACCCCAGCATATTTTAAGAAGACTCAAACGTCTAAGCTTGGGGATGCCTGATGCATGTAAAATGCATACATGAACTTTGCATTTTAATTGCTTATATTCCAATCATATTTGCGTAATATAAGGGTTATATCAATGTTTTATAATGATTTTTGGGAATATTTATTTTTTTCCTATTTTTATGGAATTAACCCTGCACAGGCAGAAAACCCCGTTTTCTTATTTTAATGTTTCAGGGACCCAAACGTCAACGAAATCACCTGGAAATTTACGGGCGTCAATATTTGGAAGGAAGAAGACCTGTGGGCGAAGGAAGCGAGCAAACGGAGGCTCGAGGGCCAAACGAAGGGGGCCCACGCGGCCTAGTACTGTAGCCGCGTGGGACCCACCATTTGGGCCTCGTGGCTCCGTTGCCTTCGATCTTTTCTCCACCGACATCGCCTTGACCTAAAAACGCCTATATAAAAGGTCCCCCGACGTTCTCTGGAAGGAGCGCCGCATAAACACAGAAACACCGAAACGGAGATCAGGAGATGCAGATTGGAGGGGGAAAACTCCGGCGGGGCACTGCCGGCGTGGTCGCCATCATCTCCATCGACTTCTCCACCGTCTCCATGATGAAGAGGGAGTAGTCCACCTCTAGACTATGAGTTTGTGGAAGTAACTTATGTATCTCTCCTCTCTTGAGCTTCACTAATTAGCACCGTATGAGCTGCTGAACATGATTACGGTCACCGTTGTAATACCTTTGTGGTGGATCTTTATGAGTTAATATATGTTTGAGATTGCAATGTTTGTTTCAGTTATGAGTATAGATGCATATTATGTACCCCGTTCTTGTCTACTTGTTTTGATCAAGCATGTTTATGAGAGCGTGTGTGGGGGAACGTGTGCATTAGTTGGAGTAACGGGGGGTGGCTAGTGCAGTGAACGTCAGAGAAAGTTCTGCGATCCACTTTGGTATCTTTACCTTACTTTGTTGCCTCACTAGGGATAAACTAAAATACCATGCTACCGGGGATGTGGGCGTGACCATTGCCACTACTCCATGACTAGATCTAGCATGTTCTTATTTTCACTTCATGTCATGATACTTAATGCTATACTCTGAGTTATCTTAATTACTGAGGTGTTATGATTTAGTTCGCATCTTGGTGGAGTATAAGAGAGGTTAATAACCAAAAGATCTCTATGTTAGGACGTGATGCCCATATATCTAAATAACTTGTTATCAAACCCTGTGTTGCAATCTCATATGTTAACTGTGTGTGTTCCATTGTCTAGCACTTTATAAAGAGAGAGTGCATTTGTGAAACCATGAACCCCAGTCCATTTTTAATCATAAGAAACACCTTTCCAACACCATATACCACTTTTCTATTTTCAGCCATCATTAAATCCGAAAATACAAAAATACTTTTCATCTTGCATACATCATTCAAAAACCCAAAAATATCATTTATCATTGCATCCACCATCATTGCATATTTATTTCTTGTTTGCATTGCATAACTATCCTGATATCATTCTTACACCTTGTGCTTGACAACCACAGGTGAGGTTGAGGACCAAAACATCTAACCTTGTTTTGTAGGTAACCAAAAGAAGGATAAGAAGATAAATCTACCACTTCAGATTCCCCGAGAGTTCGATATTAAACCCTCGAGTCACCCCTCGTGGGGAAAACTGTCTTCCACTTACTATACACTCTGCACTTGGAGTCTCAGCCTAATCCCGTTTACTTTTGTAGGTATCAAGGCCTTGCTCTTCGGGACCATCAATGCCCAAGGCATCCCCTTCTTCATCAGCAATTTATCAGGTCATCGCTAGTGAAACTATATTTTAATTCTTTCACATCATATGTGCTTTACTTGGAGCGTCTGAGTGCTTTTTTTACAGTATTTTATTTTTCTTATGGTCAACTTGATTGGACCCAGCATTCTTGATTGGGAGAGAGACACGCTCCGCTTTTTCGTATGAATACTCCTATTCTTCACTTATACTTGTTGAGTATTCTTGTCTAGCTATTGCTATGCTTTTAGCTCCTGTTTTGCATGCATCTCTTATTCAGAGTTGTTAGTTCTTTTAAAGAAAGTACTCTCGTGCTTCACTTATAATTGTTTGGAGAGTTTATGTTGAAATAAATATATTGGTGTTTGGTTGGAACAGAAAATGTTGCATGTGGTAGATGGTATAATGGAAAAAGCTTACATATTCTTGTAGATCATTGTATTGGATAATTTGATACTTGTCAATTTTTTTGAGTTATCAAATAGTTCATGTTTAAGCTTTTGTATCATGTAGTTAAAACCTATTAATGAAAAACTACCGTAAAGCTCGTTGAAATTTGGTTTGCACGATTGGTATCTCTATGGTCTAGATATTTTCTAGTAAAAGGGTTTGGTTAACAAGGAAGACAGTGTAGAGTCTTATAATGCTTACAATATGTTTTCATATAAGCCTTGCTGTGTCGGTTGATATCCTGTGTTTGCTTCAAATAACCTTGCTAGACTAAACTCTGTACTGAGAGGGAATGCTTCTCGTGCATCCAAAAACTTGAGCCAAAATTCATTCCATCTATGTCCACCATAACTACCTATATGTGGTATTTCCTTGCCATTCCAAGTAATTTTTTCATGTGCTACCTTTAAACTATTCAAAAATTATTACTCCTATTTTGTGTCAATGTTTACCAAGCTCATGAGGACGGGGTGGATGTCTTTATGTGAACTATCAAACAGACTTTACCACCGGACTAGCGGCATATACATCCGCTTATCCATTAATTTTGCAAAAAGAGCTGGCAAATGGGGTGTCCAGTCCTAATTAATTACAATTTTAACCGTTTAATTCTCTTCACATTTTTGCCCTGATTTATCAGTCAAGCAATGACAAACAGTGAAATATCTGCATGTGTAAACAAAAAAGAAAGATGGATGATCTGCCTTGCTGGTAGAAATAATGTCCTTCATGTGAGCCGCTCTTAAAAGTCTGGTTGGCAGGGGTCATATTGTACTTTCCATTTTCTGATTCGTTGACAATTAACAAACACCTCTCAAATCTTATTTTTACTCTGTATATGATTTCAAAAACTTAAAAAGCTCTAGCACATGATTTAATCCCTGCTTCACTCTGCGAAGGGCCTTTCTTTTACTTTTATGTTGAGTCAGTTTACCTACTTCTTTCTATCTTAGAAGCAAACACTAGTGTCAACTTTGGTGCAACAATTTTTATATGCTCGTATATTGCACTTATTATATGCTTTGTGTTGACAAATATCCATGAGATATATATGTTGAAAGTTGAAAGCAATTGCTGAAACTTAAATCTTTCTTTGTGTTGGTTAAATACCTTTTACTTAGAATCTATTGCTTTATGAGTTAACTCTTATGCAAAACTCTTTGATGCTTGTCTCGAAAGTACTATTCATGAGAAGTTTTTGCTTATATGATTCAGTTGTTTGCTCATTATCTACTTGCTAGCAAAATATAGACCATTGACCTGGATCACTTCATTCATAACATGTGCTTTACAGTATTATTTGATAAAGATTATGATTGTAGCATGGCACCTCAAAAATTATTTTGTTTTTATCGTTTTACCTACTCGAGGACGAGTAGAACTAAGCTTGGGATGCTTGATACGTCTCAAACGTATCTATAATTTGTGATGTTCCATGTTGATATTATACCAATTGTTACATGTTTTATATACACTTCATAGCATTTTTATGCATTTTCTGGGACTAACCTATTAACAAGATGCCACTGTGCCAGTTCCTGTCTTCTGCTGTTTTTGTATTCCAGAAAAGCTAGTCTAGAAATATTCTCGGAATTGAACGAAACTTGGACAAAACCTCATATTTTTCCAACACGAAGACGTAGTCCAGAGGAGAGACGGAGAAGGGCCACATGGCACCCACACCATGGGGCCACGTGCCCCCTGCCGCGCCGTGGGGTGGTGTGGGGCCCTCGTGGCTCCACAGCCGCCGCCCTTCGCCTATTTATTCTTCTCCACGCGAAAACACTAAACACCCGAGCCATTATCCACGAAAAGTTCCAGAGACGCCGCCGCCGTCAACCCTAGCTTGGGAGGGTTCAGAAGCTCTTCCCGGCACCCTGCCGGAGAGGGGAATCATCACCGGAGGGCTCTACATCACCATGCCTGCCTACGGAGTGATGCGTGACTAGTTCATCCTTGGACTACGGGTCCATGGCAGTAGCTAGATGGTTGTCTCTCCACTTTATGCTATCATGTTTAGATTTTGTGAGCTATATATCATGATCAAGATCATCTTATTGTAATGCTACATGTTGTGTTTGCTGGGATCCGATGAATATTGAATACTAGGTCAAGTTGATTATCAATCTATCTTATATGTTATTTATGATCTTGCATGCTTTCCGTTACTAGTAGATGCTTTGGCCAAGTAGATGCTTGTAACTCCAAGAGTGAGTATTTATGCTACATAGTGGGTTCATGCCTCCGGTAATCTGGGAGAGTGACAATAACTTCTAAGATTGTGGATGTGTTGTTGCCACTAGGGATAAAATAACCGATGCTTAGATTAAGGGTACGCCATTAGGTCTAATGCATTTGTATGACATTACTTAACGGTCTATGTATTTTGTCGTAATGCAATTATTAGTGCAATTATCCGTTGCTTGCAACTTAATACCAACGGGGAACTCGGTATGACAACCTGGCGGTGGATTATTAGTCATAGACGCTGTTGGAATAACGGTCTATGTATTTTATCGTAATGCCCACATGAATATCATAGTAATCATCATGTCATATATATGCATTGTCATGCGCTCAATATTTTATCAATTGCCCAGCCGTAATTTGTTCACCCAGCATGTTAGTTATCTTTCATGGAGAGACACCACTAGTGAACTGTGGACCCCGGTCCATTCTTTTACACTGATAATACAACCAACTGCAAACACTGTTCCTTTTCATTCTCTGCAATTTATTACTGTTTTCCACACCATACGTTTAATTCTTTGTTTTCAGCAAGCCGGTGAGATTGACAACCTCACTGTTTCGTTGGGGCAAAATAGTTTGATTGTGTTGTGTGCAGATTCCACGTCGGTCGCCGGAACCCTGGTGTTGCGCCGTGCCATATTCCGCCACCAACAACCTTCAGAAGTGATTTCTTGCTCCTACTGGTCGATTAAACCTTGGTTTCATACTGAGGGAAAACTGCTGCTACACTGCATCATACCTTCCTCTTGGGGTCTCCCAACGAACGTGTGATCCACGCAATCAGTGGGCACAAGCGCGGTGGCTCTCGCGACCCTGACGGCGTACACATCCTCCTCGGGGTCATAGGTGTCACTGTAGGGAGCCTCTAGCGCCCTCCTCGCCTGATCAGGCAGTTGTGGCCGAGGAGGTCGCGGAATGATACCGACCCACACCGGACTCGTCACCATGCAGCGATAGAAACTGTCGTGCTGGATAGAAACTGCCGTGATGGCACCTGGCCGCGCTCCGACGCGCTCGCTCGACCTGGTCGACAAGATTCTGTGGCGGTGGCGGCCGTTCAATTTCGGCGAGTCAATCTACGAGGGGAGGTGGTGGCCGCCGTGAATGGAAGAGGGAGACTGGAGATAGGGTGTGTGCTCTAGGGTTTGCCCTGCCAGTGCCTATTTAAGAAGCTCCACCGCCCACATGAAATGAGGTAGGTGGCCGTTGTAGTCGATGACACGCGGGCCAGGTGTGGACACGGGTCAGACGCAAGAGCTGCCCGCACGTGTCCGGGGCCGACCCAAATTTGGGCCGAGAATGGGTCGCGGCGGATAGAAAAATGGATAACGGTCTGTTTGTGTCGCCACGTTTGGCTTTGATTTGCATCGCCGTGGACAAAGAAGGACGTGAGCGGACTAAATGGGTCACCCATTGGAGTTTCCCATACCATCGGAGAATTTTCATGCAAATTTCAGTTTTTATACATTATTTTTCATCTATATTTGTTTTAACTTATTCGATCTGATATTCTAATGCTAACTTTAGTTGATCCATAAAGTCGGTGAGCCTGATAGAAAAGGTATTTTATTTTTAATTGCAAAGTGGACATTTAGTTCATAAAATAATTGTTATTCAGTGCTTAGGATGACTTCTTTTCTGCCACAAGCTCGTGTTAGGATTTATAAAATTTCAAATGGATAAACCATTCCACATGAGTTTTGCATCGTCTCCAAATTTTCGGTTCTTCTGCTACAAAGATATCCTCCATTTTACTATGAATTTAAACCTTTCGCATTACGAATCATTCCATTTAAGTTTTAAAATTGTGGAAAACAGTGGTCTGGAAAGTAATACATCAAAAGCAAAAACTACTCGTTGGTGCAAATCGAATTTCATGAAACTTATGTCTTCTAGAGCAAATTACATGTAGAGCCACAAGCAAGTCGTAGCTAGGATGTTTCTAAAGCAAAATAAACTGAGAAATTGAAACAATCAATATGCATAACAAGAAATATATTACAGCGATTTATATTGGCTCTGTATTGTATATTTTCATATTTTTGTCTGTAAAACGTTCAAACTTCAAAGACACTAGTTTTTACTAAATTTATAAGTATTTAACATATGGAGTATATTCTAGAAAAGAGGAAGGGCTGTCAACATACAAATATCTAGTTGACCTAAGAAGAATAAAAAATACGACAAAAAAGTTCTCATGTATCGGGATGTGGACGCGTAGCTCACACTTTGCCCACCCATACAAAACTTGAAATTATTAGTCCTCATTTTTCTCCACGTACAATCCCCGAAACCACATCTAGCTACCGCCGGTTCCTAGAGGTGGTGCTCTCCTTCATACGTCATCGGTCCAATCAATCGACCGGCATTGTCTAGGGTTTCTTCATGGTCGTTAATTCCGACGCAAAACAAATTGATATTAATATAATTTTTATTAAACATTTACTCTTACTTTAGCATGCTACAGTGTTAACAATTATACAGTTCTATTTCTTACTTGGTATACCTAACCACGTCAATAAACTCTAAATGTTAGTTGTAACATTTTTTTATATAGTCGTAATTCATATAGTTAAAAATACATTTGCATTGTGCCAAATTTAAACAATATTTTGCAGCATAGTTTTTGTACTCAATTAATGTTAGATAACTACATAACTATATAGTGTACACCTATTTATGATACATATATCTAAGTACATGGTCTAATAGATATCTAAATAGTGGGTTTTAGTATACAATTAGTTAATATTTATAGAAACTTGTAGAGTACAAATGGAATGTTGGCATGATTTTTACCCTTATATACGTGGTAAAATATGTCTTGCAAGTTACAGTATGTAAAGTAATGAGATGACAACGTGTGTATGATAAATAATTGGTATTCAAATAGTGTTGCTAATAGTAATCACCGAAGAATAATTACGCATAAATATGAATTGATTGTTTGACATGCTCGTCCGTAATCTGTTCAGTACAATATTTTCAGTACAAACATTTGTGCATGTTTCATAAATAGAGATTCATGCATAGAATTAAACACGAAATCTTATTGACATATATATATATTTCAATTGGTAGTACAAACTGTATAATTTCCATTAGAGCGATATCATTTGTGTAACAACCTTCTCCTACATAACAATATAGGGGTTTTAGGTACACATTTATATTTGCGGGCCTCCTCTGGTCGGGGCCAAGAGCCATCACCCTGTTTGCCTGTTCTATGGGCCGGCCTTGTTTGGACATCAGGAAAAAAAGTGCACCTTCGCACACGTTAGCGGCGATACTACCGTGCACATGCCACATCTTCTCTTGCTCATTCAAAAGTCAATTTTGAAATATTGTGAAAATTTATTCAATATCGGTCTTGTTTTGAAGCTCTCTTCATAAGGAACCCAAATGTTATTACTATTCTCAAATTGAACTTCTGATGTAAAAGTTACGAAAGTTTTAAGTTTTGGAATTAGGTTTAAATGTATGGACTACTGAAAAAAAGTGAGAAGATGGATCAGAAAATGCTAATGGGGCCCGAGCTCCATGTAGCTATTTTTGAAATTCAAAATAAGACTTTTTGAGTTTCAAAAAATTCAAAACAAAAATCCTGCATGTCCATATGTCTATATCAATCAGTGTGTGAATTCTCAGTCCAAAATTCGTATTATTATAGGCTACATAAAAATATACATCTTTTAAATATCAACTTTTAAAAACTGTGTACAGTTCACCTCCCCGATCCACCCATTGTCATTTTTTCTGAGGCTAAAATACAATGAATTAAAAATTAAATTTGCACACTTGCACATCATATCACTATCTACATTTGAAATTTTTCCCAATTGTTTTAAAACTTACAAATGCAAATAAAATAAAATCAAACAAGCTAAGTGTAACTCGGGCTACGCCGACGGCCAAGTTGACGGGCTGGCCTCCTCGGGGTCTACGACGACAGCCCCGACAAAAAGCCGTCGGCGTAGAGTCTGGTCGTCGATGTAGCTGCGCATTCTTGTAGTGTGTTACTCATGCATGTTGGTGTAATAAGAAACGCGTGTAAGATATTTCCTGGACCTAACTCCACATTAGCAGCAAACAACAGAAATCACGTTGACTCCTCCATCGGCAAAGTAGTGATGCCTGAAACTCTACAAGGTCAACAAGGCCAATCAACCGAAGCTAGGTGTTGGCGGCTCCCCCAGATCCTCAGAGGAGCTCCTTGAGGTATTTTTTTTTACTAAATGGTCCTTTTCCTAACTATTCGCTAATTGTGATCCTTCAAATAACTTTCAACCAAGTATGACCCTTCCTATAAAACCCCCACAGGTTTTGACGTCTCAGAGGCTCCGAAACCTCAGGTCAAAAGACGTTTCAGAGCGTTCCTAACGGAGACGTCTAACGGTTGACTGACGGATACGTTTTGCTTCACCTTATCTAGACCCGTACCCTCATACTATCAGAGTACTCGCACAGCTCAGCCGGTCGGCCCATGCTGTTAATAGCGTGTGGTCGAGAGCCCTTTTCTTTTTTTGATCGATTTTATCTAACAAAAAAGGTTCGGTCGCAGGATTCGAACATTTGACCTTGACACGAAGCACCATGGATGGTTTACCAATGAGCCAGCATTGTGTACGTGTCAGGAAAGGAATGCCCTGGTTATATATAGTTTTTCTCTAGCGCCTATTTACGTTATTTACTCTGGCGTTTTCTCACCTGTGAGGCGTCATAGTTGTTGGCGTTTTTCGGGGGCGGGGAGACGCCAGTTTCGGTGACGCTCCATTTTAGGGAACTCAATTAGCGGTAGCGATTATGCTAGTATTAATTAAGGTAGTCTATTAGTATTCTCTCATATACACTAGCTCAATTGGACGAATTATAGTACCACCAGATCTTGATGAAGGTCTCCTCCTCGTCGGAGCCGACTCTCCATGGCGGCCTTGCCGGAGCCCCAAACGCTGGAGGTCTCCTCGCCGGAGGCCTGCGTCACGGTCCGCACCTTGAACACAACGCAGGCAGCGGCATGATATTTCATGGCGGCGGAGGAGGGTCAAGAGAAGCCCGCCACGGAGAGCCGACTCCGGCGAGATGAAGACCACCATCAACGCACCAGTCGAATCCCAACTAGCTTCAAACAAAGAAAGTCAACCAGTTTATGAATGAGTATTAACAAGTACAATGAAACGCGCCACCGCCGCCGCTAATTGAGTTCCCTAAAATAGAGTGTCACGGCAACTGGCGTCTCCCCGCCCCTGAAAATCGCCGACAGCTATGACGCCTCACAGGTGAGAAAACGCCGGAGCAAATGACGTAAATAAGGCGCTAGAAAAAATATGTATAGCCAGCGCATTACTTTCCTGACGCGTACAAAATGCTTTCTCATTGGTAAACCATCCAAGGGGCTTAGTGTCAGGCCACAGGTTCAAATCCTGTATCCGACGCTTCTTTTTTAAATAAAACCGATCAAAAACATAAAAGGGGAGCAGCGGGATTCGAACTCAAGACCACACGGACCGCATGGGCCGACCGGCTGAGCTGCTCGAGTGCTCTGGCATCATGAAAATCGTATCCATTAGTCAACCGTTAGACGTCTCCGTTAGGAAGGCTCCGAAACATCTTTTGACCTGACGTTTCGGAGCCTTTGAGACGCCAAAACCCGTGGCCTTTTATAGAAAGAGTCGTACTTGACTGAAAGTTATTTGAAAGGTCACAATTAGTGAATAGTTAGGAAAAGAGCCATTTAGTAAAAAAATACCTCCATGAGCCCGACTGCCACTTTCTAAAAAAGATTTGACCGGATTATCCAAGATTCTCTCTCGCGCGTGTGTGTGAGAGACTGTGGGGTGCCATGAATGACGACGGAGGATCGAGAGCGGATCGAGAGCGCGCAATTGCTCAGACATGGTTCAGTATCTGCGGCTTGGAATTGATCGCCCACAACTGAAGAAACAACAAAGTTTGTACTGTATATAACAACAACCGGGTGAGAAATAAGCCTACGTCACGTAGTACTACTCCTAAATCCTAATGAACTTTGAAATGAATTCTCTTTCATAAAAATATGCTGAACTCACATGATAAAAAACCGGACAAATGGTGGGCGAAATACTCAAGTGATAGTCCAGCTAGCTCTATGTATAAATATGGTAGAATCCACGCCTATAAGTGGCCAAACTATTCCGTGTAGAAAAACAAAGACTACAAATTTTGTGAATCCTGGACTCCTGGTCAGCTCATTCCTTTAGTCTGACCAGTAGAGTGTGGAACAACAAAAGGCTGATGATTCATTAGGTCGTCGATTTGCACTGGCTGTTTCCTTGCAAAATGAGATATTCCGAGAATGGAATGCGTTAGAAACTTTAGTTGACGAGTGAGACAGTAGCGATCGACCAGATACTCACCAAGAGCTGTCTCGACTATTTTTATCGTTGGCGTGCTACTTATTTAGATCATTAGAGGCACAAAACGGATTGGGCAGGGCACGTTTGCCTGGACAGAGATCTTGGGTCGAGTCACGGTTTGTGTGACCTATATGCGCGGGCAGCATATACGAATGAGTAGCAACTCCGGACGGCACCCGCCAGGTTCGTGTGCGGGTTTGGCACCCCCATACCCGCACCCGCCCCGTCTCCCCGCCCTCATACCCGCTGACGGGTACAAGGTTCAACCATACCTACCACCCGCCGGGTTTGCGGGACCCGACGGGTACCCGCGAAAGTCCACAGTGACAACAAGAACGGAGACTGCTAAGGTTGGTGGAGATCAACGGACGGCGCAACGAGTAGGTACTATGGCCATGGCATAAGGAGTTGAAGCAGAACATGGCAGAGGAGCAGCTACAGCCCGGAGGCGCGACAGACGATAGGAGATGGTCACGGCAGCGACCTGTAGCTTGGACGGGAGGAGCTGGAGGGAGTCGAGGACGGCGGCGCCGACCAGTGCGGCGTCGAGTCGGGGCAGTCCATAGTTAGGCGAGCAGGAGGGGGAGCCCGGCATAGAGCTGGCGAGCTCGGGGACGAGCTTGGCCGAGGCGGCCATGGCGGGTGAGCTCGGGCGCCAGGATGAAGACGGCGAGGCGTAGGGGCTGATGGCTACGTGTTGGTGAACCCCAAGAGAAAGGTTATGATGTAGACAGCAGAAGTTTTCCCTTGATAAATCTACCCAAGGTTATCAATCCAGTAGGACTTGACGATCTATCGGAAGGTTGTTGATGTTGACTCCCCCTGGCGCTAGGGAGCTTGCACCAACGTGGAATCTGCACAGACACAAACCAGAACTTTGCCCAACACGAAACAGAGAGGTTGTCAATCTCTCCGGTCTTGCAGAAACAAAGAGTTAAACGTATGGTGTGGAAAACAGCAGGAAAAACAGCAAGTAACAGGAAACAGATGATTGCAGCAGGTTGTGTAAACAGTATGAGGAAATTGGACCAGGGTCCACAGTTCACTAGTGGTGTCTCTCTCAGAACAGATAACTAGCATGTTGGGTAAACAAATTACAGCTGGGCAATTGACAAATAGAGAGGGCATAACAATGCAATACATGCCAAGATGTCTACTATGAAATCTAGTTGGGCATTACAACAAAGTACATAGACCGTTATTCCAACACATCTATGCCTAAATAATCCACCTTCAAGGCAGCATCCGCATCCATTCAGTATTAAGTTGCTAACAACAGATTATTGCATGAAGTAAAGTGTGTAATGTAATCAATACAAGTGCCCTTGGACACTGCACCAATGTTTTATCCCTAGTAGCAACAGCACATCTACCATCTTAGACCTTTCTGTCACTGATCCAGATATCTAGAGACTGAACCCACTATCGAGCATAAATACCCCCTCTTGGAGTCACAAGCATCTACTTGGCCAAAGCATCTACTAGCAACGGAGAGCATGCAAGATCAAGAGCACATAGATAAACAACTTGAATAAACATGGTATCAATATTCATCGGATCCCAGCAAACACAACATCTAGCATTACAATAAGATGATCTTGATCATGTTAGGCAGCTCACAAGATCTAAACATGGAGGCACAAGGTAGAGAGACAACCATCTAGCTACTGCTATGGACCCGTAGTCCAGGGGTGGACTACTCACGCATCACTCCGGAGGCAGGCATGGTGATGTAGAGCCCTCCGGTGATGATCTCCCCTCCGGCAGGGTGCCGGGAAGAGCTTCAGAACTCCTCCGATCTGAGATTGACGATGACGGCCGCGACGGAACTTTTCGTGGAATATGATCGACCGTAATAGGGTTTTCGCGTCGCGGAGAATATATAGGCGAAGAGGCGGCGTCGGTGGCCGAGGGGGGCCACCACGCCATAGGGGGCGCGGGCCCACCCTGGGCCGCGCCCTAGTGTGGCGTGGCCCCCTGGTGGGTCTGCTCCGACTCCCCTTTGGACTCCGTGATCTCCTCGTGATATTATTGACGATGTCTTTTGTTTCGTCCAATTCCGAGAATATTTCCTTAATAGATTTTCTGAAACCAAAAACAGCAGAAAACAGGGAACTGGCACTGTGGCATCTTGTTAATAGGTTAGTCCCAGAAAATGCATAAAAATGATATAAGTGTAACCAAAACATGTAGCAATTGATATAATAACAGCATGGAACATCAAAAATTATAGATACGTTTGAGACGTATCAAGCATCCCCAAGCTTAGTTCCTGCTCGTCCTCGAGTAGGTAAACGATAAAAACAGATAATTTTTGAAGTGACATGCTACCAACACAATCTTTGATCAAATAACAATGTAATGCACATGATCTGAATGAAGTGATCCAAGCCAATGGTCTATAGTTTGCAAGCAAGTAAATAAAGAGTAAACATAAGTGATCACACAAGTGCAAACTTTCATGAATAACACTATAAAACATTTAGAGATATAATAGTCTAACATAATAGTTAGTTCACAGCAGCAATAATTCTCAACATGAAAGTGTTTGTATCAACACAAAGGAAGATAATAGCTTCAGCTTTTGCTTCAACTTTCAACATGTATATCATATAGATAATGTCAATGCAAAGAATATGATCAACCAAACACAAAGTTATGTAAAAACTGTTATACTGGAGTTGACAATGATGTTTGCTTAAGTAGACAGAAAGAAGTGGGAAAACTGACTCAACATAAAAGTAAAAGAATGGCCCTTCGCAGAGGGAAGCAGGGATTAACATCATGTGCTAGAGCTGTAGTTCCCGAAGGCATATAGAGAGCATAAAATATTGTTTTGTAAGGTAATGGTGTATACAGGTGTCAACAAATCAGCAAATAGGCAATACTCTACTTCACTAGTTGATCAAACTTTACAAGAGCGGCTCCCATGAAGGACGTTATTTCTACCAGCGGGCAGATCATCCCTCTTCTCTTTTGTTTACACACTTGTGAACATTGCTTGACTGACGAATCAGGGGCAAAAAGATGTGAAGAGAATTGTTTGGTTAAAGTTGTAATTAATTGGGACTGGGCACCCCGTTGCCAGCTCTTTTTGCAAAATTATTGGATAAGCGGATGTATATGCCACTAGTCCAGGTGTGTAAAATTTGATCAACCAGGAAATAAAGACCACCTATCTACGTCCTTATGAGCTTTTCAAGTAGTGACACAAAAAGGAAATGTAACAGTTTTGAGTAGTTAGTAGATAGCACATGAAGAAATTTACTTGGAATGGTGAAAACACCACATAATAGGTAGGTATGGTGGACACAGGTGGCATGGATTTGGCTCAAGGTTTTGGATGTACAAGAAGCATTCCCTCTTAGTACAGAGTTTAGGCTAGCAAGGTTATTATAAGCAAACATCATTATCAACTGGAATAGCAAGAGTGTACATAAAACACAAGGTTTGACGAACCATAGACTCCCACTGTCTTCCTTGTTAACACATAGCCTTCATCCAAAAATTATCTAGACTACTATGGACTTCCAATTATGCAACAGATTATTATAGCAGAAAATCCTTATAGTAGTTCTTCATTAATAGCCATTACTTACATGATGCACAAGCTTAAACATTAATTACTTGACAGCTCAAAACAATTGGCAAGCATCAAATTACTCAAGACAACGATCTAAAAAGATTCATGTAAGCATTTTATACCACTACCACATGCATAGCATTTTTCTGGTCCAACCAAACACCAATCAACTTATTTGACAACTCTCCAAACAGATATAAGTGAAGCAAGAGAGTACTTTCTTCAAAAGAAACTGAAAGCTCTAACAAGAGATATGAAAAACTGAGAGCTAACAGCAATAACAGCAACTAGACAGGAATACTCAACAAGTATAAGTGAAGCACAAGAGTATTCTAATGAAAAAGTGGAGCGTGTCTCTCTCCCAAACATGAATACTAGGATCCAACAAGTATAGCACAGCAAACAAAACAAAACAAACTGAAAACAAAAACACACTGACGCTCCAAGGAAGAGTACACTAGTATGAAGCAATAAAAATATAGCACCATTAGAGATGACCTGATAATTTGTAGATGAAGAAGGGGATGCCTTGGGCATCCCCAAGCTTAGATGCTTGAGTCTTCTTGAAATATGCTGGGGAGGTAAGCCTCCCCAAGCTTAAGCTCTTCACTCTTCTTGATCATGTAATATCATTCTCCTCTATCAACACTTGAAAACTTCCTTCACACCAAAACTTAACAGCTTTTCTCATTAGCAGGTTAGTGCACTAAAAGATAATACTTCAAAGTTCTAGCAAAGACAAAACTCACAAGCCAACTATTTTAAACATTAGCCACTGTTACTAGGCTCAAGTGGGCACTTTTACACGAAAAGAAACCACTTAAAAACTTGTAAAAGAGAGAATGCAAAATAAAAGACAGAATCTGTCAAACCAGAACAGTCTGTAATGACGAATTTTTTCGAGGCACTTACGATGCTCAGATGAAAACTTTTGAAATAATGAAAGTTGCGTAACATCATCAGGAACATGCACAAAAATTTCAGCATTTTTCGATTTTTTCTGATTTTCTACTGAATTAAACGGTGACGAACAGCAATCTGTCCAATGCAGTCCCGAAAATAAAAACCAACTTTGCATTAGTAACTCTCCTTGGCACAACAAAACAGCAAATAAAAGATACAAAGGAGTTGCTACAGAGGTAAACAAGCATCCTTGACTCAAGAAAACAAAAATAAAACAGCAAATAAAAACATGGGTTATCTCCCAGAAGTGCTTTTCTTTAATGCCTTTGAGCTAGGCATGAAGAGATGCATCAAGTATTGCCAAAAATGTTGAAATCCTCCACTCTTTCGGTGGGATCCTCTTTCTTAATTGGGAAGAAAAACTTTCGGTTGATAGGTGCAACAAACTTCATGAACCCATATTTTGCATTGATAAATCCCCCATTACTCTTCAAAAAAGATCTTCCCAAAACTATATTACTAGGAGATTTTGTAAGGATCATAAAAGTTGTAGGTATATTTTTATTTTGCATAGTAATCTCAACATTAATGATCCCTACACTTTTTATAATAGTGCCATCAGCATGAAAATGAAAAACAGGATAATCAACCATACCATCAATTTTTAACAAGTCAAACACTATCTTAGGCATGATGGACATTGTGGAACCAAGATCACAATAGGCACGAAATTTCTCACTACCAATGCTTATTTCAATAAAGGGTTCCCAATCATTTTTTAACTCAACATGAGGTGGTTCCTTAATGTGGTGGTCTAAGGTTAAGTCCTTGAGTGACTCTTCTATTTTATCAAGCCTAGTAAGCACACCTGTCTTATCCTCTTGAGGAAATTGAGCAAGTCCATTCAAAATTTTATAGGCTTTTTCTGTATCATGTTCATAGAAAGTCTCCCCCACCATAGTATCTAGAGCATTTTGGTATAAAGGTAGCAAGCCAAAGTAGAAACGTTTAATAAGAATGTCTAAGTCCATTTTAAGTTGCATCTTCCTATGCAGTTCTAACATCCTTTCCCAAGCTCCTTTAAAAGTTTCTCCACTCTCCTGTCCAAACCCAATAATTTCTCCTAAAGGGGAAACAGTAATGAAAGGACTGGAGCTAGACATGGTAACAAGCAAGTAACAACCGAAATAGTAAACTAGATGCAGGAATTTAATTTTTTTTTGGGTTTTTGATTTTTAACAGCAAGCAAAACAAAAATAAAACAAGACAAAAAACAAAGTAAAGAGATTGGAACTGAGAGACTCCCCTTTCCAATAGCCTCCAAGTCCCCGGCAACGGCGCCAGAAAACAGCTTGATGGCTACGTGTTGGTGAACCCCAAGAGGAAGGTTATGATGTAGACAGCAGAAGTTTTCCCTTGAGAAATCTACCCAAGGTTATCAATCCAGTAGGACTTGACGATCTATCGGAAGGTTGTTGATGTTGACTCCCCCTGGCGCTAGGGAGCTTGCACCAACGTGGAATCTGCACAGACACAAACCAGAACTTTGCCCAACACGAAACAGAGAGGTTGTCAATCTCTCCGGTCTTGCAGAAACAAAGAGTTAAACGTATGGTGTGGAAAACAGCAGGAAAACAGCAAGTAACAGGAAACAGATGATTGCAGCAGGTTGTGTAAACAGTATGAGGAAATTGGACCAGGGTCCACAGTTCACTAGTGGTGTCTCTCTCAGAACAGATAACTAGCATGTTGGGTAAACAAATTACAGCTGGGCAATTGACAAATAGAGAGGGCATAACAATGCAATACATGCCAAGATGTCTACTATGAAATCTAGTTGGGCATTACAACAAAGTACATAGACCGTTATTCCAACAATCTATGCCTAAATAATCCACCTTCAAGGCAGCATCCGCATCCATCAGTATTAAGTTGCTAACAACAGATTATTGCATGAAGTAAAGTGTGTAATGTAATCAATACAAGTGCCCTTGGACACTGCACCAATGTTTTATCCCTAGTAGCAACAGCACATCTACCATCTTAGACCTTTCTGTCACTGATCCAGATATCTAGAGACTGAACCCACTATCGAGCATAAATACCCCCTCTTGGAGTCACAAGCATCTACTTGGCCAAAGCATCTACTAGCAACGGAGAGCATGCAAGATCAAGAGCACATAGATAAACAACTTGAATAAACATGGTATCAATATTCATCGGATCCCAGCAAACACAACATCTAGCATTACAATAAGATGATCTTGATCATGTTAGGCAGCTCACAAGATCTAAACATGGAGGCACAAGGTAGAGAGACAACCATCTAGCTACTGCTATGGACCCGTAGTCCAGGGGTGGACTACTCACGCATCACTCCGGAGGCAGGCATGGTGATGTAGAGCCCTCCGGTGATGATCTCCCCTCCGGCAGGGTGCCGGGAAGAGCTTCAGAACTCCTCCGATCTGAGATTGACGATGACGGCCGCGACGGAACTTTTCGTGGAATATGATCGACCGTAATAGGGTTTTCGCGTCGCGGAGAATATATAGGCGAAGAGGCGGCGTCGGTGGCCGAGGGGGGCCACCACGCCATAGGGGGCGCGGGCCCACCCTGGGCCGCGCCCTAGTGTGGCGTGGCCCCCTGGTGGGTCTGCTCCGACTCCCCTTTGGACTCCGTGATCTCCTCGTGATATTATTGACGATGTCTTTTGTTTCGTCCAATTCCGAGAATATTTCCTTAATAGATTTTCTGAAACCAAAAACAGCAGAAAACAGGGAACTGGCACTGTGGCATCTTGTTAATAGGTTAGTCCCAGAAAATGCATAAAAATGATATGAAGTGTAACCAAAACATGTAGCAATTGATATAATAACAGCATGGAACATCAAAAATTATAGATACATTTGAGACGTATCAGGGGCCGGGAGCGACGACGCATCGAGGACGACATGGCCAGGCGGCGGCGCGGTGCAGAGGGTGTCGACGAAGGAGTGGCGCAGGAGGTGCGGCCGTGCGTGCATGGGGAGAAGAGCGCTAAAGAAAGAGGAAGATGGCGACGCTGAGGGATTGGGGATCGATAGCTAGGTTTAGTCGTGTGTGCATCGTGTACTCGTGTCGTGTGTGGACTGGGTGCGTACTGTGAGTTAGTGCTTATTGGGCTAGAATAGTTGGGCTGGCTTTGTGGAGTGTGTTAGTGGGCTAGGTAGCTAGGCTAGCTTTGGGGGTGAGTTGCGTGTGAGGCAATGACATGTGGAGACACATATCCTAGTCGGGTCTGCGGGTTCACGGGTACGGGTTTGGCACCCCCATACCCGCCTCCGCTAGACCCGGCGGGTCTGGATCTTTATTGCCAAGCACACCCACCGGTTTAAATCGCCACCAAACCCTCCCCACTTAGTGCGGGTACCCGTCGGATTAGCGGGTATCGGGTACCCATTGCCATCCGTAGTAGCAACCAGGGACCCCGCAAATAAATTACGTGAAACTGCCATAATTGGAGTTGGCTTGGCCGATTTGTACCGCTTTTATTTTTGTTTATTTAAAAACATACCACTATTCGAATGAGTTGTCACAGTTTGTACAAAATCAAGGTTGATCACGTTTTGATAGCAGACCTGACAGGCTGGGCCCGTATGGAAGCCAGGACTTGGCTGCCTATGTGGAAAATACTAGGTATATGAGCGCGGCGACACGCCGCGCCTGTGTGCTAATTTTCTAATTTGAAGACGCGGGAAATGTAAAAATGCTTAAGTTTGGAAATTACTGGTTTTCGAAAAGTTTGTTGTTGTAAAAAAGTTCACATTTCAGAGGTTGCTTAAATTTGAAAGTTGTTGTAATGTGGGAAAAGAAAATTATGTCTTAGGGGCGTTTAGTTTTTTTGAAAATTGGTTAAACTGGAAATGTATTAAGTTTTGAATTATGTTTGCATTTGTAGAATGATCAAGTTTGAAGGAATTTTGAAATTTTGAAGTGTTGAAATGTTGATAATGGTTTGGATTCAAAATGCTTTTACTGCAGAAAGAATTTTATGGAAATATTGGGTAGGTAAAATGGTAGGATGTGTCAGGAGCTTAAATTTTCTTGAAGAAATGTTTTAAAAAAGAATGAATATCACGCTAATTTGTTTGATGCGGTTAAATATTATAAGTTGGAGGTTATCAAGCGAGAAAATAGGGAAATCATTTTACAGCAGAAAGATTGTTTAGATTTATTTGAAATGAAGACAAAATTTTCCGATCAGGGTTGATTTCATGGAAAATTTGGGTAAGTAAAATAGTAGCATGTGTCAGGAGCTTAAAATTTCTTGAAGAAATGTTTTAAAAAAGAATAAAATCACGTTATTTTGTTTGTTGCGGTTAAATATTATAGGTTGGAGGTTCCTAAGGGAGAAAATAGGGAAATCGTGTGGAAAAACTAATATCACATGTTTTGAACAATATGGGCATTTATTAGGTGTCGTGGAAAGTTTGATTAGTTTGATTTTTTTTAAATATGAAGTACTGGTTGGTAAATTTCAAATTTTGGAGTGTTTGAAGTTCAAAATTATTTAGAACTAAAAATCTGAAGTACTGGTGTTGTGGAGTGTTTGAAATCATTCCGTAATTAGAGCGAACAAATTTGTATTTTCTAGAAATATTCATGCAATCAAGCATTTTTTTTAGAACTGTGAGCACATAATTAGATAGAATTAAGTTATATTGCTTGTAAATATGTTAGCTAAATTGAAATGATGAAAATATAGTTCCATCTTGCCCTAATTTTTCTTATTTACCACCATATTTAGTCGAAATATGTAATGATTATGTCTAAATACTATGTTTGTATTTCCTTGTAAATTTGTAATTTTGATCCTTGTTTAGAGGAGATGCACTGTATTAGCAACTATTAAATTCAATTCATTTTTGGAGGAAAAGAATTTGAAATTCCTGAAAATGTGCATGTATTCAAGCGTTAATTAAATTTAAGTTCATATTTAAAGAGATTTAAGTTTACTTTAAGCAACTATTTTGTTTGGATGCACTAAAACAATATATACATAACGTGTTTTACATTATGCAAAGCATGTTCCATTTTATTTCTAATAGAGCAATTATTTTTAAAATAAGTAAGAACAACTATTTTTGCAATATTAACATTTGTGGTATCTTTATTTTTTGTTTTTTTAAGTCCATGATTTGAATTGGTAAGTGTATTTAAATAGGTTACCAAACTATATTTAAATGAGTTGTTCTGTGCCAATTTATTTTATTGGGTTTACCATGTTCAATGGTGTAAGTAATATTATTTTTCTGTAGTTTATTTTTGTTTAAAAGGAAACTTTGGAATCCATATTTTTTGAAATGACGCGAAGGTGTCAAATGAAATTCACAAACATTTGGCTAAATAAATATTTATTTGCTCATTTGGAATTTGTGTAGGTTTGGAAATTAGTGGATTTCAAAGAATCTTGTCGTAGAAATTGGTTTAGATCTAGGGGAAAATTCGTTTTGTATTTTTTAAAAAAGTGTGGAAATTTGAAAAATTACTAAAGTTATATTAGATGTTTAATTTAGGTCAATAGCTAGAGGGAGCACATCATATGAGAACTTGTAAAATTTAATTTTCAAATTTGTTTTTCTGGACATTTCGTTGTATTTTTTATTTGCGGTTTTTTCTATTATTTAGCAAATTGGAATGTTTAAATGAGTTTGTATCTAAAGCTATTCATTTTAGGGAATCTCACACTATCTAAAGCAATTTGAAATGTTCAAAATAAATTTTTGGTCAATAGTTAGAGGGAGCACATCATATGAGAATTTGTAAGATTAAATTTTCAAATTTGTTCATAATTTGTTTTTCTGGGCATTTTGTTGTATTTTTTTATTTGCGTTTTCCTATTGTTTAGCAAATTGGAATGTTTAAATGAGTCTGTATCTAAAGTTATTCATTTTATGAAATCTCGCACTGTTTAAAGCAATTTGGAATGATGAAAATAAATGGTGATTACTCATGTCGCACTATTTGAGAATTTTCGAAATTTATTACTTTCAAATTCAATCCATGATAAAGGATATGATTTTTTTTTCTGGCAAAAAATGTTCACAGGAAGTACATTTGGATTTTCTCTGAAATGTTGACCAAATTGGAATCTTGAAGTCATGTTTGTTTGTTTGCCATAAGTAGGTAGTATTTTTTTTTTGTTCCGATCGTTCGGGTGTGTTATGCATGTTTTTCCGATGGACGAAATAGACAAATTTGAAAGGCACCTAATTTTTTGAAATATTTAAATTTGAATTTTTATCGTGCTAATTGTAAATTTGGAATATCCAAATTTTGTTTTTTTGTTGTGCGACATGAGTAGTCACCATTTTTTTTTGTGCCCACTTTATTGTTTTATTGTTCGGGTGTGTTATGCATGTTTTTTTTGTGCCCACTTTATTGTTTTATTGTTCACTCCACAATGTTTATTTTATTTTATTTTTATTTCTTGTGTGGAGAGTATGGGATTTTTGGTAGTTTTGGAAAATTCGGAAACACTATTTGCATTATTGTGTGGGCATTCCTTTTTTTTGTGCAATTTTTGTGTGCAAATTTTTGAAATTTTGTTGCTTTTGATTTTTTTTGTATCTAAAGTTATTCATTTTATGAAATCTCGCACTGTTTAAAGCAATTTGGAATGATGAAAATAAATGGTGATTACTCATGTCGCACTATTTGAGAATTTTCGAAATTTATTACTTTCAAATTCAATCCATGATAAAGGATATGCTTTTTTTTTCTGGCAAAAAATGTTCACAGGAAGTACATTTGGATTTTCTCTGAAATGTTGACCAAATTGGAATCTTGAAGTCATGTTTGTTTGTTTGCCATAAGTAGGTAGTATTTTTTTTTGTTCCGATCGTTCGGGTGTGTTATGCATGTTTTTCCGATGGACGAAATAGACAAATTTGAAAGGCACCTAATTTTTTGAAATATTTAAATTTGAATTTTTATCGTGCTAATTGTAAATTTGGAATATCCAATTTTTGTTTTTTTGTTGTGCGACATGAGTAGTCACCATTTTTTTTTGTGCCCACTTTATTGTTTTATTGTTCGGGTGTGTTATGCATGTTTTTTTTGTGCCCACTTTATTGTTTTATTGTTCACTCCACAATGTTTTTTTATTTTATTTTTAATTTTTGTGTGGAGAGTATGGGATTTTTGGTAGTTTTGGAAAATTCGGAAACACTATTTGCATTATTGTGTGGGCATTCCTTTTTTTTTTGTGCAATTTTTGTGTGCAAATTTTTGAAATTTTGTTGCTTTTGATTTTTTTTACGTATTGTTTGGTAGTTTTGAAAATTGTAAAACTTATGATAGGCAGGTCCTACATGTCATTTTTTTCCTTCGACGACGGAAATCGTCTGTGAGTTTGTAAAAAAGCTAATCCAGCGTAAACATGCAGATAATTACACAAAAAATGGGTCATATAGTTCTTATACGTAAACATGATTCAAATTTTTTTACGTATGCACGAATTTGGTCTGAATAAATCTATTGCATTTTCCTGAGCAGTTCGATACATTATTTGCTGTTGTTAGGAAAAACAATATGTTGGTATTTTTTAAGAATTTTAAGGTGTAAAGAATTATGGAAAAGATCACAAAGTGTTTGGAATGATATTCTGATTTTTTCAAATTTTTTGATCTGGTTTGAACTAATTTGGAAATATGTGTGGGAAGTTACAGAAATTTTAGAAAAAGAGGGGAAAAAAAGTACAGAGCCAGGCCGAGCGAGCAGCCCGGCCCAGCAACGGCCCACGGCCCAGCCCAGCCACACAGTGACGTCATCGGTGGCGTCACCGGTGTCGCGGATCTGCCGCGGCGGCGCGGCGGTCGCCGGCGTCGAGTGACGGCGACCCAGGACACGCGAGCGGTCGCACTGGACGCGCCTCGACGCGGGTAACCCGGGGGTGGCGGCGCCGCCCCGTTTAGGTCGCCGGAGCGGCTGCGGCGACGTGCGGAAGCGGCGGCGGCTGCCGAGGACGGCGGTGGCGTTTCCGGCGCCGACGCGACGTCCCGGCAGGCGGCGGTCGACGAGGAGGGAGACGGCGCAGCGGTGGAAGTGGCCGCGGCCGTCGATCTGTGCGTGGTGGCGCGTAGCGCCGGCGGCGTTCGTCGGCGGCGGCGGCGGCGTCGCGAGAGAGGGAGAGAGGAAGAAGTAGGGAGACCGTGCTCTGCCTGCTTTTTTTTCAGAAAAGTCCCTGACGTTTTCGAATTTTACTGTTAGGTCCTTGTGTGCGTTTTCTTCTCGCTAGCTTGTGGACTGCGGGTTTGTTTTCTGGATTTATTAAGGGGTTTTTGGTAGTTTTGAAAATTGTAAAACTTATGACAGGCAGGTCCTACATGTCATTTTTTTTTCCTTCGACGACGGAAATCGTCTGCGAATTTGTAAAAAGCTAATCCAGCGTAAACATGCAGATAATTACACAAAAAATGGGTCATATAGTTCTTATACGTAAACATGATTCAAATTTTTTTACGTATGCACGAATTTGGTCTGAATAAATCTATTGCATTTTCCTGAGCAGTTCGATACATTATTTGCAGTTGTTAGGAAAAACAATATGTTGGTATTTTTTAAGGATTTTAAGATGTAAAGAATTATGGAAAAGATCACAAAGTGTTTGGAATGATATTCTGATTTTTTCAAAAAATTTGATCTGGTTTGAACTGATTTAGAAATATCTGTGGGAAGTTACAGAAATTTTAGAAAAAGAGGGGAAAAAAAGAGTACAGAGCCAGGCCGAGCGAGCAGCCCGGCCCAGCAACGGCCCACGGCCCAGCCCAGCCACGCAATGACGTCATCGGTGGCGTCACCGGTGTCGCGGATCTGCCGCGGCGGCGCGGCGGTCGCCGGCGTCGAGTGACGGCGACCCAGGACGCGCGAGCGGTCGCACTGGACGCGCCTCGACGCGGGTAACCCGGGGTGGCGGCGCCGCCCCGTTTAGGTCGCCGGAGCGGCTGCGGCGACGTGCGGAAGCGGCGGCGGCTGCCGAGGACGGCGGTGGCGTTTCCGGCGCCGACGCGGCGTCCCGGCAGGCGGCGGTCGGCGAGGAGGGAGACGGCGCGGCGGTGGAAGTGGCCGCGGCCGTCGATCTGTGCGTGGTGGCGCATAGCGCCGGCGGCGTTCGTCGGCGGCGGCGGCGGCGTCGCGAGAGAGGGAGAGAGGAAGAAGGAGGGAGACCGTGCTCTGCCTGCTTTTTTTTCCAGAAAAGTCCCTGACGTTTCCGAATTTTACTGTTAGGTCCTTGTGGGCGTTTTCTTCTCGTTAGCTTGTGGACTGCGGGTTTGTTTTCTGGATTTATTAAGGGGTTTTTTGCAAATCCGTCACGGACGCGCGGTGCGGGCGGTCCGATCGCCGGGCGACGGCCGGGATCGACGTACTGTAGAACACTGTAGATGCTACAGTAGCTGGGGCGCTCCCAGGCCGCGATTTTGCACAGCTTTCATATAGTTAGTATATAATGAGATGGTGTGTGACGCACATTTCAGTTCCATCATCTTCCATTCATATTCCTCTCCTTTCCGCCACACTCTGGCGCACTGACGAGACCTGTGGCAACTGCCAGTTTGAGCCAAATCGACTGAATGAATGATTGATCAGCTCGTGAGCATGGGCACCACTACAAGAGGAAAGGAGAAACACGAGCTCAACTGCTCAAGGAACAGAGACTGACGTAACATCAGTTAAGTGGAGTTATACTGGTGTAATGACGAGCCGCTTCGAAGATTCTTGTCGAAGTAACATCAGTTAAGTAGTTATACTGGTGTCCTGTGCTGTGCTCATCTACAAAAATAGTGTTGTTTCCATGTTTTATTCCATTACTGCATGAAACGGACAGTGTTAGTTCGGAGCAGGACGCAACTGCTGCAGAAAGCTTGGTTGGCCTTAGACTTTGTACGCGTTTTAGTAACGCAAAGACGCATGTCGTCTTCTGCGTAGGAAACTGAACGTCTCTCTCCCTGGCTCTGGATTACGTGCGAAATCCCAGCGAGAGCACCAGCCTTCTCCTTCCTAATTTCAAGGTATACATTATGCAACTGCTTTAGACTTTCATAACCCCTGTCTCTGACTTAAGGCTCTGCAACAACCCTTTGTACAGCTGGGTACCTATCCATTCCTACGTCTGAAACTTCCATCACGAAGTCGACAAAAACAGAGTCTTCTTCTCTGACGTACTGACGCCTGTTTGTGGCGAACCATTCATCTGAAGATTCTGAACTCTCTAGCGCGTGCAAGATATTTCCTGAACCAAAGAAGTCCACATTAGCAGAAAACAAGACGTTGACTACTCGATGGGCAATCTAGTGCTGAAACTCTGCAAGGTCAACAAGCCCAATCAATCAAAAAGCTAAGTGTTGGCCGGAGGAGCTCATTGAGCCTGACTGCCACTTTCTGACAAAGATTTGAACTGATTATTCAAGATTCTCTTGTTTGAAGGGGTCTGCCAGTGCCAGGACTAGATAGTCCACGCCTGTAGCTGATGCATGCTTGACGTTTTAAGCGAACACTTTCCTTACCCGTGAGGTGTGTGTTTCGCTCTGCTTTGGATTATACTCCCTCCGTTTTTAATATAAGATGTTTTAAGTGTTGTACATGTTGTCTAGATACACAGTAAAGTGAGTGAACACGCACACTAACACATGTCTACGTACATTTGTGTACACGTGCATGTAGACAAATGCTAAAACATGTTATATTAAAAAACGGAGGGAGTAAGACGCAATCACTTTCATGTTATGTTTAATTTGGCATTGATACTATGGTCGAAATGGTGCGTTCTGGTGTTGTACAATGTCAATTTGGTTCCTACGAAAATTGGGAGAAATATTTTTATATAAAAAGGTCATGCTGCTTTCAGGCCATGCTACGGCCGACAAACAGCTACGCAAGGCATTGAATTTTGTTGCAGTTGCGCACACCGGTTCAACTATTTTGCTATCCTTTGATTCATTGCATCTATGGAACAAGATGGGTAGGTCATATGGTACTTCTAATAAACACGGGATCATTTCCCTATCATAAAAATGAAGTCTAGAAGTCACATGACTGACAATCGGATAATTGGTCGGTGAAACACTGAAGAGGTACCAGCTCTATGCATAAATATAATATACATCTGACGGTCTGACCTATACGTAGCCAACTATTCCATGTAGCAAAATTCACACTTACAATTGTAGCAAAATTCACACTTACAAATATGCATGTCGTCTTCGGCATAGGAAACTGAATGTCTCTCTCCCTAGCTCTGGATTACGCGCAGAATCCCAGCGACAGCACCAGCCTTCTCCCTCTCAATTTCAAGGGACTACCAATTCCGTACAGAAACACTACTGTACAGGGATTAGCTAGATGACATGAGGAACAATGCAAGAAAAATTGTGCTGGACTGGTACATTATGCAACTGATTTAGACTTTCAGAACCCCTGTCTCTGAGTTAAGACTTTGTAACAACCCTTGTACAGCAGTAAGGCTCTCTCTCGATCCCCGTTCCCCTGCTACAGTAGTTAGGAGGCGGAGAGAAGGCGTCCCCGAGATCCTTGTTCGCGCCGGCGGATCCGCCGCTCCCCTCTGCCTCCGGTCGCCGTTCCGGCACCGCGAGGTGGAGGGGAGCTCCGGCTCTCTCGTGTGCTTGTAGATTAGGTGTGAGTGCCCGCTTGGCGCTGTCGTTGACGGAGGCGATGGTGTCGGTGGCTTGGGCGTGGTGCTTCCCCTCCTCCCTCTGTTCCGGCCTCGTCGCCGGGAGGCCGTGAAGCTTCTTCGGGCGCCCTTCTTCTTCTTCGTTCCTCTAGCCGGCCGTGGCGGCGAGGAGAGGAACTGGAGGTCGTCGGTGTCCCGCTTTTGTTGCAGGTGGTCCTGGATGGTGCTCTCTGGTGGTCTTGCTCCGCCGGCCGAGGTGGCGAGGGGAGCAGCTCCTGGAGTTGGTGGCTTGCAGGTGGTGGTGGTCCTGGGCGCCGCGGCGGCGGCTGGAAGAAGGGTGGACTCGAGAGGATGGTGTTGTGGCAGTGGTCTTTCATCGACTCTAGATTTCGTCGCTGCGCGGCGGATGGATCTTGCGGCTGTCTGCTACATGTGGTGGTGCTTCCTCTCGGCGGTGGGCGGTACGGCGTCGCCGGCGGCGCGTAGGAGCTTGGGCGCGGCTCGGGGTCTGATCGCGTTTCTTCTCCGGTGGTCTAGGGTGCTTTTTGCACTTTGTTGGGTTTCCTTGTTATTTTGTGTTTGTTGGGGGACCTGGTTGTAAGTGTGGAGCCTCCTTTCTTATGTATCAGACCCTTCCTCAAAAAAAAAACCCTTGTACAGCTTCCCGTTTGTGGCGAACCATTCATCTGAAGATTCTCAACTCTCTAGCGCGTGCAAGATATTTCCTGAACCAAAGCAGTCCAGTTTAGCAGAAAACAATGGAAAAGAATGTTGACTCCTCGATGGGCAATGTAGTGCAGAAATTCTGCAAGGTCAACGAGTCCAATCAACCAAAGCTAGGTGTTAGCCGGAGGAGCTTCTTGAGCCTGACTGCCACTTTCTGAAAAAGATTTGACCTGATTATCCAAGATTCTCCTTTTTTGAACGGGCATGCCAGCGCTAGGACTAGATAGTCCACGCCTGTAGCTCATGCATGCTTGACGTTTTAAGCGAACACTTTTCTTATCGGTGAGGTGTGTGTTTTGCTCTGCTTTGACTTATAAGATGCAATCACTTTCATGTTATGTCTAATTTTGGATTGATACTATTGTGGAAATGGTGCATCCTGGTGTTATACAATGTCAATTTGGTTCCTACGAAAATTGGGGGAAATAATTTTATATAAAAAACTATGCTGCTTTCAGGCCATGCTACGGCCGACAAACGGCTACGCGAGGCATTGAAGCTAGTTGCAGTTGCACACACCGATTCAACTATTTTGCTATCCTTTGATTCAGTGCATCTATGGAACAAGATAGGTACTCCCTCCGTTCCATATTAGATGACTTCTATTTGTATAAAAGTGGATGTACCTAGACTTGTAACATGTCTAGATACATCCACTTTTGTACAAATTGAAGTCATCTAATTTGGAACGGAGAGAGTAGGTCATATGGTACTTCTAATAAACTTGGGATCAATCATCTATCATAAAAATGAAGTCTAGAGGTCACATGACTGACAACCGGGCAATTGGTCGGTGAAACTCAAGAGATACCTGCTCTATGCATAAATATAATGTACACTTGGCCTATACGTAGCCAACTATTCCATATAGCAAATTCGCACTTTCAATTGTAACGCTTGGCAATCTTGCTCCTTTAGTCTTGGAATGGGAAGAATGGTGATTACGGAGGACGTATGAGTGCCACTGTCAGTTATATGCATGATGAGATATTTCTGAGAATGGGAAGCAATGGAAATATTAGTTGGCGAGTGAGGTGATGGTATTGGCTAAAACTGACCTTCCAAGCTCTGGCTACTATGTATATCGTATGTGTGCTACTTTTTTAGATCAAAACAGACACACTCTCCAATTTGATTAAGAAAACCAAGCGTTTTGCAAGATTTCTATCAGCTATAAACAAGATACTTAGGACCTGTGATGCACAACCTTGTATCGTTGGAAGGCCCAAATTTATTTTCTCGCCTACTTGTAAACTAGCAGAAGAATGAACATTGGAACTTACTGAAAACACAACAAATATCAAGTTTATATTTTGTGTGTTTTCTGTAACTTCCAATGAATGTACACGAAAGTGAATGGTACTTGCTGACTAGATACTCAATGAAAAGAGTTGAGTCGTTGTCGAAAGTTGATCATTCCTGCTGTTACCTTTAAACGGTACATGCGCACTCCCGGGGTCATCTATATCTCGACGTATATAAATAAAATGTTTTCCATCTCTGTGTACAATTGTTCAAGTTATATATAATAGCCACAATAAAAATCTTTCGCGACGATAGAATAGAATTTTCACGTGTGTGCGCTCACCTAGAGAGTTATCTATGTTTTGTTTTCATGCCGAACTTTTATCTGTTTTTGTTGAACTAGTAAACTCCCTTTTCATCAAAACTATTCAGATAATACAAATATTCCTTCAACACAATAGAATAATTTTTCACGCTTTGCGCGTGCTCACCAAGGGAGGGGCGTCTATTTATTTTTGTACGGCATGTATAAATAATATGTTTTCCCTCGCCCTGGAAAATTGTCCACGTAATATAATGGCCAAATAAAAATCAATGTTAGTTTAATGGTAAATTCAAGGAAGAATCAGTGCAACAAATAGGTACATTAATCAAACAGAACAAAAGACTATGAACAAGACAAAGGACAAGGAAGAAACAGTTGAATGAAACAGCAACGATTTAATCAAATCCTTCCTAATCGCAAAATTGGCCCACTTCATTGATAAGTGAATTACACGGAAGGAGCTTGATTTGCCTCTAGAGTGGCACAAGCAAAACCCATATCGCGTGGTCCGTGGAATCCTATATATCGCCCATAGGCTACGCGAAACGAGCACGCCGCCTGAAGAAAGTCGCTGATTGGTTGGCCCATTGGACGGATTTTCACCTTTTTTTTTCTCTTCTTGTCTGTTTCCTCTTTCTATTTTTCATTTTCCTTTCTGTTTTCTTTCTTTTTATTTTTCCTTTTTTATTATTCGTTTTTCATTTTTCGCCTTTTTAGGATTTTGAAAATGTTCATAAATGAAAAAAAATTAGATTAAATAATTTTCAATTTCATATAATCCAAACTGAACAGTTTTCAAAATCTTTACATATTTTAAACTCGATTTTTTTGTAATTTCAACAAAATTTTGTAACCCGAATATTTTCAAATCTGAACATCTTAAAATTCCGTACATTTTTTCAAATCTGAAACTCTTATCAAATTATGTACGATTCTCCAAAATAGATACATAAATGAAAGGAAACAGAGAAAAGGAAAACAGAAAAAAAAACGTGATTTAAATGAGAAACACAATTTAGTGGGCCGGACCATTGGTCCTCCAGGCGGTGCGGGATATAGGAGCTCCACACGGTCCTCGTTCTCCTGTCCAGAAACCAGTGATGGTCTGATTTGCCGTTTGCGTGACCTGCAAGCGCGCGCGGCATGTACGACGCATCGGCTCGTTACTGCTCGTGGCCGGTAGTCAGGTTTCAAGTGGCGCGGGCCTCCCGCAGCGCCGCGACGCCGCCCCGCAAATCGAGCCCGCAAAATGCCTAGCGGGCCACCCGCGTGAATCCTAGCGGGCCGAAGCGGCGAGATCTCGCGACCTGCCACACTGTCGCATACCTGCGTCTGCATCGCCCCGGAGAGGAACGCGCAGAGCACGGAGAGACGGCGATCCTCGCCGCCGCGCGGGCTTGCCGACCTCCTCCCGATGTCGGCGATGGGGCTCCCGGAGGAGATGCTGGGGTCGACGGCAGAGCCCATGCCACTCGCCGTCACTCGCCGCCACTCGCCGTCCTTCGCCGCCACTCGCCACTCCACCTCCGGTCCCCGACCATGCCCTTGATAATGGAGTTTATCCGCCGGCTCCCTCGCCGCCAATCGCCGTCTCTGCTCCTTCTCCGCCCCCGCCCATGCCCCTGTCGCAGCCGCTGAAGGTAACCACGAATTCCCTCAAATTTTTCATCCTTTCTTGATATTAGTTGATTACAGAGACTTCTTCAGTTGAATTGAAGAAGGGCTGTGAAATAGATGTAACCAGGAACTTCTACTTCTGTTGAATTGAATTACTCTTACGTAATCAAGCAGATGGATACTTTCTGTTGACTTTTTGTGGTCTTTGTGTCAGTACATGTATTTAGGATCATGTCACCTGGAATGTTGAATGTTTCTTCCTCATATTATTATCAGCATTTGTGCTCAGCATCTTGATTCAACTGCCTGTTTCATTCCAGTGCATAAGTTGCACTCCATTTCCTGTTTAAAATGCTGCATAAATTTTATCAGGAGATAACAGCAACATGAGTTAGTTGATTGCAGTCTGCTCTAGTTCTTCTTGAAAGATAAATTTTATCCCCTGTTGTGTGCCAAGTTCTTTGGCTTTTGTTTGTCAACTGTAGGTTGTGTGCCAAGTTCTTTGGCTGTTATGCTTCTTGAAGATGCAATGGAACTGATTAGTGCAGTAGTAGCATATCTGTTGAGACTGCTCCATTTGTATTTACTATTTTGTATTTACTATTTTGTCTCCCCGCTATATCTGACTTGAGCCTATGATCAGGAAAGGCAAGAAAAAGATGTACAAGTTAGCTTCCATGCCTCATAGTTTTCCTGCTAGTTAAGTTAGCTTTGATGCCCTGCTATCTGTACGCACAACTTCTGTACTGTTTTTGCTAAACTACCTTGTTGTTCAGTACTGCAAACGTATCTCAAGCATAAGCTAAAAAATTCAATCGTATCTCACCCTTGATATGGTACAATTCGGGTTATTTAATTGAAACGTATCTCAAGAATGAGTATAGGTTGAGTAGGTTAACTCATAGCTGAATGCATATAATGCGTTTTCCTTCTGAAATGCACTTCGCTTCCTGCTATGTACTGTACTATGATAAAGAGTGACATTGCTTTCTGAAATTTGCAGGGAGAATCTTGCTGTGTATGCTCCATATACATCTTCATGCAGGCATTTATGATCCCTGAAAGAGCTTTGTGAGATAACATTGCACAGTAGTCTGCTAGGTAAATTTGGCGTAATCCTGATGTGGATGTTGAGTTTTTCCTGGCAGAATTTAATGATATTGATAACTTATTTTGATTACTTGCTTACAAAGATTTGTTCTTTATATGATATTGATCACTGATTTTGATTCCTGCAGGTTGGTGATAAAAGAAAGCTTACCATGAAGAAGGGGACATTCTGCTAGTTCTGCGAGTTCTACAGCGCTGTAGCTTCAGTCAGATATTCTACAGTCGTTATATGTACCTTTTATTTCCCTAGCTCTACATGTCATGCAACTGTAAGGAGCTTATAGCCGTGAGGAATTCATCCGGAACATGCATTCATCAGGAATTCTTAGATTCATCCACAGATTCAATTTGCTTGTGGCTTTGCTGGTCTTTACTCTATTACAAGCACTACACTATTTTGTTCTGAAATTTATGTGTTATGAAGATGCAATGGAGCTCGTTTTTGAATTTTTCGAAAATGTTTCAAAAATTTCGAAAAAAATACCTGGAGGTAGCCAATCATATGCGCTACCATTCTGGAAAATTATAGTTTAAAATACATCGTATTTTTGGCTTAGCAAAAAAAGCAAACCGGACAAATATGTGCATGGCGGGCTCTGGTGGGCTGATGCGGGCCGCCGCTCTCTCCTGCGCTACATGCAGCGGACCGTGGCAGTCGGCCCGCTAACTCCCGCAGGCGGAGTGCGCCCGCCAGCAGAGCGTGGCGACCAGCCGCAGCCCGTCCCGCTTGACACCTGAGCCGGTAGCTCGCCCCAACCGCAACTATCAATTGAAATTGACGCGCGTTAGGGCATGTACAATGGTAGAAAAGGCGGGTCTTCTCTTAACTCTCTATGTCATTTAGAGAAGACAATAAATATTAGTTGTACAATGGATTATCTGTTATTGTAATATGTAGCAATAAATGAGAATTAATTAAATTTTAGTGTGAAATCATGTTAATAAGGGAAGGCATCTGGTACAATGCACAAAATAGAATTCCTTTAAATTTTTAAGAGATCATCACTTACCTAAGGGAAGGCAACCCACTTTCTTTTCCTTCTATTTCCTCCAATTAAACAAAAATCCGATGTGTCATCACTAAGGCTATGTTTGTTTTTAGAGTTTTTTTTAGAGATTGGTGGGGATAATCCTCTAGTGTATTGGGTGAAACCCCAAACTTCACCCAATCCGTTAGGGGATTGGTGGGGATAATCCACTAGGTAGGGGTAGTGTATTGAATCCCCTAGGGGATTGAGAAAAATGAATTAGAGTTTGTGGATTTGTGGGGAAATGTGGGGATAAAACCTGTCCAATACTCAAAAAACAAACGATGTTTTGGTATATATGGGAATTTGGAGGTTTGACCGGGATAATCCCCACCAATCCCTAAAAAAACTCTAGAAACAAACATAGACTAAGAGAAGGTCGACGTCATCTCATTGTATATGCCTTAGCTAGCTCCGCATGACTCGCAGCCTCGTTGTGCGCACTAGGCTAATGGCCAATGGCTAGCCCAAGGAAATTTGGTGGAATTGGCGACACGCTTCGTCACGGAAAGGAAGTGGGAAAGAATTATTCTCTTTCTCATTCGCAAAACAAAAATGAAATTAATTCTTCTCACACGCCGGCTGCCAGTGCATGCAATTGTCGGAGGACACGTACGCATGGTAACTAAACTATGTACGGCGTCCCAGCCTTATCCAACTTTTCACGGTGCTTTTTGAATGAGAGTGTGACCTTGCGGTGTACAAATCCACACTCTTTAGTCTAAACAGTGAGTGATTTAAACAAAATGAATGTATTGATACTTGGTATAGGAGTATTGCATGAAAATAAAACATAAACCGGTAGTAGGAATTGCGGAAATTTTGAGGGCTAGAAATGATGTATGATTCACGGGACTTGGTGAAGTAAGCTAATTTCAGTGGTTGCTAGTGCTTGCAGTTGGGTTAAACCTGGTTTCTTTTTCCAGAACCCAAGACTGAAACACAGACGTTGCACGAAATTGTTGCAGCAAACACAGATGAAATGTTCAATTCGCACAGGAGCTATGTGCCATGGACGCCACACCGGATGATGGGACGACGAGAGGCAATAGAAATCTTTTGGAATGGTATTATAATTTGATTATATGTGGGGTGAAAAGGTTCCGAAGGCATGATACTTCTAGGTAATATATTAATTGTTGTAATGGTTATGTGTTTTGCTCTGCTTTGGCTTATAAGATGCATCTACTTTCTTGTTGTGTCCAACTTGGGGTTGACACTATGGTGGTAATGATGCATTCTGGTGTTGAACAATCTCGATTTGGTTCCTATTAATGAAATCAGAGGAAACCTTTTATTATCAAAACAATCATGTTGGTTTCAAGCCAAGTTACCAACCAACAGGCGCACCACGCACTAGAGCTAGTTGCAGTTGCGCACTTGATTCATTGCATCTATGGAACAAGATAGGTACTCGGTCATATGGTACTCCTAATAAATACGGGGATTAATTCTCGGTCATAAAAAGGAAGTATTGAGCTCACATGACCAACAACCGCACAAATTGGTCGGTGAAATACATCTGACCTATACGTAGCAAAATTCACACTCCCAATTGTAAAGCTTGGCAATCCCATTCCGTCAATTTGATGAGTAGAGTGTGGAACAGGAAGAGGATGGTGATTGACGAGGACGTCTGAGTTCCACTGTTGGGTCTGTGCATGATAAGATACTGTGAGAATGAGATGCATTGGAAATTTTAGTTGGCGAGTGAGGTGGGGGTAGTCGATGAAACTGATCTTCGAAGATCTCTGTATTGTATTTATCGTCGGTGTCCTACTTTCTTACATCAAAAGAGACCTGACCTCTACTTTGATTAGGAAAATGAAGCGTTCTACGCATTACACTGATTGCTTGCTTATTTGCCATATTTCTCCTTTTACAGATCAATTTAATTTTTTTAGTCCCAAATACATTGCGAAATACAGTATCTAAGACATCGATCGATTTGGTTCTGTCTCGTTCCCCTTGTTCAGAGAGCATAAACAGAGTAGCTGTGCGGCGCCGGAGGAGAAACAGAGTAGCTCAGGATGGAGCTCCGCCGGCTACAGCGGCCGGAGCACGGGTGGTGCAGCGACCTTCCTCCCGGCGGCGACCACGGACGGCGCGCCAGCACAGACAGACCGCACGCAGTGACCTTCCTCCCGGCGGTGATCATGGACAGTGCGCCTACCACCAACGGCGGAGGAGGTGCAGAGCTACCGCCCGCCGGCCACAAGAAATGGCCCAAGGGCGGAAGGGCCCTCCTCGAGGGAGCGCCTCCTGCTCCGAGTAGTGGGCGGCACGGATTCGCAGGCTTGGCAACTGTGCGTGCTTGTTCTTGGTGGATGCAGCTTGGAGGAGGTCCTCTATACCGGAATCAAGCGTATATGCTTCAATGGGAGTTGGCCTCTACTAATTGCAGTTCCGTTGTTCAGGCCTCTACTTCGCTGGCAGCCTCACCTCTGCAGGATGAAGGCCATCTTCAAGAGAAATAGGGCAAAAATGGTGGGAATTAGTGAATGTCAGGGGAGGAATGGGACACCTAGATCGTGGCTGCCGATCGTGGTCGCCGATCATGCCGTGCCACCCCACGATCCTGAGTTCCTGACCGCTGCCGCCGGCGTCGCCCCCGCATCAGCTCCTCTGTTTCTCCTCCGCTGCAGGTATCAAATCGATCGACACACCTGGTTCGATCCAGCCAGGTACCGTATCTGTACTGTATTTCACTATGTATTTCAGACTTTAAAAACTAAATTGATCTGTAAAAGGATAAATATGGCAAATAAGCAAGCAATCAGTGTAATGTGTGGCAAATAATAAAAGTCTAAGTAAGGTGTGGCAAATTATAAAGGTCTAAAGTAATGTGTGGCAAATAATAAATTCTCCCTGTATAAGCCTAGCTACTGTGGAGAAGCTTTTGGCCTGTGATGCGCAACCTTGCATCCGGTTGAAAGAATGAAATGCTACATGCTGGGCCTAACGATCTTTTTTTTTCCGAAATATTTAGTTTCTCCCTACCTATAAACCAGCCCAGATGAACATTGGAACTTATGATAAGCACAAAAATATCTGGTTGTTTGGCGACTTTACTTATAATCAAACTCCAGTTCTTTTTTTTTTAGATTTAAATGGCTGCCCTTTATTAATCAACCGGCATATCAGATGCCAAACAGTTCACGATAAACTCCGGTGGTGCACCCACCCAAGTATTACAGATTTTATTCCCGCAGCCCACTTTAGCTAAAGCGTGCGCAACCTTGTTTGCCGATCATCGCACGTGCCTAACCTCGTGGTCGTAAAACCTTTTAGCAGTTCCTTGATTTCTTCAACCAGCGGACCATGGATAGATCGATCCGTGTCCCTGCTCTTCAGCTTCGCCACCGCGCCAAGGTAATCAGTCTCCAGACATACCTCCATCACTCGCATCTCCTTTGCCAGGTCAAGGGCTTGCTTGCATGCCAGGAGCTCGGCCCTCTCCGAATCTGATACTGAGGGCAAACAATGGCTTCTCCCCGCTAGGAATACACCATGGTGTTGCCGAAGAACCACACCACAACCTCCACTACCAGACTCCTTTAAGAAAGCTCCATCGGCATTGGCTTTGGATCAACCCGCCTCTGGTGAGAGCCTGTGCTCTACCTCATCGGGGGGTTTCTTTGCACCAGAATTGGCATCCTTGCAGGCAAGCCACTCCTCGACCAGGTATATCGCCCGGCGAGCAATGCTCCGAGGATCGTCAATGTACGCTTCATCTCTGGCATCGTTCCTCGGAGCCAAAGCTGGTATAACACCATAATGCCGATCGCCAACTCCTTGTCATTCAAAGACCCAATCCAGTCCAGCATCCAGCCTTGTAGATCGCGATGTCACTGGACTGTTTCATCAGGGGCGCAGAAATCTAGACCTGACGCTTCCCTCACAGCTTCCCATGCCGCCAACGAATGAGGACACCTCCAGAATCGATGCAGCAGGGACTCATCTCTCAAGCAAGCAATGCATTTTACACCTTCCTTGATATTCCTGCCTTGGAGCTCACCACCGACCGCCAAACCATTTTTTATCAGCCTCCAAACATGGATCTTGGCCTTGCCAGGCACATCTGCTGCCCAAAGAGCAAGCCCCACGATGCTCATCACAATTAGTTGATGAACCAACCTGCATGTCTCTTCTCCTTTTCAGATTCATTTTCAAGTGATAAGCCGATTTGACACTGAATAACCCGTTTTTGGTGTAGTTCCAAGCAAAATAGTCTCCGGTTCCAGCGCGACCTACGGGTATGTTCACAATGTCCTCGACATCTCCCTCGAAAAATAGTTCATTGAGCTTCTGTACATTCCACCCTCTCCCATCCGACAACAAGAGCTCTTCGACCCGGTTGACCTCAGTGTCAGGCTTCCGTCCCAGTGGACGCATCAAACCTGCCCGTGGTATCCAGTTATCTTGCCACACGTTGATCGAAGCTCCATCACCAATCCTATACAATAAACCCTCTTTCAACAGCGCTCGTCCATGCACAATACTCTTCCAAGTATATGAGGCGTCCTTGGGGCAATTTGCAGTAAAAAAAATCCCAGCTTTGATGTATCTAGCTTTTAGGACTCGAGAGCACAAGGAGTTAGGCGTGGTTAAAATTCTCCACGCCTGTTTGGCTAGTAGAGCCTGATTAAAACTCTCAAAATTTCGGAAGCCCATGCCACCATTCTTCTTAGGGCGACACATCTTATCCCAACTTATCCAGTGCACCTTCCTTTTACCATCAGCCGCACCCCACCAAAACCGCGAGGCAATTGAGGTTAGGCTGCCACACATCTTCTTTGATAGTAAAAAGCATCCCATAGAGTAAGTAGGAACAGCTTGTAACACTGACTTTACCAACGTCTCCTTTCCCTCCATAGATAAACCCTGACCTTTCCACCCATTAACCTTACCCCATGATCTATCCGGGAGGTGTTTGAAAGCCCCATCTTTTGATCTACCAACCACTATCAGCAAACCAAGATATTTTTCAGATAGAGCTTCACATGAGATACCAATGACTCCCTTCAACTCATTCCTAGTCTCCTCCGAGCAGCCCTTTCCAAAGAAAATGGAGGATTTATGCATGTTCACTCGCTGTCCTGAGGAGACCTCATAATCGTGCAGCACATCGCGCAAAGCAACCAGGCTCGACTCGCTGGCCTCCAAGAAGACGACGCTGTCGTCGGCAAAGAGGAGGTGCGTGATTGTAGGGCCTCCCACACCAAAACTTACTCCCGCTATCTGTCTCTCCACCTGTGCCTGCCGAAGAAGCGCCGAAAACCCCTCGACACAGAATAAAAAGAGATATGGTGAGAGTGGATCACCCTGACGGAGTCCTCTCAAAGGTAGGAAACCCTCTGACACTCCTTCATTAAGCTTAACAACAAACCGAGCCGTCCTAACACACCTCATCACCATAGCAACCCATCTCGGTGAAAAGCCCATCTTAATCATCATCCGCTCGAGGAAACTCCACTCCACACGATCGTAGGCCTTCATCATGTCTAACTTGACAGCACATTGTGGCTTCCTTCTCTTCCTCTTTCTAATGGCATACACACACTCGTATGCAGTTAACACATTGTCCGTAATAAGCCGTCCAGGAACGAACGCGCTTTCCTCCTCCGAAATGAGGATAGGGAGTATTTTCTTCAACCGGTTTGCCACCACTTTGGACGCAATCTTGTATAAAACATTGCATAAGATTATTGGTCGGAATTGGACAGCAACTCCGGGTGGTTAACTTTCGGTATGAGCACAAAAATAGTGTCGTTGAAATCCTCGGGGCACTCCCTCCCCTCTGAGAAACCACGAACTGCTGCACACACCGAATCTTTTAGCATAGGCCAGTGCCTTTGGTAGAACAACGCTCGCAGACTGTTGAATATCGTGATTAGTTAGGAAAGATAGGATAGCGTAGGATTTGATTCTACCTTGACTTGTACTCCAAACAGATCATGTACTCCTTTATATACACCCACGAGGCTCAAGCAATACAACCAACGATTCCACCAATCCCTCTCTATGCTCCTACATGGTATCAGCCTAAACTCGATCCAAAACCCTAGCCGCCGCTTCTGCACCACGCCGCCCCCGGGGAGGTCGATCTCCATGATCTCCGCCGGGGGCCGCGCCGCCCGTACCTAGGGTTCGTCCGCCGGTCCGGTTGATCGGCTGCCCTAGAGTCTTTTTTTCCGATCCTTTGATCCGGTTTTCTCTCTCTCTCGCCGGTCGTTTTGATCGGTGTTTCTTTTTGGTTTTTCCGATCTAAGATCGGTTTGCGTCGCCCACCACCGCCATCGATCCTCGTGCGCCTCTACTCCGACATGGCGGCCTCTCGCGCTACGCTGCGGCCCTCGCGGCCACCGTCCGCATGTGCTCTTCACCGACTACGCGGCCTCACGCGCCGCAGCGGCCCGGAACGGCCGCCCTCCGCGCGTTTGCCCGCCGTCGTTTTGCACCGGCCGCCATCGTCTACCTCTGAACGGGACACCTCCATCAGCACCCCGCCTCCACCGTGGCGGCCCGACACGGCCGTCCTCCGCGCGTCTGCCGCTCGGGCGCTTCCGCCGTGCGCCTGGCTTCCTCACGCCGGTGCTGCGTTGGCCGCCTGGGCGCCGAGGCTACGTTGGCCGCTCGGCTTCTTAGTCGCCCCGCCTCCCGCCGAGCGGCGCCTCCTCCACCTCGCGAGCGATCGGATTGATCACCCGCTCGCCCGTGATCCACTCCATCCGCGCCGCGCGGTCGACCCGTACAGTCATCTGCGTGCGCCTTCGCAGGTTCCCGTGAAGATCGTCCTTGAGTTCAGCACGCCTACCACCGATCGAGCATCGGGCTGCCGCTGCGTCGCCCCTTCGGGCTGCAGCGCCGCCGCCCTGTGGTTCTCCCCGCGGCTGCACCGAACCGCACGTCGCCGCTGCGTCGCCTCTTCGGGCTGTAGCGCCGCGGCCCGCGGTCCACGCCGCCGCGCTGAGGCCGTCCCCGCGTTGCACCGTGCCGCACGTCGCCGCTGCGTCGCCCCTTCGGGCCGTAGCGCCGCGGCACGCGGTCCACGCCACCGCCCCGAAGTCGTCCCCGCCGTCGCCCTGACACGCGCGTCGCTGCTGCGTTGCCCGTCCGGGCCGTAGCGCTGCGACACTCGGTCCGCTTCGCCGTCCTCGCACGTTGACGTCTCCGTGGTATGCGCCGCGCCGCCTTCCGAGGCGCGGGAACGCCACCGTCCGTGTTTGGTCTTCGTCATGATGTTGGGCTCTTCTTCGCCTACTTCGAGCACCGTCGCTGCGCCTCTACACGCGACCGCCGTGGCCTTTTGCAGGCTATCGCTGCCGTCGTCGCGCTTCTACATGCGACCGTCGTGGCCCTTTACGGGCTACCGTCGTCGTCGCCAACCACAACTTCGTCTCCGTCCAGTACCAGCTCATCGCCAGCGTCACCGTCATCTTCCCCGACCACTTCATCTACTCCGACAACCGCGGGCGACATCGGCACCTTCTACCCCACGCCGTTTGGCGCCGCAACCGTCGTCGAGTCCTCCTCTGCTGGCCCCTTCGACATGGCGTACAGCTTATACTGGTCCCCGTCTACGCATGCCCGTGCTGGCAACACCGACGCGTGCGTTCATCCACGACGTGTCCCCAGGCTTGGCAAACCTGGAGCGGCGCCTCGTCAACACCGACTGACCTTCTGTCTACGCATGCTCGGTGCTGGCAACACCGATGCGTGCTTTCGTCCACGACGTGTCCCCGGGATTGGCAAACCCGAGCGCCCTCTCTATTCTCCTACACAGACCATCCGGCCCCGGCGCCTTATTGGGCCCCATCTGAAAAAGCGCCCCTTCAATTTCCTTATCAGAAAACACTCCAGTGAGTGCTCTGTTCATATCATCCGAAACAAATGACTCAATTAAGCGCAGCACATTGTCCGCATTGGTAGACCCCTCCAAAGTATAGAGGTTCTGGTAGAAGGCCAGCGCCATCTCCCTCATCCACTGATTTGTGTTGCGTAAGGAGCCATCATCCCGCCACAGCGCACGAACCATGTTTTTGCGTTTCCTGTGAGATGCTCAGTTCTAGAAATATCGGGTATTACGATCACCCGCATTCAGCCATTCCTGCCGTGATCGCTGCCTATACATGATCTCCTTGTGCTCATACAATTCATGGAGACGAGCTTCAATCGCCTTCACCTTGTGCAGAGAACCTGAGATCAATGCATCTGTTTTAGCTTCACCCAACTTGGCCCGCAACGTTTTCAGTTCAGCCCGTACTGACCCGAACGTTTCGTAGCTCCATTTCTTCATTTCCTCTGTCATTTTCCGGAGATGATCCCACAATCCGTTCAGGTTTGAAATGGGCGTCGACTTCCTATCCCACGCTGCCTTGATCATCTCCTCTTAGTTGTCATGCTTCAGCCACATTTCCTCAAAGGCGAAGCCTCTCTGCACACACCGCTGCATCTCATTGTTCTCCCTTGAGATCCTAACCAGAAGGGCCATATGATCGATTCCTCTGTTGGAATATGTTCCACATACGATAACGGAAACAAAGAGAGGAAAGGCGCAGTCGCCACCCCCCCTGTCCAATCTCACTTGGACGTTCGCATCACCCTCCCTGATGTTACTCCAAGTAAAAGTATATCCTTTGTAGCCCAAGTTAGAGAGCTCGCAATCCGTCAAGCATTCCCGGAAAGCTAGCATATTAGCCTCCGACCTCATATTCCCTCCAAGCTGTTCATCTTGCGAAACTATCTCATTAAAATCTCCAGCGCACAACCAAGGGAGGTTATCCTGTTTCTTAAGATACCTCAACTTTTCCCATGTTTTATGCCTCTGTTCCGTCCCTGGTTCTCCATAGATTCCAGTGAATCTCCAATTGTGGCCTTCATAACTGATCTCGGCATCGATGAAATATTGACACCACGGACGGACGGATACCTCCACCCCATCACGCCACCAAAGGGCTAACCCTCCGCTCCTACCCATGCAATCTACAGCCACTCCATGCTTAAACCCCATACTCCACATTAGCTTGTCCATAGCTTTGGATTTCATCTTCGTTTCACTCAAGAAAACCACCGCTGGGTTGTAGGATCTAACCAGATCTCTTAATTCGCCCACCGCCGCGTCGAACCCCAAACCATGACAGTTACGGGCCAGGAGATTCATTGCTCCCGGAGGCCCTGCCCTGCAGGGTCCGCCGATGATCTTCCAGCCTATCAAAGACGGAGGCAGTACGCTGACGCTTCCCCGCCGATTCAGAATCCCCTTCCCCTACAACATGTACTGTAACAGGCATCCACACTTGCTTTATCCCCCTTTTCCTACCACTCAGGCACGCTCCATCGCCCTCTCCAATGCGCTGATGATCAGCTTGCGATGTGAGAACACCTTTCCCACCACCGCCCACCTTGGCCGCGGGACGTTCGCCGGATTCACTCCCTTAATCACAAGTCCCGTGGCCTCCTTATCAGTCAGCAGGAGATCACCCATCTTCGCTGACAAGCTCGTCGCTAACTCCTCCGATCCCGCTTTGGCCGGTGACCTGGACGTAGCCCTAGATGGGCTACTGCTCTTCGTCTTACTGCGGGCAGAGATGCCATGAACCCCACGCGTTCGCACACCCCACGGGCACAGACTCGCGAGAGATCAACACACACCCCACCGCGGCTGGACACTCGCCGTCGAGATCCGATCCGCCGCCGGAAAACAACCACCCTCAAGCGGCAAACCCTAGCCAAACACGATCGCCTCCCGATCGCCCTAGGGACCCGCTATTTTTGGTGGACCCGTTATTCACAGACATACGCGAGGAAAGTGAACGAACTTTCCTGACCAGATAGTCAATGACAAAGAGTTGGAATCATCCTCAAAAGTTGATCATGCATGCTAATTTCAAAAAAAAAGTTGATCATGCATGCTTTGCCCTTTAAACGAGCATTTCTTTACTTAACCCTTGTGAGATATTAAGCTCCTGAAATTAAGGAAAAGTTGATCATGCATGCCTGTTTTGGTCCAAAGCCTTGGATCAAACCGCTAAACTGTGTTGTAGCTTTCCATCTCTAAGATACCCGCGTCTTCCTCAAAGAGGCTGCTCTCGGCCATCCCCCTAATCACCGGGGAAAATTCTAAAGAGTGAAATGTCAGGGTGTTTCTCAACAAATTATCTCTACTAATGGAAATCATGCATCAGGAATGAGGGCAAGGACTGGATCTTGACTTGTGACGAAAACCTTGCGGAAATTGCGGGCTGATTGATTTTTGTCTTTACTTTTTTTTTACCATGATGGCCTAGGCCCCTTATTTGCTAATTCTATATTAATAGATCAGGCATTCTCTTCCGAAAAAAGAAATTAAGGAAATGTAAGCCGCTACACTCGCACATTTTACTTTTAAGAAAACTCAAATTTGGCGAAGGGTGGAGGTCGGTGCTGCTGGTTTGAGGCGCATGGAGCGCTCGATTCTAACATTCCTTTTCTCGAGAAGATTTTATCGTTTTCTATTTTGGTTTTCTTTTTTCACCTTTTTTATTTATCAGTGAGTAAATTTTAGTTATTTTTGCAATCTATAAAACGAACATTTTTTCTAAAACTTATATGAATAAGCAATCCATCGAGGCAACATTCAGCGTTGCATTTGCATGGTCGTGACGCTTTTGACGTGTCTTTTTAAAAGTTGGTGCATGTAAATTAATATGGTATCATGGTTAATAGGTTTCAAGTTCAAAACCTAACCAACACACTTTTAAATAACATAGTTATTGTTGCTTTTAAAATATAATATGAACAAAAGCTGCCAAATTATTTTGCTTAATTGTTCAAGTTTTTGAAATTTCCTGCACGGATACGTGATGACGAAAGCAGTTGGCAATTTCACTGGTTGGTAGAAAATACTGCGTTTATACATTTTTTTAGAAAAACATGATCTCTCGCGTAGAAAGATGCTTGGGGCTCTCCTCCCACACTCTCTTGAGCTCGTCAAGTGATGCGTTAGAAAAGACTCTCAAGATAACATTAGGGTAGGGTGTTTTTTTTAAGCTCCATGTACACAAAGATGAAAATAGAGTATAAGTTTCTGACTTTTTCAGAGAAAAGGAAATAGAGAGAAAATTCAGAAACGGAAAACAGAATTTCTTGTAAGGGATCAAAAAACAAAAAATATAGCGGAAATTGAACTGGAAACGAGACAACGTATTTCAGCGGAACATCCACGGATTTTTTATAAATGGAATATATTAATATCGCTAAGATACCAATTACACCTAGTCTCTACGCCATTAAGATACCCGAAAACATCAAGAATGCACACAGCCAAAACATAAAATAATAAATAATAAAAAGACCCTGCCACGGTGATCATTCACTCGCAGCAGCAACACTCAAACCACCACCAAAGACATCACTCGGACTATAAAAGAGGTTTCCCAAAAGCAACACATAAAAGAAGGAAACACTGCACAAGCATTGTCGTCGTCCGATCGAATATCTCACGTTTTCACTCTGGAAAACGTTTGAGTTCTCACAAAGCCATTACCAGGTACAACCAATAAAGGTCAAACATTGGGTTTTCACCCTGGAAATCAAGACTCGGAACTCGAGGAGTACCACCGAAAATGAAGTCCTCCAGTGTTGCCCCTCCCCCCCCCCCCCCCCCCCCCCCCCCGCTTGCCAAGGCCGCTACTGCAAGTGACCAAACACTAGGCACACAGGTATCTTGTCCGGAATGGACCATGAACAATGCCCAGTAAGCCAAATTCATACAACTGCCTGTGCATTATAGTCTTCATCACATCTAATACACCCATCCGTCATAAATTCAATTCCTCCAATCGTCGCGCAACAACTTTTTCCATCCGTGTCAATACCATGAGAATCTAGACTTAGACATGTCCCATGGCACCACCGTCAAGAAATCTGTGAAGAGTGACTGATTCGACATGATCATCAATACCTTCTAGCCTTCCAACAACAACCGCCTTCAAATCCCTGCATCAGTCATCACCGTGATCACGGCGTAGTGCCCGATGGTGCTGAGGTCGACGAGGCGGGGCTTCGCAACACGGCCACTCGAAGCCAAATAGAGGTTCAGGTTTTCGGTCACGCATGACCGGTGCGCTTGTCTATAAAGACCACGGTCGAAGATGATCCAGAACTTGGGCAGCCGCCGAACGAAAGATGTCCGTCTACAAGGAACTAGGGCTTGAAGCCCTACACTTCAGCGTCCAGCCGACGAGCATCGGATTCCTACGCAGAACCCTCTGGCGCGAAGGAACCACCAGCTCCGACCAAAGCAAATTGGCGCGTACACAAACCTATTCTACTAGTCCCTCTGTAGGAGCTACCAAAACGTATTATATTTTGATACGGAGGGATTACATAATAATCTTTGATAAAAGAAGCTCAGCCAACCTATTCTACTACTACATAATAATATAATCCCAATTAATCTTATCCCCTAAGGGAGTAGTGTAGCGCGTAAACAAAGTTATGTATTCACAGTGAGTATCAGGCCAGCCAGCCATGTGTGACCAGTCCACGGGCTCTGGCCAGTCACCAGCGTTGGCCGGCCCAAGAACTTTGTACATGTCGCGACGCGCTTCGATCGCAACGGAAGTGGGAAATATTTAATCTTATAGCATTCGCCAAAAAAAAGAGAATTCTTCTTTCTTTTTTTTGAATTTTCCATAGTATTAATTAAGCAACAACATTTTTACAATCGAGCATAAGGGCTCCCAGCACGCAGGAAGGAAGTACCCCTTGCGAAACACCACACTCACGCTTGCCTAATTGAGCTAAACCATGCGCAACACGATTACTGATCCTAGAAATATGGACCAGTTTAACAGTCGGAAGGATCTGCATGATCGCCTTTGCTTAAGGAACAAACTCCAATGCCCAGATTGGTCTCTACCAGGGGAGTTCAGCACACCGATCACCCTAGCGCAATCAGATTCAATGATGCCCTCCTCAGGATTGTTAGCAGCTAGGTATCGGAGTCCCTCAAGAATGGCCAGCACCTCGGCCTCTTCTGCACTTGCACAATCAGTCAGTTTGCTCCAGGCAGCAAACAGAGCTGCACCTTGGTGGTCACGCACCACCACACCAACACCACCTGAAGCAGTAGCCGCATCCCAGCCGACATCGACATTCACCTTAACCTGTCCATGCTCTGGCGCACGCCAGTTCGACGGAGCCTCCGGGTAGCAACAGGGGCAGCAGTGATGATAGGAACCTCCGGCTCTTTGCCACTCCTATGCGAAGTGGGAACCTTGGACATCAAGGAGACCAAATAATTCTGCAGGAAAGGAACTGATGCCGCAATGGACGCCTTGCCATCACCATGCACAATATTGTTTCGATGGTGCCAAGTACGCCACAATAGGAAGATGACTCGTACCCTGGAGTCCACCTGAAGGCTATCAAGGAGGTGGAAAAACCAGTCTCTGCCAGAGAAACTGAAGGCCTCTTCAGAGGGAAGGTCCCAGACCTTGCGCATACCAAACCGCAGACCATGAGCGATCGTGTCTACGCACGTTTCTATTCTTGTAGACAGTGTTGGGCCTCCAAGTGCAGAGGTTTGTAGAAAGCAGCAAGTTTCCCTTAAGTGAATCACCCAAGGTTTATCGAACTCAGGGAGGTAGAGGTCAAAGATATCCCTCTCAAGCAACCCTGCAATTAAGATACAAGAAGTCTCTTGTGTCCCCAACACACCCAATACACTTGTCAGGTGTATAGGTGCACTAGTTCGGCGAAGAGATATTAAAATACAAGTGATATGGATGATTATAAGTGGTAATTGCAATCTGAAATAAAAATGGCAGCAAGCAAACATGTAGCAGAACTGGTTGTAAACGGTGTTTCAATGCTTAGAAACAAGGCCTAGGGATCATACTTTCACTAGTGGACACTCTCAACAATAATAATATAATTGAATACATAGATATTTCCTCTTCACTATGCTACTCTGAATATTTCTCTGTTGGATAACGAACACCAATTCACTGTATAGGGCTATAAAAGCACACCTTAAAGTCGCATTCCACATCTAGGGAACCCCACACTGTCAACTTGAGCGCCCTAAATAGTACTAGACAAACACCACAATTTCATAGAGACATCCAACACAAATAATAACTCATGATAAGTATTCCTGTAATCTTTAGCCTAAGAGCCACACACGGTGCGCACACTGTCAACTTCGCACCATGGGACAAAGGTGACTCCGGAGTTTACATTAATAAAACCACTCAAGTAGCATATAAGATAATGAAGAGTAACATCTATGGATTCAACTAGATTACAAAGCTCATGATCACATAAAGATCACACCATGGGAGAGAGAGATAAACCACATAGCTACCGGTAGAGCCCTCAGCCCCGATGAAGAACTACTCCCTCCTCATCATGGGAGGCAGCAACGGCGATGATGGAGGCGGTGGCGTCGATGGAGATGGCTCCGGGGGCAATTCCCCGTCCCGGCAAGGTGCCGAAACAGAGACTTCTGTCCCCCGAATTAGGGTTTTTGGTGGCGGCGGAGCTACGGAACTCTTCTGGAGAAATCGTCGATTCTTTTAGGGTTTGCACCGCGGAGGCAATATATAGTCCAAAGGGCGTCGCGAGGAGGTGACCGAGGTGGCCACACCACCCACGGCGCGGCCCCCCTCTGGCCGCGCGGGCCCATGGTGTGGGGGCTGTGGGCCTCCCCCAGACTTGTCCTTCTGGCTCCCGGAGTCTTCTGGCGTTTTAGAATTTCTGTAATTTTTTCAGATTTTTCTGAGCACTTTCATTTTTGGACCTTTTCTGCAATGCACAGACATAATAAACAGAAACTGGCACTGTGGCATCTTGTTAATAGGTTAGTCCAATAAATGTCATAATATGATATAAAGTGCATATAAAACATGTGATATTGATATAGAACAACATGGAACATCAAAAATTATAGATACGTTTGAGACGTATCAAGCATCCCCAAGCTTAGTTCTACTCGTCCTCGAGTAGGTAAACGATAAAACAAAATAATTTTGAGTGACATGCTACCATCATAATCTTGATCAAATAGTATTGTAAAGCACATGTTATGAATGAAGTGATCCAGGTCAATGGTCTATAGTTTGCTAGCAAGTAGATAATGAGCAAACAACTGAATCATATAAGCAAAAACTTTTCATGAATAGTACTTTCGAGACAAGCATCAAAGAGTTTTGCATAAGAGTTAACTCATAAAGCAATAGATTCTAAGTAAAAGGTATTTAACCAACACAAAGGAAGATTTAAGCTTCAGCAATTGCTTTCAACTTTCAACATATATATCTCATGGATATTTGTCAACACAAAGCAATATAATAAGTGCAATATACAAGCATATAAAAATTGTTGCACCAAAGTTGACACTAGTGTTTGCTTCTGAGATAGAAAGAAGTAGGAAAACTGACTCAACATAAAAGTAAAAGAAAGGCCCTTCGCAGAGGGAAGCAGGGATTAAATCATGTGCTAGAGCTTTTTAAGTTTTTGAAATCATATAGAGAGTAAAAATAAGTTTTGGGAGGTGTTTGTTAATTGTCAACGAATCAGAAAATGGAAAGTACAATATGACCCCTGCCAACCAGACTTTTAAGAGCGGCTCCCATGAAGGACGTTATTTCTACCAGCAAGGCAGATCATCCCTCTTTCTCTTTTGTTTACACATGCAGATATTTCACTGTTTGTCATTGCTTGACTGATAAATCAGGGCAAAAATGTGAAGAGAATTAAGCGGTTAAAGTTGTAATTAATTGGGACTGGGCACCCCATTTGCCAGCTCTTTTTGCAAAATTAATGGATAAGCGGATGTATATGCCGCTAGTCCGGTGGTAAAGTCTGTTTGACAGTTGACATAAAGACATCCACCCCGTCCTCATGAGCTTGGTAAACATTGACACAAAATAGGAGTAATAATTTTTGAATAGTTTAAAGGTAGCACATGAAAAATTTACTTGGAATGGCAAGGAAATACCACATATAGGTAGTTATGGTGGACACAAATGGCATGGATTTTGGCTCAAGGTTTTGGATGCACGAGAAGCATTCCCTCTCAGTACAGAGTTTAGGCTAGCAAGGTTATTTGAAGCAAACACAGGATATCAACCGACACAGCAAGACTTATATGAAAACATATTGCAAGCATTATAAGACTCTACACTGTCTTCCTTGTTAACCAAACCCTTTTACTAGAAAATATCTAGACCTTAGAGATACCAATCATGCAAACCAAATTTCAACGAGCTTTACGGTAGTTCTTCATTAATAGGTTTTAACTACATGATACAAAAGCTTAAACATGAACTACTTGATAACTCAAAACAATTGACAAGTATCAAATTATCCAATACAGTGATCTACAAGAATATGTAAGCTTTTTCCATTATACCATCTACCACATGCAGCATTTTCTGTTCCAACCAAACACCAATCAATTTATTTCAACATAAACTCTCCAAACAATTATAATGAAGCAAGAGAGTACTCTTCTAAAAGAACTAACAGCTCTGAACAAGAGATGCATGAAAACAGGAGCTAAAAGCAAAACAGTAGCTAACAAGAATACTCAACAAGTATAAGTGAAGAATAGGAGTATTCATATGAAAAAGCGGAGCGTGTCTCTCTCCCAAACAAGAATGCTAGGATCCAATCAAGTTGATCAGAAAATAAAAATAACATACTGAAAATAAAAGCACACAGACGCTCCAAGTAAAACACATATGATGTGAAAGAATTAAAATATAGTTTCACTAGAGATGACCTGATAAGTTGCTGATGAAGAAGGGGATGCCTTGGGCATCCCCAAGCTTAGACGCTTGAGTCTTCTTGAAATATGCTGGGGGATCCATGGGAGCCTCCCCAAGCTTGAGCTCTTCACTCTTCTTAATCACATTATATCATCCTTCTCTCTTGACCCTTGAAAACTTCCGCCACACCAAACTCAACGTAATTCTCATTAGAGGGGTTAGTACTCAATTTTTTTAATCCACTATGGTTCTGTAGTGACACATTGCAAGAACTCAATAAAACATTAGCTACAGCCCTCCATGTTAGAGAGCCTTGCTTAAAGCCCACAAGAGACGATGCAAAAAACAGAGACATAATCTGTCAAAACAGAATAACCAGTAAACATGAATTGTTTCGAGACACTTCTGTTACTCAGATCGAAAAACATTGAACTAACGAAAGATGCGTACATATATCAGGATTACGCACAAAAATTGCAGATTAAAATCACATTTCTATAAATTTAGAAATTTCGTACAGTGAACAGAAAAAATCTGTTTCTGCGCAGCAATCAAAATCTAGCATCATCTTATCATTAGAGATTTTTCTTGGCACAACAATATGAAAAAGTAAAGATACAAAGGAGTTTCTACAGAAGTAGACAAGCACCTTGACTCAATAAAAGAAAAATTGCAAAAAAAATAAAACAATGGGTTGTCTCCCACAAGCGCTTTTCTTTAAATCCTTTTCGCTAGGCATGATAATTTTAACGATTCTCTCATATGTATAAGAGTTGAACATATAAGAATGCATCAAGAAGCAAATATAAAGCACATTTAAGCCTAACACACTTCCTATGCAAGGGAATCTTGTAAGAAAATAAATCAATAAAGCACAAACTGACTAGCATAGGAAGGCAAAACAAGTGCAACTTCAAAATTTTCAACATAAAGAGAGAAGACTTAATATTATTGAGATATATGAAACCATGTCTCCCTCTCTCATAAGGACCAGTAGGTCTTAAAGTACCCCGCAAATAAAAGCAAATCAAGAGAAAGCTCAAAACCTTCATCATAAAGAGAAGAAATTTAGTAACATGAAGATTTCTATAACCATACTTTCCTCTCTCAAAATAATTTTCAGTGGCATCATGAATAAACTCAACAATATAGCTATCACATAAAACATTCTTATCATGATCCACATGCATATAAGTATCATTACTCTCCACATAAGCATAAACAATTTCATTAGTAATAGTGGGAGTAAAAGTATCACATCCATCATTGTAATCATCATAAATTGGAGGCATAGAATAATCATAATGAATTTTATCCTCAATAGTAGATGGACTGAAAAATATCATATTCATCATTGTAAACATCATATATAGGAGGCATATCATAATTAACATAAACTATATCCTCAATAGTAGGTGGAGTGAAAATATCACAATCATTATAAACATCATATATTGGAGGCAAAGTATCATCAAAGCAAATTTTCTCCTCCAAAACCGGGGAACTAAAAAGATCATTTTCATCAAAACCGACCTCCCCAAGCTTAAATTCTTCCATAGCATTAGCAATAATGGTGTTCAAAGAATTTATAGTAATAACATTGCTACCATCATGCAAATAATTTTCCATAGGTTTTTAAATTTTCTCTTCAAACACGTCATGTCCTAACTCAAGATAAATTTCATAAATCTCTCTAATTTTGTTGTTGTTTTCCATTAAGCCTAACTAGTGAAATAAAAACAAGAAACAAAACGATAAAACTGCAGGATCTAAAGGAAATACATTCGAGCACTCACACGCCGGTAACAGTGCTAGAAAATAGCTTAGTAGCCAGAGGATGTGAGTACCGTTTACCTTAGCTCCCCGGCAACGGCGCCAGAAAAGAGCTTGATGTCTACGCACGCTTCTATTCTTGTAGACAGTGTTTGGCCTCCAAGTGCAGAAGTTTGTAGAACAGCAGCAAGTTTCTCTTAAGTGAATCACCCAAGGTTTATCGAACTCAGGGAGGTAGAGGTCAAAAATATCCCTCTCAAGCAACCCTGGAATTAAGATACAAGAAGTCTCTTGTGTACCCAACACACCCAATACACTTGTCAGGTGTATAGGTGCACTAGTTCGGCGAAGAGATAGTGAAATGCAAGTAATATGGATGATTATAAGTGGTAGTTGCAATCTGAAATAAAAATGGAAGCAAGCAAACATGTAGCCGAACTGGTTGTAAACAGTGTTTCAATACTTAGAAACAAGGCCTAGGGATCATACTTTCACTAGTGGACACTATCAACAATAATAATATAATTGAATACATAGATATTTCCTCTTCACTATGCTACTCTGAACTATTCTCCTGTTGGATAACGAACACCAATTCACTGTGTAGGGCTATAAAAGCACACCTTAAAGTCGCATTCCACATCTAGGGAACCCCACACTGTCAACTTGAGCGCCCTAAATAGTACTAGACAAACACCACAATTTTATAGAGACATCCAACACAAATAATAACTCATGATAAGTATTCCTATAATCTTTAGCCTAAGAGCCACACACGGTGCGCACACTGTCAACTTCGCACCATGGGACAAAGGTGACTCCGGAGTTTACATTAATAAAACCACTCAAGTAGCATATAAGATAATGAAGAGTAACATCTATGGATTCAACTAGATTACAAAGCTCATGATCACATAAAGATCACACCATGGGAGAGAGAGATAAACCACATAGCTACCTGTAGAGCCCTCAGCCCCGATGAAGAACTACTCCCTCCTCATCATGGGAGGCAGCGACGGCGATGATGGAGGCGGCGTCGTCGATGGAGATGGCTCTGGGGGCAATTCCCCGTCCCGGCAAGGTGCCGAAACATAGACTTTTGTCCCCCCAAATTAGGGTTTTTGGTGGCGGCGGAGCTACGGAACTCTTCTGGAGAAATCGTCGATTCTTCTAGGGTTTACACCGCGGAGGAAATATATAGTCCAAAGGGCGTCGCGAGGAGGTGACCGAGGTGGCCACACCACCCCACGGTGCGGCCACCCCTCTGGTCGCGCGGGCCCATGGTGTGGGGGCTGTGAGCCTCCCCCAGACTTGTCCTTCTGGCTCCCAGAGTCTTCTGGCGTTTTAGAATTTCTGTAATGTTTTCAGATTTTTCTGAGCACTTTCATTTTTTGACCTTTTTTGCAATGCACAGACATAATAAATAGAAACTGGCACTGTGGCATCTTGTTAATAGGTTAGTCCAATAAATATCATAATATGATATAAAGTGCATATAAAACATGTGATATTGATATAGAACAAGCATGGAACATCAAAAATTATAGATACGTTTGAGACGTATCAATCGTACACCGGACCATTGCGTGATGAGCATCTTCGTTCTCAACGCCGCATATCGAACAAACCGGCTTAACTTTTGGCATGCGTCTATGCAAGTTCTGAGTCATCGCCAACGAGTCTGTGGCAAGCCGCCAAGCGAACACTCTCAATTTCTGCGGTACCTTGGCCTTCCAAACGAGATTCCAGATGCTCCGATCCCCAGCCGGCTCAGCACTACTCTGTCCACGCCCCATATTCAGAATTTTAGGTTGCAGCCCAAGCCGATAAGCACTCCGCACATTAAACACTCCTGTTGGCTCTGGATGCCAAGCGAGGAATTCATCAGACGGTCTGCCAGGGAGCTTTATTTGGAGAATCGTCGCAGCATCATGAGGATAGAAGAATTTCCTGATCGTATGCTCGTCCCAGCTGTTTGTGGCATGATCAATTAGCTGAGAAACCCACTTCAGTCTACACTGCTTTTTCATACCAGAGACCTTTAGATTCTCTGCACGGGGAAGCCAGTTGTCGCGCCAAATCTTTACCATGGAGCCAGAACCAATACGCCAGATCATGCCTTTCTTCAGAAGCTCCAGTCCGTGAACCACTCCTTGCCAAGTAGCTGACACATTCTGGATGAACGCCGTATCAAGGAGATGTCTAGCAGGGTAGTACTTTGCCTTGAGAAGACGAGCACAAAGACTATCAGGGAACTGCAAAAGGCGCCAAGCCTGCCGCGCCAACAAGGCCTGGTTGAAGATTTTGAAATCCTGGAACCCCATGCCTCCGCACGCCTTCGGCTGAGTGACCTTCTCCCATGACAACCAGTGCATACGCCGTCTGTTGTGCTCATGCCCCCAATAGAAATTCCTAATTAGCTGGTTCACCTCTTCAATAAGGGAAGCAGGAAATTGAAACACGCTCATGGCATAGGTGGGCAGAGCCTGAAGAATGCCCTTAATGAGGACCTCCTTCCCTCCACTCGACAGGTACTTCTCCATCCAATCACTCAGCCACTTGTGGAACTTTTCCTTCAGAGTTTGAAATTTCCCCTTATTCATACGTCCTTCCGGAACCAGGAGGCCAAGGTACTTCTCCTCAAAACTTTATGTATCGTACTGGAGCAAAGCCTTGATCGCAGCCTGCGTTTGGAAAAATTCTTCTCTTCTCACACACTGGATACGGAGCACACCTACGCCCGGAAACTGCACTATATACGGAGTCCCGACCTTATCCAGCTTTTGTCGGTGTTTTTAGTGAGAGTGAGACCTTGCGGTAGTGTGTAATGAGGAATAGCTGGGCGTGTGCAACCTAGACGCACCGCTTGGAGTGATGCAAAAACGGGACCTGTTTATCCCACTTTTACTACACAAAATGGAGTAAAAGTGGGATAAACGGGTCCCGTTTTCGCATCATTAACAACTTGCTTTTGTCGGCGACACCGACCAATTCAACTCTTTTGCTACCCTTCGATTCATTCCAATGGTGGAACAAGATAGTAGTACTAGCTTGGTCATATGGTACTCCTAATAAACTCGTGGCTTAATTCTCTATCATAAATATGAAGTATAGAACTCACATGCATGGCTTATAACAGCCGAACAATTGGTCGGTGAAACAATCATGGTGGTAGCTACGCACCATAGCATTATATGATGATGTAAGCCATATATACCTGTTTTAGCTTGATATTTTAGTGGAGAACGGATTTTTGGTGTACAAAACTGGTTTCAGAATTTTGAAAAAAATATTTTTTGGTCGTCATTTTTTAGGGTTGACTTTTTTTGTTGACTTTTAAAAATAATCATAACAACCGAGATATGATTTGAAAAAAATTCAAAATACTTTTGGATAATCCTATCAACTCTAATGTTGAGATCCCCCCGCCCCCCTTGAGTATTCTCTTTTTTTCCGTGACGTATACGAGTCGGTCAAACTAGGGTGTGTAGGTACCCATGCGAACAGCGACATTCATTCCTCAAGAGGAACCAGCTAGCTCTATGCATAAATATACCATACATCTGACCCACGTAGCCAACGAGTCCATGCAGTAAAATTCACGGTCCAATTGTAGGGCTTGGCAATCTCGTTCCTTTAACCTGATGAGTGTAGAGTGTGGAACAAGAAGATGATGGTTATTGGCAAGAACATCTGGGAGCCACATTATGTTTTTTGCATGATGAGACATTGTGAGAATGAGATGCATTGGGAAGTTTAGTTGGCGAGTGAGGCGGGAGTAGTCGGCATAACCAGTGGCGGAGCCAGGAATTGAGATGAGGGGGGCGAACACGTGAGGTCTAAAAAAAATTATGCCACAAAATCGAGTCTATTCAAGAAAATAAAGAGCGAATGAAGATTCAGTTTCATAACTCATCAAGTACAACTAACAATGACATAAAAATAACCTAAAAACAACTTAAAAGCTAGTAACATACTAACATGGACTCATGTCACTTGAGTTACACAATTGGCAGCCACGGCCACCATATGATATCCCAATATGTAAGAGACACCTACAACATATGACAAATTTGTGAGCACATGTATAATAAAATTATTAGCTTTTCATAGGATAGTATCATACCATCAAGTTGTAGTTGTGCTAGCAAGATGAAACTGCCGAGTTAGATGAAAAGTAAACAACCGAAACAATATGCTGCATCTTTCTCCATACTATATTCTAACCAATCAAATTTATCATACCATGCTTCAAGGAATGATCGCCAATCTGCCCCAATTTTTGTTTTGGTAAAATGGTGGCCAATCAAACGACTCCGGCCTGTAGACAAATATGCCCTTCTCATTGTAACTCTCATTTCAGTAGTTGCAAATTCTTCAATTGGCCTCCGAATTCCAGGAACACTGCCTTGTGGAGTTTCAGGTTCCTACAATCAAAATTGAGTGTTCTGCTTTATTACATTGAACTTCAAAACAGATACAGAAAATTGAAACAAAGGGGATAGATAACCTGCTGTTCATGTTGCTCCGTGTCGGCCGTGGAGTCGCGCGTGTGCGTCCTCTTGCGGTTTGTCGATAGCTCCGCTGTTCTTGCTGTAGCCGCTTCCTCTTCTTCTATCTGTGCCTCCTCCTGCGCCGCTGCGGCCAACCAGGCTTCATCATCTTCCGCGTCCATCGCCGCTCAGTTTGAGCAGGCTGCAGGCCGGAGCCGGAGCCCGGAGGCAGTCAAACGGCGGGTCGACGGCGGCCAGGGGTGGGCGACGGGTCGATGGCGGCCAGGGGACGGCGGCCTAGGGCAGGCGGTGGGGCGGTGGTGGAAGAGGAGCGACGGTCTGGCGACGGGAGCTCTGCTCGAGCTCGATGGCGGCATCGGCGCATGGTGGCGTGGGGAATTTGGGAGAAACCGAGCGAGCTTGGTCGAGGGCGAACCTCGAACGAGAAGAAACTCGGTTCGCTAAAGCCTAAACTGGTCCGCTCAGTTCGGCCCAACGGGCCAGCTTACCTGTTCGCCTCCTCTGTTCGAGAAAACAAAGCGAAACTGGAGCGAAACTCTGCTCGAGGGCGTTAATGGCGCCGCCACCGCTAAACAGCTGCATAGGGGGTCCATGCTCGGCCCCAAGGGAGCCGGGGCGACCGCCCCTCCTCGCCCCGGTAGTGACGCCGCCCCTGGGCGTAACTGATCTTCCAAGTTGTCTCTTCGAAATTCATGGTGTGTTTGCTAGTTTCTTGCATCAAAAGAGGCACAGCCTCTTATTTGATTAGGAAAACAAAGCGATCTAGGTGACGAAATAGGCCAAAGCCCCGCTATATTAATATAGCAAACACCGATACAACCAACAAGAGACACGGCTGGGGCGACAGCCAACACACACCCAAGAAAAGGAAGGAAAATAAAAAAAGACAACATAGGCGGATTGACTAAGCGATGATGACCCATAACCGTTGCGCCCTCTCCGAAGAAGTACCACCACGCTATTAGCACTGAATCGACGAGTACCAAGCAGCACCTTCAGGAAGGAGAGTCACGCTGCTGCCGGACCAGTGTACTGGCCCTAGGGTTTCCCCCGGCACAGAGGGAAGCGGATGAAGGGTAGCCACGACGCCCTTCAGGAAGGAAAGATGCCACCCAAAGGCGGCACCGCGTCGGTGTCGGACAAACCGACAAGGATTTCTCCCGAAAAAACCCCATCTACAACCCCGGACGATTCGTAACACAGGAGCCCCGCGAGGACGAGCCTCGACACCACCAGACAAGCCGTCCACCAACATGCGCCCAAACGATCCCGGAGCCACCATCGCCGTCTCACCGAAGTAGCCGTCACGAGGTCTGCAAGATGGAGTTGAGGTATGAACCGGGGTCAGCAGTACCGCGGCCGCGCGGGAGGGAACAACCTCCACCGTCAAGGACGGTAGTCGACGGAACGCGGCAGTAGAGCACACCAGTCCCCGCCAGGTCTGGCCGGGCCCAGCGGGCCCGTAAAGCCCCCACGGGGCACACTAGTCCTAATGGGGTCCGGCCGGGACCAAAATGGGCCCGTGAAGCTCGCCGCCACGCTGCAACAGGCCGACCGCCGTCGCCGCCATCCCCTGCATCCGCAGCTCACCTCCATCTTCAGAACACACGTCTGGTCAGGCCGGCCCGGCCCGACCCAGATCTGCCCGAATGGGCCTAGATCTGGGCCACACAGCCCGGCCGGCGATCTCCGCCGTGCGCCACCACCCACTGCACAGCGCCGCCCCGCGGCACGCGCGCGACGCCGTCGTCCCGCCACCACCCAGCCGGAGCCGAGCCACCGCTGTCCAAAAGCACCGCCGCCAGAGGTAAAGAGCCCCGTCTCCAACTTGGCCTAGCGTGGGGGAGAGACCTTCCGCCGCCGCCGGCGCCACCCATGCTGCGCCCGGCAGCCCCTGTCGGCGGCGGCGAATGGGGTGAGAGGGAGGGGAGGGCCTTGGGCCGAGGGAGGGTGGAGGACGCGCCGCCGCCACGGAGGGCGACGGACGCGTGAGGGTGAGAGTCGGGGCCTCCCACACACCAAAGCGTCTTACTGAGATGAGATGTGGATGAGTCGTGAGCGATCTAGGTGCTCCAGACCAACTACATAGAAGGTTGATAGGACTTGTGATGTACAAACTTGTGTCCGTTGGAAAGCTCAAAATGGTACCTGCTTGCGCCAAGGAACTGATTTTCTCCGGCTGTTTAGTTTCATGCCTACCTGTAGACCAGCCAAGAACAATGGAACTTGTCGAAAGCACAACAAATATTACTTTATTAGCAGCTTTCATTTAAATCAAGCTCTAGATCAATGTACATTAAAGTGAACGGACTTTCCTGACGAGATAGTCAACGCCAAGAGTTGGAGTCGTCGTTGAAAGTTTATCATGTGTGCTTTGCCCTTTAAACGAACATGTTCTGTACTTGTGAGACATTATGCTCCTGAAATTGGGAAAAGTTAGCGACTAAACTTTTGAAGAAGGTACGCGTATTTGCGAAGGGCGGAGACGGGCATTCCTGAGTTAATGCGCGCTTATAGCATTCCTTTTCTCGAGAAGTTTTTTATCATTCATAGATATATTTTTATTGTCACTTCTTATTTACCAACGAGTAAATGTTAGGTATTTTTGTGAAAAATAAAGCGAACATAGTTGTTTCTAAACTTTTAAAATATGTGTAAGCAATCCATCAGACAACATTTTGTGTTTCTAAACTTTCAACATAGGAGTTAAAAAATTCTTCAGTTTTGAAAAATGTTCAAATTTAAAAATGTTTAGATTTGAATTCATTTCAATTTAATTATTTCTTAATCCAAACTGAACAGTTTTCAAAGTATCAACATAAAACTTGAACAATTTTGTAATTTGAAACAGATATTTGGTTGAACCCCTTCAAATCTGAACATCTTCAAATTCCAACATATTTGCAAATCCGAAACTCTTTTCAAAATATGAACATTTTTTGAAAATAGATAAATAAATGAAAAAACAGAGAAAAAGAAAACTGAAAAACCTGATTTAAATGAGAAACGCGAGTTAATGGGACGGACCATTGGTCGGACCTTCAGGCGGTGCGGTCCACTTCATCCGCCTGAAGGTGGGATATAGGAGCTCCCCGCGTTGCTCGTTCGCCTGTCAAGAGAGGCGAAAGTCCATTTTTCAACCCTAAACTCGTCTAGGTTCGGCAAAATAAACCTCAATATCAAAACCCATATCGATTGTACCCTAACTCAGCCATCCCGGTCTAAATCAAACCCTACACATGTTTGGTACCACGGAAAAAAACATCCCGACCGGGAATACAAAGGTACTCTCACTGGTAGATGGACCCATATATCATATTCATCTCCATCCCCCAATTTCTTCCTCTTAAGCGCACGACCGCCCTCCTCGATCTACTCCAGCTGCTAACCGGCGAGCTCCGCTGCCTCTCTACCAATTCCAGGTACATGCACCGTCTCTCGTGAGCCAGGAACACGGCGACGTGCCCTCGCCTCTGAGCTTGTATGTCGGCTTCAACGTCGACGTTGCCGCTTCCGAGATCGCTCGCCGCCTTGGAGCTATACACGTGTTCGGCTCCTCGGTGCGTTGAGGGCGACGGGGACGACTGACGCAGGTAGCTCGGCTTGGGGATGCTCGAATTTGGAGGGTAGCGCCCGTAGCTTACGAAGGACCTAGGGAAGGCAAGGAGCCGGAGGAGGGGATTAGGTTGGGGCAGTGTAGGAGAATGACGCAATGGAGACGGTAGACCGGAGACAAAGAAAACAGAGCGAGGACTCGTGCCGACGACCTCCCGCTTTGATTCCTTCATCACACACGCTTAGGGAAGCGAGGTAGAGCTGTTGGACATGGCGTCAGGGGTCGGTAAGGTCTACATCACACACGCTTAGTTTTGCGGGAGTAGAAATTTATGATTTTATTTTTTATTTTAAAAACGGGCTCAATATTCAATTTAGATCAGGATTGCTGAGTTAAGGGTAGAATCGAGAGCGATTTCACCGTGGAGGTTCATTTCGCCGAGAGTTCAGGAATGAAAATGGATTTTTTTTTTCCCATCCAGAAACCAACGATGGTCTAATCTGCATGACTTGCATGCACGTGCGGCACGTACGACGCATCGGCCCGTTACTGGCCGCGCGCCCCAAGCGCAACTATTATCAATGCCCACGCGCGTTTGCTAGCAGCTCTGCACTTGTGCAAGATTCGCAGGCTTCACTCGCTTTTCTAGGCCAGCCACCAATCGTGACCAGTCCTCCGGCGTTGGCCGGCCCAAGTAATGTTGGTAGACGTGGCTACGCGCTTCGTCTCGGAAAAGAAGTGGGAAAGAATTATTTTCCGTTTCTCTTGTCATTAGCAAAAACAAATGGGAAGAGAGTCGGAGGCCAGTGCTCTACAATTGTCGGAGCTCAGCCCGAGTCAGAGGACACGTACGCATGGTAACTGCATTATATACGGAGTCCCTGCCTAACCTTATCCAACATATCCAACATGTGATTTTTAGTGAGAGTCGAAACACGTACGTACGCCAGGTAACTGTACGGTCATATGGTACACTCCTAATAAATTTGTGGCTTAATTATCTTTTTTTTGAAACGGTGGCTTAATTAATTCTCTGTCATAAAAATGAAGTATAGAACTCACATGACTAACAACAACCGGGCAATTGGTCGGTGAAACATTCAAGAGGTACCAACTCTATGCATAAATATAACATACATTTGGCACACGTAGCCAACTAGTCCATGTAGCAAACTTCACACTCCAAATTGTAAAGCTTGGCAATCTCACTCCTTTAACCTAACTAGGGAACTGAGCGCGGCAATGCCGCGCGTGTGTGGGCAAAATTTGAATTTGGAAATTTGGGTTTATTTAATGCAATTTGTGAGATACATATTACCTATATATACATATAAGCTGGAGTACTTTTTTTTTGCAATTTGAAATTGTCAAATGTATTGCATGTATTTTTGTAAGTGCTTTGATATATTTTATTGTAGTTGCAAATATTTAGCAAATTGATGGCATAAGTAGTGAGCATTTGTTTTGTGTGTGCATGCTGATATATTAGTCACATTTGTAAACATTGGGCTGTAAAAAATTTAAGTTTTAAAATTACTGTTTTTCTGTATATTATTTATTGTATGAAAATTCAAATATACAAAATAATGAGTTATTTGTCGTTCTAATTTTAACGTATTTTGGAATGTAGTATTGGAGATATGAATTTTTTGGATTTAGTGTCTTTATAATTGTTATTCTGAAGATATGATTTTTTTGGATGGTATCTTTTTTTTTATTGTTGGTATATTGTTTGTATTACTTTGAATTATAGTTTGGAAGGTATATATTTTTGAGTTTTAACATTTTTTGAAATTGTTATTTTTGAATTGTAAATTGAAAATTTATTGTAGTTTTGGAGATATGAATCTTTTCGATTTTAGCGTCTTTATAATTGTTATTTTGAAGATATGATTTTTTTGGATGGTATCATTTTTTTTAATTGTTGGTATATTGTTTGTATTATTTTGCTTTATAGTTTTGAAGGTATATATTTTTTGAGTTTTAATATTTTTTGAAATTGTTATTTTTTGAATTGTAAATTGAAAATTTATTGTAGTTTTGGAGATATGAATTTTTTGGATTTTATTGTCTTTATAATTGTTATTTCGAAGATATGTGTTTTTTGGATGGCATCATTTTTTTTGTAATTGTTGGTATATTGTTTGTATTATTTTGAATTATAAGTTGGAAGGTATATATTTTTTGAGTTTTAACATTTTTTTGAATTGTTATTTTTGAATTGTAAATTGAAAATTAATTTATACTGTATTTAATTTTTTTTGAAAGTTTTTTTGTGTGGAAAGTTTGATATTTTGAAAATTTAGGAAATTTTGACATATTATTTATATTGTTTCGAAAATGTAGAATTGAATGTATTTTTAAAAAAAAAATTAGTATTTTTTTAGTTTTTATTTTGAATTGTAGGTTGGAATATAAATTTGAACATTTTTTTTGTAGTTGTTGATATATTGTTTGTATTATTTTGAAGTGTAATTTGGAAGATATGTTTTTTTACGAATTTTAGTATTTTTATTGTAGTTGGAAGGTATATATTTTTTGAGTTTTATTTTTTTTGAAATTTTTATTTTTGAATTGTAAATTGAAAATTTATTGTAGTTTTGGAGATATTATTTTTTTGGATTTTAGTGTATTTATAATTGTTATTTTGAAGATATGATTTTTTTTTATGGTATCATTTTTTTTGTAATTGTTGGGATATTGTTTGTATTATTTTGAATTATAGTTTGGAAGGTATGTATTTTTTGAGTTTTTACATTTTTTAAAATTGTTATTTTTGAATTGTAAATTGAAAATTTGTTTATACTGTTTTTAAATTTTTTGAAAGTTTTTTTGTGTGGAAAGTTTGATATTTTGGAAATTTAGGAAATTTTCACATATTATTTTTCGAAAATGTAGAATTGAATGTATTTTTTTTAAATTTTACTATTTTTTTAGTTTTTATTTTGAATTGTAGTTTGGAATATATAAATTTTAACATTTTTTTTGTAGTTGTTGATATATTGTTTGCATTATTTTGAAGTATAATTTGGAAGATATGATTTTTTTATGAATTTTAGTATTTTTACTGTAATTCTGTAATTTCAGCCACATGGGTCCCACAGGTCATTTTTTTCTTTTCTGGAAATTGGAAACTGGCAAGTGGGACCGTGTTTGACGTCAGCGATGACGTCACACTCCGGCGAGCTGGATCTGCCACTGCCGCGGCGGCGAAGACGACGGCGACGCCGCGCCACTGCAAGCTGGCATGCGTGAGTAGGTGCGTCAGATGCGCCTCGACGCGCGCTAACCGTGGGTGGCGGCGCCGGCGCGTATTGGCCGCCGGAACGGCGCCGACGACGCGTGGATGCGGCGGCGGACGCAGAGCGCGATGCCGAACATGGCGGCGATGATTCCGGTGAACTCAAGGCGTCCCAGCACGTGGTTCTTCGCGAGGAGAGGAAGGAGACGACGGCGCACCTCGCCGCGGGCATAGATTTGAACGGCGAGTGGCGGAGTGGCGGGGATGTGCGGCGGCGCCGGCGGCAGCTACGCCCGTGCGCGAGGAAGGAGAGAGGAGAGAAGCTGCGTTGTGTGGTAGGTTTTACACCGAAGTCCCTGGATTTTCACGAAATTGCGGATAGGTCTTTTGCGGGCGGTTTTCTGCAAAAATGGTACGCCAAAGATCGTGCAAGGTGACTTGTCGTTTCGCGATTGGAAGAAATCCCCGTGCTACAGTGTTATTGTAGCACGCACGATTTTTGGCGTGATCCTGACCGTTGGACGCGTTGATCGGACGGGCGTCGTAAAAAGGGTGACGTGGATGGCGATTTGGAGGCTCAATTCCTCCTACTTTTATATATTAAGGCATGAGTAGAGTGTGGAATAAGAGGAGGATGATGATTGACGAGGACATTTGAGTGCCACTATGTGTTATGTGCATGATGAGATATTGTGAGAATGGGATGCATTGGAAATTTTAGTTGGCGAGTAAGGCGGGAGTAGACGGTATAACTGACCTTCCAATCTCTCTCTACGATATGTATGGTGTGTGGGCTACTTTCTTACCTAAAAAGAGGCACATCCTCTAATTTGATTAGGAAAACCAAGCGTTCCAAGTGCTCCAGACTAACAACTAAGAAGATGTTTATGACTTGTGATGAACAACGTTTTGTCCGGCTGAACGTTCTACATGGTACCTGGTTGAGCCCATGACCTGATTTTCTCTGGATATTTAGTTTCCCTCCTACCTGTAGACCAGCCAGGAATTAACAATGAAACTTGTAGAAAGCACAGCAAGTGTTAGTTTATTTGGAAACAAGTGATCCATCGTGCCGATAATGGCTGGGCGCGCGCAGCCTACACAAACAGCCTGATTTTATCGGCACACTAGTGGAAACAGGGCTATCGGTTTGGCCCTTTCGTCCCGGTTCGCTTACGAACCGGTACTAATGGGGGCACTAGTCCTCGGTGAGCCTCTTGTTTTTATCTTTTATTTTAAAAGAAAACTTAGTTTTAAGATTTAGATGCATAGTTATTACTTCTATAATTTTCTTACTTGTATGATTGTTTTTTATATGTATAGAGCCATGGTTTTGATATCCGTCCCCGTCGGCCCTCGTCCGGTCTATGATTCAGATGTGGTATATTTTTATAACTTTTAGTTTCATTTCGTTTTTATGACAATTATGCCGACCAACTTGACATAGAAATTTTTATCTAGTACGTAGTTGAACCGGAAATTCCAACCGACTCTCTTGTCGAGATGCTAAATTTATTTGAAAAAGAAAACATAGATTTGAAAGTAAAATTGAAAAGAAGTGAATATGTTCGTCTCCAATGCCTAGAAGAGAAGATGAAATTGGAGTTCAAGCTTGCCGACATCGACGATGATCACCAGATCAAGATGGATGCAATGCGCTTGAAGATTAAAAAGATTAGAAAATATGCCATTAATCAAGAGGCTTGGTATCATTATGCTGTTGTTTCAGTAATTACCTTAGTTGCGATTTTGATCGCATTTGTTGTTGGATTTAAATTCTTTAGATAGTTGTATGTTAGTTTCAATGTATGTTTTATGAGAACTGTGTATTACATTTGGTCACTACTCTACTTTGCTTTGAATGTGATATACTTGTATTAATTAATTTGGTCACTTTTCGATTCATGATGTAGTGTAATGAATTTTGATATACTAATATAATGCAGATGAGCCGGCAATGGATGTACGGTGACCGACGCAGTCCCGAGTTCATTAGTGGCATGCATAATTTTCTCCATGTGGCTGAGGCAAACAAGCAGGCGAATGGTTCTATTTGTTGTCCATGTAGTGTCTGTAAGAATACGAGGGATCACTCTACCTCAAAAACCCTTCACGTCCACCTGTTGCAGTTCGGTTTCATGCCCGGCTATAATTGTTGGACCAAGCACGGAGAAAGAGGGGTTATAATGGAAGAAAATGAAGAAGAAGAGAATAATGACAACTATCCTATGTTCACTGGACATGGTGATACTACAATGGGGGAAGACGAAGCTGAAGAAGAGCCCATTGTTGATGAGCCCGATGCTGATCTTCGTCGGGCCATTTGTGATGCACAGATAAACTGCAGAAGTGCAAACGAGAGGTTGAAGTTGGAGCGCATGTTAGCTGATCACACAAAATTGTTGTACCCAAATTGCGAAGATGGCCAGAAAAAGCTGGGTACCACACTGGAATCGCTACAATGGAAGGCAGAGAATGGTACTTCTGACAATGGATTTGAAAAGTTGCTGAAAATATTTAAGAAGATGCCTCCAATGGATAACGAATTGCCCTCTAGAACGTACGAAGCAAAGAAGGTGGTCTGCCCTCTAGGATTAGAGGTGCAGAAGATACATGAATGTATTAATGACTGCATCCTCTACCGCGGTGAGCAATACGAGAATTTGAATGCATGCCCGGTATGCGGTGCATTGTGGTATAAGATCAGGCGAGATGACCCTGGTGATGTTGAGGGCGAGCCGCGCCCCAGCGAGATGGTTCCTGCCAAGGTGATGTGCTATTCTCCTATAATACCACGGTTGAAATGTTTGTTTCAAAACAAAGAGCATGCCAAATTGTTGCGATGGCACATAGAAGACCGTAAGAAAGACGTGATGCTGAGACACCCCGGTGGTGGGTCGCAGTGGAGAAAAATCGATAGAAAGTTCCCAACATTTTTAGATGACGTAAGGAACTTGAGATTTGGTCTAAATACAAATGGCTTTAATCCTTTCGGGGAGCAGAGCTCCAGTCATAGCACCTGGCCTGTGACTCTATGTATCTATAACCTTCCTCCTTGGTTGTGCATGAAGCGGAAGTTCATTATGATGTCAGTGCTCATTCAAGGCCCAAAGCAACCCGGCAACGACATTGATGTGTACCTGAGGCCATTGGTTGAAGAACTTTTACAGTTTTAGCGTGAAGAAGGTGTACGTGCGTGGGATGAGCACGAACAAAAGGAATTTGACCTACGAGCATTGTTGTTTGTAACCATCAATGATTGGCCTACTCTTAGTAATATTTCAGGACAGTCAAACAAGTGATACAATGCATGCACGCACTGTTTAGGTCAGACTGAAAGTATATATTTAGGTAACAAGAATGTGTACCGGGGGCATCATCGATTTCTTCCAAACAAGCATCCCTTAAGAAAGAAAGGCAAGCAATTCAAAGCTGAGGCAGATCACCGGACGAAGCCTACCGGCCCTACTGGGGATGTTATATATGGTATGGTCAAAGATTTAAAAGTAATCTTTGGAAAGAGTCCTGGGGGACAATCTGTTCCGAATGACGCTGACGGACACGTACCCATGTGGAAGAAGAAGTCTATATTCTGGGAGCTACCCTATTGGAAAATCCTAGAGGTTCACTCTGCAATCGACGTGATGCTGATGCATGTAAAATGCATACATGAACTTTACATTTTATTACAAGTTATTCCATGTTATTTGCATCATATAAGGGTTATATTCATGATTTATATTAAGTTTTGGGGATAATTAACAACTCCCCCATTTTTCTGGAATTAACCCTGCGCTGTCAGAAAACCCATTTTTCTATATTTTGATGTTTCAGGGACCCAAACGACGTCCAAATGACTTGAAACTTTACGGGGATCACTTTTTTGGAAGGAATGAAACGTAGGCGCAAAGGAATCGAAGAAACGGAGACCAGAAGGCAGAAAGGGGTGGGCCCACGCGGCCAGATACTCTGACCGCGTGGGGTCCCCCATCCTGGCCCTCGGGCCTCCGCTGTCGTCGATCTTTCTTCCCGAAGCTTCGTCTTGACCTAAAAACGACTATATATAGACCCCCTAGGGCTTTTGCGAAAGGAGCGGCGCCGAAACATAGAAACCACGAAACAGAGACCTGGAGCTGCAGATTGGAGGGGGAAAACTCCGGCGAGGCGCTGCCGGGGTGGTCTCCATCTTCTCCAACGACTTCTCCACCGTCTCCATGATGAAGGGGGAGTAGTCCACCCCCTGGACTTGGGTTTGTGGTGGTAACTTATGTATCTCTCCTCTCTTTGAGCTTCACTAATTAGTACCGTATGAGCTGCTGAACATGATTACGGTCATCTATGTAATTCCTATGGTGGATATTGTGGTATGAGATGATTTGTTATGCATTTACCGTTGTGTTGGAGCTTTTATGATTTGTCATACTTTGGAGATATTCTATGATGCATGTGATGGTTTGATTTATGCATAATGCCTTGTTTATCCTTGTCATGAGGTGATTGACACCACCAAGTGTGGATAGATGAGAGAGATGTGGTCATGCACACGAATTATGAATCATTGCACTAGTGTTTAGAATATTGTCCATTATGAAGTATGATGTATGTAGGTACGGGATGGCCGATGTGACACGGCATATGTATTGAGTGACATGTGAAATACAGCCCAACATCCTTTATCTGGGGGTAAAAAGAAAGAGTATGATGTGGGAGTGACAGCAGCCATGCTAGCCTTGCGGGGGTGACATAGCACACAAATGAGTATTTCTTTCAACTATGTGTTTTAGGACATATAGCCGTCATTAAAAGCTACCATTAAAACATGACAATTGTGTGTACTTTATCTATAACATGATAATCACCGTAGATGAGAGAGAGAGGATTAAGTGAACCCATGAACCCATGTCCATTGTTCCTATAAGAGAAAACCTTTGTCTTGTCCTCTTGCATTGAAGAGGATTGGGACACTTTTACATTCTTGTTTTGTTACATAAACTTCCATCCATTAAATCAACCATCTTGTTCTTTAAACTTGTTTAGTGCATAATCAACTAAAACTTGTGACACTTTAGTTGTAGGGAATAGATAACTTTTCCTTCTTGCTCCTGCGGATCGATACCTTACTTCCACATTGAGAGGTGCTACAGTGATCCCCTGCTCTTGGGGGTTATCAAGTACTTTTCTGGCGCCGTTGCCGGGGAGCGTAGCGCTTAAGTTTCTATTCTTGTGTGCACTAGACTTTAGATTTATTTTTGTTTTATATCTTGCAATCATCTAAGCTTGGGGAGGTTCCTTTAAACTTGTTTGGTTGTGAGTTTCTCATTAGTTTTACTTTCAGTTTTATATATCAAAAACCAAAAAAATTAAAAAAATGGAGAAAGGTTATGTCAAAACTATGGGAGCTTACTATGAATATCGATCAACCAAAGAAGGAAATAGAATGCTTGAATTGCTTGAACATCTTAATGATATGGCCACTGAGTTTTGTGAATTACATAATATAACTTGCTGCTTTAGAAAAGACTATAAACACTCTCTCTATCAATGTAAGTATAATAGTGATCCTATTATTGCTTCTTATCAAGAGTGTAAATTTGCATGCCATGATATAGAACAAGTTGAGAAATATATTGCTTATGTTGCAGCTCATGAGATAGACTTTCTTATTGATAAATTTGTTGCAACTAGTCATGAAGCTCGTGTAATGAAAGGACACATTTCTATTCTTCTCCAACTTTGCAAAAAGGAATTTAGTGATAATGTTTATGTTAAAGAAAGAATTCTTGCTTCCATGGAAAGTACTAATATTTTGCAGGAAGAGGAGGATAAGAACCTAAGCTTGGGGATGCCCGTGCAACCCCAAGAGGATGATGAAAACATAAGCTTGGAAGAGGAAGTATGTGAAGAGGAGATTGAAATGGATGTGCTCCAACCTAAGCTTGGGGAAGAGTTGGATCTCCCAGCTTCACCATCAACAAATGATAGTAACACTCAAACTCAAAAATCTTTTGTTATTTATGAGAATCCATGTTATGATGAGTGTGAAACTGAAAATGCTATGGTCCTATATGATAACCCATGCTATTATGATGAAACTAAAAATGCTCCTTTACTTTCTATTAATGCTACTAGTGAACTTATTGATGATAATGAGGAGTATTGCTTAAATATGCTATATGATAATGCTTTAGATGATGGTCCTATGCTTATTGATAAACCTCCATGTTTAGTTGTTGCTAAATTATGTGAGGATAAAAATGATATACTTGCTGTTTGTGATAGTGCTCTTACTCATGAGAGTCCTACTTTGTTTTTAACTCTCCTAATACACCATAGAGGAGAAATTTGCTTATGTTGAGAAATACTTATGTGGTTTGCAATTACCTTTAGTTCCAAATCTTTGTTGCAACCATGATATTAAACTTGATATTGATCTTATTAACTATTTTGAAAGAGGGAAGCATGCTAATGAATTCCATAATAAATTTAATAATCCTCTTTATGTGCCTAAATTATCTAAGTTGAATGATTCTTGTGGTTATATGGTTGAATTTATTTCTACTACTTGCAACTATTATGAAAGAGGAGGTGATAAGAACCCTCTTTATGCTAATAATTATATGCTGCAAGTAAATATTGTTAATATGCATTGGGAAACTTCTATTTATGGTGATTCATTCATATACAAAATGCCAATGCATAGAAAGAAAGTTAGACTTCGTTGTTATTACTTTTGTGTTTTGTTTTTCTCTCAACTAGGGTTCAACTTGACTATTATTTTGATTGGTTTGAGAACACCATGGGATCCTGGTATTATGCATGAACACTTTCCAAGGAAGAGGGACACATCAAAGTTAAGTTCCCTCATGAGCTTCGTCCCATAATCAGTAAGTAAGCCTAGCTATATGGCTATAAAGAAAGCGCTTTACGGGAGGCAACCCGGTTGTTTTTGTTTGAGATTTTCTTTGAGTCCTCTTGCTGTAACAAGAGAGTAGTTTGTTAGTTTTGTTTCTGGGATTTTTAATAAAGAACCAAGTTTTACCTATTTTGGGTTTGAAAAGTTGCTATTCATTTTCGGAGAGTTTTCTGCCTGCACGAAGTCTGTGCACGGTTTGATTTTTCATTTTTTATCTGTAACTCCGATTGAGCTGTAATTTGAACGTAGCTTCAACTTTTCATCCTCTGTATACGTGATTTTTGCAGATTTTTCTGACGAGTTTAAGTAGGGTAGAAAAATGCGTTTTGCTGCTGCTGTTTTTCTGGACAGATTCTGTCTTGATATTGTTTGATGCATTCTTTGAGCTTTTTGCTTGAATCTTTTTGATTCAATTGAGTTTATGAGTAGGCATACAACATTATATACTCTCTGGACATTCATATGAATTTTTGCCTAAGGATTTTATGCAGCAAGGAACCTATTTGTTTATCACTACTAATATCACCCCACAGAAAAGAAATGGGAGAAACGGTGTTTTGAAGTTTTTTCACAGGGATTAGAGGAGCTGCACCAAGAGCTATCCAAGGATGGTGAAGACCATAAGCTTGGGGATGTCAAGACAACCCCACTGGACCAACACACTCTCGGTTTGCACACGTCTAACTTCTGTTTTTCGATCAAAGCACTTTATCGTATAAACTTGGAGCGTCTGTTTTTTTTGCTTTTGTTATTTCGGTTTGTTAATAAGACCACCACTATCATTTATATATGAGAGAGCTACTGGAAGTTTGGGTTGAATTATGTTGGATGCTATTAAATATATTGGGATAGGGATGTTTGAGTTGATTTTAAAAGATACATATAGTTGCATAATTCATGTGCTTTGAATGAATGTTAATTTGCAAGTGTGTTGTCAAGAGCTATCTTTTACCATGTTTAGATGTTGAATTTTAACTTTACTTGGTTTAACATGGATTGATTAGTTCTATGGACACTTATGCATGCATTTAGATGGTCAACTTTCTCCCTATTGCTAGCCCAAAAATTACAACAAGTAAAAAGCTTGTTTCCCAACACCTTCAACCAAAGTTTTTCCAGTGAGTCCACCATATCTACCTATTAGCTTTATGCTATTCCAAGTATGTTTATCATGTTATATTGTGTTATCTACATTTCTGAATTTAAATGCTTATGTTATTGATTGTCATGGGAAAAATTGGTTAAAAGCTCTCACGAACTTGATGCACAATTTACTTTTATTGCATTTAATAAGCATGAACCATTGTGATTAAAATTATGAAGTTGTGGGCTTGACAATTGTTTTGGTTGGGAGTTAGCCCATATGTGCTGTCACATGGCAAGCTTTCAACATTGCACTTATTTATATTTAGTTGATGTCATGTACTTTTGTTTATGGATGCCTATCATGGGTGAAATGAATGTGGATACTTAGTAAGTTCAAAGAGTTTGTATAAATGGTTAGAGAAATGCCTGGGCCGCTAATCTAAGCCATGCATCATTCATGGTGGAAATTTACAGCATAACCATAATGTTCATTCAGTGATGCACCTCATAATAAAAAGCTATACCCATAGTAAATAAAAGAGTGCTGAGATTGTTCATTGTCTGTTTGTCTTGTTGTTTTGACATGGGCTTGTTCATGTCAAGGGGCAAGAGGTACCCCAGTGCAGTTCTTGATGATACTATTATTACTTGCAATGACCTTTATTTGAATTTACTTTGTGGACCAAAGTGAGTAACACATGGTGTAGGTACTTGTATTCAAGGGACATGAGACATTCAACCAATACATTGTCAAGCACACCACTCATATTTGCTTTCACTTTAAACATTAATCATTCAAGATGCTATGATAGGGGTAATGAGAGCTCCACACCAATGACTACCACATTGCAAGCATTAACTTAAGTAGAAGTGTTTGGAAGTTAGATGAAACTTATTCATGCTTTACCTCTACTTATTTATCTATCCAAAGTGTCCACCTTTTATATTCAGTTTTCATAAGAAGTACTCTATGACCACCATAGGATGTTTTTACTTTTCATTATGCATACATTTGGTCCATAGTACTTTCTTCTATATTACACTTTGTGAATTTATCATTGAACATCTTTACATTGAGTATTTGATATCACTTCATAATTTATCTTGCATATTGTTATTCCTTTGAAGAATGAATCATTTGACTCTATGTAGCAATAGTAATCACCTTTGATATCCATTGATAGTATTAAAATGCAAAGTCCATGTTAGTTTTATCACCTTCATACTCGGGACGAGCATGGGTTAAGCTTGGGGATGTTGATGCATGTAAAATGCATACATGAACTTTACATTTTATTACATGTTATTCCATGTTATTTGCATCATATAAGGGTTATATTCATGATTTATATTGAGTTTTGGGGATAATTAACAACTCCCCATTTTTCTGGAATTAACCCTGCGCTGTCAGAAAACCCCTTTTTCTATATTTTGATGTTTCAGGGACCCAAACGACGTCCAAATGACCTGAAACTTTACGGGGATCACTTTTTTGGAAGGAACGAAACGTAGGCGCAAAGGAATCGAAGAAACGGAGACCAGAAGGCAGAAAGGGGTGGGCCCACGCGGCCAGATTCCCTGACCGCGTGGGTCCCCCATCCTGGCCCTCGGGCCTCCGCTGCCGTCGATCTTTCTTCCCGAAGCTTCGTCTTGACCTAAAAACGACTATATATAGACCCCCCAGGGCTTTCGCGAAAGGGAGCGCCGCCGAAACACAGAAACCACGAAACAGAGACCTGGAGCTGCAGATTGGAGGGGGAAAACTCCGGCGGGCGCTGCCGGGTGGTCTCCATCTTCTCCAACGACTTCTCCACCGTCTCCATGATGAAGGGGGAGTAGTCCACCCCCTGGACTTGGGTTTGTGGTGGTAACTTATGTATCTCTCCTCTCTTTGAGCTTCACTAATTAGTACCGTATGAGCTGCTGAACATGATTACGGTCATCTATGTAATTCCTATGGTGGATATTGTGGTATGAGATGATTTGTTATGCATTTACCGTTGTGTTGGAGCTTTTATGATTTGTCATACTTTGGAGATATTCTATGATGCATGTGATGGTTTGATTTATGCATAATGCCTTGTTTATCCTTGTCATGAGGTGATTGACACCACCAAGTGTGGATAGATGAGAGAGATGTGGTCATGCACACGAATTATGAATCATTGCACTAGTGTTTAGAATATTGTCCATTATGAAGTATGATGTATGTAGGTACGGGATGGCCGATGTGACACGGCATATGTATTGAGTGACATGTGAAATACAGCCCAACATCCTTTATCTGGGGTAAAAAGAAAGAGTATGATGTGGGAGTGACAGCAGCCATGCTAGCCTTGCGGGGGTGACATAGCACACAAATGAGTATTTCTTTCAACTATGTGTTTTAGGACATATAGCCGTCATTAAAAGCTACCATTAAAACATGACAATTGTGTGTACTTTATCTATAACATGATAATCACCGTAGATGAGAGAGAGAGGATTAAGTGAACCCATGAACCCATGTCCATTGTTCCTATAAGAGAAAACCTTTGTCTTGTCCTCTTGCATTGAAGAGGATTGGGACACTTTTACATTCTTGTTTTGTTACATTAAACTTCCATCCATTAAATCAACCATCTTGTTCTTAAACTTGTTTAGTGCATAATCAACTAAAACTTGTGACACTTTAGTTGTAGGGAATAGATAACTTTTCCTTCTTGCTCCTGCGGATCGATACCTTACTTCCACATTGAGAGGTGCTACAGTGATCCCCTGCTCTTGGGGGTTATCAGATGCACGTGACGAAAATTCTTTGCGTGAACCTTCTAAGCTTCCTGGGCGTGTATGGGAAGACGAAAGATACACTGGATGCACGGCTGCACCAGCAATGTATGCACGAACGAGATGACCTGAATCTAGAGAATTATCAAGGTCCTGCCAGCTACGCTCTTACCAAAGAAGAGAAGGAGATCTTTTTTGATGTCCTTAGCAGTATCAAGGTCCCGTCTGGCTTCTCGTCGATTAAAGGGAATAATAAACATGACAGAGAAAGAGTTCCAAAACCTAAAGTCTCATGACTGCCACGTGATTATGACACAATTACTTCCGGTTGCATTGAGGGGGCTTCTACCGAAAAATGCACGAGTACCCATTGTGAAGCTATGTGCATTCCACAATGCAATTTCTCAGAAGGTTATCGATCCAGTAACTCTACCAAGTTTACAGAAGGATGTGGTCCAATGTCTTGTCAGCTTCGAGTTGGTGTTCCCACCAACCTTCTTCAATATTATGACGCACCTCATAGTTCACCTAGTCGAAGAGATTTCCATTCTCGGTCCTGTATTTCTACACAACATGTTCACCTTTGAGAGGTTCAGGGGAGTCTTAAAAAAATACGTTCATAACCGTGCTAGGCTAGAAGGAAGCATCTCCAAGGCTATGGAACGGAGGAGGTCATTGTGTTTTATGTTGACTTTATTCCTGACCTTAAGCCGATCGGTGTTCCTCAATCGCGCCATGAGGGGAGACTGTGTGGAAAAGGCACACTAGGAAAGAAAGCAATAATATATATGGACGGACATTCTTTCACTCGAGCACACTACACAGTTCTACATAACTCCAGCTTGGTGGGTCCGTATATCAAGGAACACAAGAATATTTTATGCTCCAAATACCCGGAGCAGCCTGAAGATTGGATTGATGGAGAACACATGAAGACTTTTGGCGGTTGATTGAATACACGTCTCATTAATGACACCACTGTTGGAGAACAGCTATACTTGTTGGCCAAGTCACCATCTTCGACTATATTGACTTTTCAAGGGTACGAGATAAAAATGGGAATACATTTTACACGGCCGACCAAGATAAAAAGAGCATCAACCAAAACAGTGGTGTTCGCTTTGATGCAACAAACAACAATGGGAACAAGGACACATATTATGGTTACATAGAGAAGATCTGGGAACTTGACTATGGACCTTTTTTTAAGGTCCCTTTGTTCTGGTGCAAATGGATCAACCTGACAGGCGGGGTACAGGTAGACCCGCAGTACGGAATGACTACAGTGGATCTCAAGAATCTTGGGTACGACACCGAACCATTCGTCCTAGCCAGTGAAGTGGCTCAGGTTTTCTATGTGAAGGACATGTCTACCAAACCGAACAAAAGAAAAGATAAGCAAGCGAATACATCATACGATGAGCCAAAGCGCCACATAGTTCTTTCAGGGAAAAGAAACATCGTGGGAGTGGAGGACAAGACAGACATGTCATAAGATTACAATAAGTTTCATGAAATTCCGCCCTTCAAAGTGAACACTGACCCAAGCATCAAGTTAAATGATGAAGATTGTCCATGGTTACGGCACAATCAGAAGAAAGGGACACACACAAGAAAAGTGAACACTAGATAGGGATGTTGTTAGTTATGTGTAATAATGTATTAAACATTTTATGTAACCTTTTTTTTATTCTGGTTCTATTAAAACCATTTTTAAAATTATGTTGTTTGAAATTTTTGATGATATGGATTTAAATCTATGTCAAATTTACTCAAATCATCCATTTGAAATTTAAATACATTCAATATAGTCAAATTTGAAAATAACCAGTACCAAAAGATTCTACATGTCCAGGGCTTACGTTTGATATAAAGTTTGTCAAATTTGAACAATTAAATCAATAGAATAAAATAAATCAGAAAATAGAAAATAGAAA